>JAOXYL010000001.1:23492779-23509771 GCA_028564955.1 Terapon puta | reverse complement strand
CAGTTAGTTTTCAGTAATGTAACGGCTCTTTAGTTAGTTTCCGGTATTGTAACGGCCCTTCAGTTAGTTTTCGGTAATGTAACGGCCCTTTAGTTAGTTTTTGGTAATGTAACGCCCCCTGAGTTAGTTTTCGGTAATGTAACGACCCTTCAAGTATTTTTCGGTAATGTAACGGCCCTTGCTAGCCAACAGTCAGTTAGCTTGAGTAGTGTAACGGCCGGTGGCTCCGTGAGGAGGAGCTGTTTCTCGGCGGCCCGTCGCAGAGTGAAGGTGGTGCTCAGTGCTGATGAAGCTGGTCTCAAGTGAACTCATGGCCCAGAGGCGACGGAGAAAGTAAAGTCTGGTTGTCTTCACCTTTCGGGAAAGAGTTGCGCAGTCACTTCCAGCCCAGCAGTTTACCAGCAGGACACGGAGCGGAGCCGCGACGCCCCGGGGCCGGTGAGGAAACTTTAGTTGGTTAAAGTGCGTTTCCAGGAAATGTCAGTCGAAGAAAGCCCGTAGCATCTGTCAGGACTCGGCGAGCATTTGGAAAGTTTATTTGAACCTAAATTGTCTCGGGTCTCTGCGGCAGGGACAAACCGGCTGCCCCCAAACTGTCGTGTGAAATTCCCCGTCACTTTATCACAGAGAGTTGGCGGTGGGAGACATTTTTCCACCTGCCTTATCCTCTGCTCTGTGGGGCTAGCTGTTCGCTCACAGACCAACACTCACTCTTTACACGAGCCAGAAACAAGCGCGTCTCTCCAGGAAGATAAAATAGGACGATTTCAACGACCAACAAAGCGCCCAGGCGTGTTTGGACAGATAGGACGTGTCTGACAGAGGAGGCTGGGAATTTGGCATCATCCATGTGAGGAGAAAAAGAGTTTCAGTGACAGCCACATGAGGACCAGCTGAGGATCAGTAGATCTCCTGTTTGTCTCGGTTAATCGATTTGGCTGTTAATTTGTTTGTGCATCCTGTTGCAGCTGATGGGTCCTCACAAAGGATTTTAATGCCCTGAAAGTCTTTAGCACTGAGCTTTAAACATGCACGGTCCTCATATATAATCATTCATTTCATTGTTTGTTTCTTTTTTATTCTGAGTTGTGTAGCATTGTAGTGCTACTTTTTTTGCTGCACCCCTTCAAGTTTATGGTATGTACACATCCGGATTTTCCCGAGGAGCTGCCCGGCCTCTGAGTTGGACAGCTGCCCAGGGTGGGTCCTCTACTTCTGCTTGACAAATGATTAAAGCTGCTTTTTGTTTGCTGGCCTGCATGGGTGGTAGCACAGGAGTAGGTTAACTCCTACTGCTGGAGAAAATGCCAACAGACACTGAGGCAGAGGTTCTGTACTTGCACTTTATTTCTTTAATAGGAAAGACTCTTTCAGGCTGAACACAGTCCACAGCAAAATGTTCAAAAGTAACACATAAGAGACGGATAACATGGTGGCCGTAACAAATGTAAGCCCCAAATCATGAAATAGTTGCTTCAGTCAGATATTTCATCAGCCTAGATAACACCTGAGTCGACTCAGTAGCTGTCAAAGTGTGGAGTAGCCTATAAAATCGATTTTAATCATGAAGTCATGGTGCAAAAGCTGATACAGCTCAGGTTGGCTCACATTTCTAATTGGATTAACATACTAAATCACTATCTGACTGAATGGTTCACTTTTTAGATTAAGAAATAATAGTCAAAAGTATGAGAGGGCCTAATTGATTTGAGTATAATTTACCACAATCATAAAATGCTGGAAAAGCTTAAACATGCCCCTTGAAAATTCAGAAAAAGTGCTTTGATGTTGTAAAAGATGTGGGGAATAAAGCCTTGGATGCACTGATTAGATACAGGGATTGATAATGAGTAGATCAGTAAGTAGGATGTTTTTTTAAGTTTTGTTAGATGGCGTCAGTTTGGTACGTTGCTGTTTCAAATCTTAGTTTCTAATTTGTATTAAGTGAAAAGGAAAAGGAAAACACAAACATGCATAGTCAACAAACGGCGGCATAATAGTTTCTGATGTAATGACACTTGATGTTAATGACACTTTTGTACATGCCGAGGATAAGTGTCAGTGTGAGGAGCTCCCCACTGAGTTAGTACTGTATAATGTGACACACAACAAGCCCTCGTTTGTTCGTTCAAAGGTTGTGGGAAACTTGAGTTCAGTTTCCTCTTAACCCAAATTAGTTAACTTGCACAACCTTCACAGGCATAAAAGGTAATTTAGGAATGAAAGATGAAAAAAACCACAGGCCACCATTCTTAGTGAGGAAGTCTCCATCTGCCAATTTGTGGTGTTTTCTTAATGTCAGCTCTTTTCCATTGCTTTGGCGTAAACCAGCGTCATTATGTTTCATTTGGAGAGGTCTATATCCAGCAGAGGCGGCCAGGTAGAGCCAGTGTTGTTTCAGAAAGGTTGCTGTTAGGCAGTAAGTAGGATAAGACTTGTTGATATTGCTGACTGTTGAGTGAACACAGTGTTTTCTTGCCTAACACGACGGAAGATCAGCTCGCTTCCTTTTCACAGCTGCAAGGTCCAGGAACTGTAATTTGACACGAACAACGTTTTGAAATTTGAGTTTTTCAGCATAGCTCCTTGTGCTCAACACGTTTAGCATGAAAATCTGCTTCCCGTTCATTATAACATTTGTTTTTTAAACACAAGATCATACTAATTCTCATTGTCGATCAGGGATCATTACCGAGGCGTCTGATGGCCCTGATAATTATCTGCAGAAATATGCTGACACAAGGTTTATCCTCAGTGGTGTGGGTTTGTGACTGTGGCACCTCTGTGACCTGTTTTCACTGAAACTGAAATCAAACAGTGACTCTGAGTTTTTCCCCATCAATCTTTTTTGCCAACTTGGACAGAAAATTTCACAATCTGTGGTCAAAAGTTGTCAAAAGTCAGTGAGTTGGAAAAGTAGGTTGTATGACGAGGTATGAGTAGGCCTTTTTTCCCAGCAGATGCTTTGACTTGTCAGAGCAAGAAAAGTACAAATGTTGCTTATAACATGACTGGGGTCTGTGAGCCAACATGCACAAGAAGCTCACCCTAATGTGATGCAGCCATAATTAATGTTATTAAATACACGTCTGCTTGTCTAAATGTCTGCTATCAAAAGACCCAATACAGTAAATACATAAAACATGCAGTAGTTTGGTATGCTCACCTAAAACTGACGTAAAATTACTCAACAACAATTTCAACAAAAACTGAAGACTTAAATCAGGGCAGGATGCGTCACTGCGCTGTTGTAATGCACTGCAATGGTTTCAGCTTGGCGTCCCTAATAAATTGGCAACCAAGTCTATTTGTGTCAGTGGGTGGTTTAAATGGAAGATAAGAGAAAAGCAGTGTGATGAAAGATAAAGGGCGGCCGGAAGCTGTGAGTTTTAAGCTGATTAGTCGTCGTGCTCATATCTGAATATTAAAGACATGAGTATTGTGGGAAACAATTTACTCTTCCTGTGCCGGCTTCAGTAGTTAGTGGACTTATTTATAGCACACATGTGGAGCTTTTGGATGTTAAAACTCATAAATTAAACCTTTTAAAGAATTGAAAAAAAAACAAACAAACTTTTTCACCAACCAAAAGGCAAAACAGAATCAGCTGTAGAGATCTGGGGTCTCAGAGGTCTTTGCTCGCCATTTAGGGCCACATCATCAGTGCGTGTAGCAGCCATTTCCATCCCACTGCGTTTATCATGTATCTCGTTTTTGCACGAGACCTTAAGCTACTTATGACTGCAGATGAAAGGTTCACGGGGGGTCAGAGTGAAAGAATGTACGACTTGTCCGAAAACTTCTCTACGCGGCGGTCATATGATACAGCTGTGCTTTGTCTGAAATGTTTTGACCGCGATTGGTCGACCGTGTCAAATGAAAATGTTTCATCCAGTGGATATCTTGGTGTGATTCTCATTCTCACTCTGTAAGAAAACACTTTTTAATGTTTACTGAAAAAAAAAAATTAAAAACCCAACAAGCTTATAATCAGTGGAAAGAGATTACAAATACTCTCTCGCTGGAGCGATAGTGAATAGACAGAAACTTCGGCGTTGTTGTGTGTGTTGTGGCTGCAGAGGGACAGAGGAATCTAAAATGCTTCCTGTGACTGTGTCAGCAAGATGAAACAGATGAAACGTTACACACATTAGCCTGCACTGACATCAACTGCACTAATCTACTTCTGGAGGTCTTGCATAATATTAAAACGTGTTAAAGATGTTTTTTTTCCTCCAGCATTGCCTGTAATCAGAATGTCTGTCTAACATAGTTGGGTTTATGTCAAGCAAAGCCAACATACTGTCGCTGGCACATTTTCACTGGTGCTTTAGGTTATAATGACATGAAAACTGATTTCCACATAAACGGCAGAAACATTTCATTTTCTTTATCATAGATTCTTCCTTATTGATACACTGCATTTGCCAAATTGCATCAATTTTTGGAAGACTGCAAGCTCCCTCTGAGCTGCTGTTGGTGTTTTGTACATATGTGGTTCAGTTCGTTATCATGGTTTAAATCTTGAGGTTGACACCTAATATAGGACAGTATGTTCCTCATATAACTACATCAGAAAGCTGGCGAGGACAGACGTGCTTTAGCATCAGTTTTTATAGCTGTTCTCATCTGATCTGCACCAGAGCGAGGACATTATTCATGTTAAGGTGACAGCCAGTAATTAAATGCAGTTAACTGTTAATCACATGCCATTAAATCCACGTCTGACTGGAAAGACTGCAGACCACAAGCTATATACAGAGGTGTGATGCTGACAGAACCAGTCCCTCCAATCTGGATCACCTTCACTCTGCAGAGCCACTCACCTGGTCTGTGTCTCCTGTTAGCTCTCTTGCCGGGCCAATGTACCCAGCTATAATTATTACTGGTCCATCAACTACAGTGACTTCGTATTTCTCCAAGTTTAGCTTCGCCCACCTTTGTGATGTACTAATCTGTCTAAGTGATGAGAAACACCTGCGTGGATGTGCAGGGCATTAAAATGGCAGTCTGAGATTAGGAGGACATGCTCTTATTTTGAAAATGTTGAAAACAGCTGGGCACTGTAGTTTTTAGGGAATGTTACTCAAACAGGAGTAGATATAAATACAATAATATATAATAAATAGAAATTTGTCGTAGCAGTGAGCATTTACATTGACAAGAGTGTTTGGAGGACCAGGGCTGGACCGGGACTAAACATCAGTCCTGCCTCCACATTCACATTATTTGATCAAGTTCAAGTGCAATCTTAAATTCAGATTACACTTTGTTTGACTTAGTGAGCACCAGCAGGAGCTGATGGTCTCACTTTGGAACAGTGTTGATTATGTTTTCTGATCTTGTTATTATCATCATCAATTGAATTAATCATCATTTATCAGTATCGTTTTCATCACCATCATGATCATGGCACACACTCCACCTCTCTGCGTTTTCCCAAGAGTCCCTGTTTCCCTGCAGGCTACTTCAGCGACACCCCTCCAGTCACCGCTCCTCCTCTGTCGACTTGTTTCCGTCATCCACCTTTTGCTTCCAGCATATCTGTGATTCGTGCACATTTGGTGGCATCTGCATCATTCTTCATGTTTTTTGCCCTCGGCTTCTCCATGACTTTAGCCAGCCTGGTGTCATTATAGAAAATGAACCAGTCAGCCATTGCCCCTGCTTTATGGGCCTGTAGGACAGATTACAGGTCCAGCACTGTGGAGGATCAGCTTTGTCATTGGATAAAAACAAATACCAGTTCATGTTGAAATTCACTTCTGTGCTGGATGGTGTGATTGTTGGTTGACTGAGCTTTTGGTGTGTTTCAGAAATAAGTACTCACTATGTCTGATGGCGACTACGATTACCTCATCAAATTCCTAGCCCTTGGTGACTCTGGCGTGGGAAAAACAAGCTTCCTCTACCAATACACAGATGGGAAGTTTAACTCCAAGTTCATCACTACAGTTGGAATAGACTTCAGAGAAAAAAGAGTGGTAAGTTTCATTAATGTTGAATAAATGGAAGTGGAATTCTTTGGATTTTCCCTCATTCAATACTGTAGTGAAAGCACACGTGGATTTTATGCTCTGTGCCTCTGATTTAACATTTACTTGTATTCATGTGTGCTACACGCATTTATGTCTCTAATCAGGGGCTTAAATGCATTCCCACACCATTAAGTAACTCTCTTGTAACAAAAGATTAGTAATGAATGTTGCAAAAGAAATCCAAGCACTGACTAATGTTGGTGAACGGCAGGCAGCACCCTCCTTAAGAATAAACACTTCATACCATTGGTAAACAGCTGAGCAGTGTTCATATTTACTCAGTACTCACTCTTCAATACTTCTGACCTCCCACTCCAAGAAAATGACCTCTCTTTAATGTTTGAATAACAGTTTTATCACAGATATGCCCAACTGTGTCATTCATTTGAAGTCTCTGAATGTCCAAAGTTGTACATCGTTATATTTTTAGTCTTCCCATTCCCTCTGATAAAAATCAGAAAATATGAAGATACAGGAGGTGAATGCTGCGAGAGGGGAAAACTGCATTTGATTTTAAATATATACTTACAAAGTAGCTTGTGAATATTACAATTAGTAGTCATTGTTAAAGCACAAAAAGTAATTAAGGTGTTTCCTACAAAGAGCCAGAGTTGTGTTTGATTATTAAAATCAATGAAGTGTAAAAGTTAGTATAAAGTGTAAAGAGATCGACTATGATAATGATAAATAATATAAATGTATAACTAGATGGATACAGCAGAAGTAATGTTGAGTGGTCACTGCAAGTAACAGCACACACATGTAACACTCTTAAAGCTGAAGACTTAATGTTACTTTTCTTAACTTTGCATGTAAGATTAAATAGGTTTTAGTTGCCTGATTTGCTCCCGATTAATTGTGGATAGACCATGTGAGTGATATCTTAATGAGTAAAATGTGTCATCAAACAACAATTATGGGACTCTGCTATTGTTCTGTTGTTACGTCCTTGACTGCTGGATGAAACTGGATGAAATAAAGTCTTAATTTCTGCAAGCAGTTGGCATTCAGGTCACCATGAAACACCAGATTAACCCTGTTGATCTTTTATTGTTCATTCAAATCAATGAAAACTGCTTCATGCAGGAGTTATATAATGAATAGTGCAGAAAAGTAGTTTGGTGTTTTCTTACAGACAACTCAACAACATTCACCAAACCAGATAAGATAATGTGTTTAATTTGTTAATTAGAGTAGCTGGATGGATTGGATGTTGCCAAGTATATCTTATCATGCTTACATTGTTTGTTTTCTCTTTACTACAATTGCCCTCTTTGAAACATTTAGTAATGACAAAACAAGCTCTAACAACATGACCCATCAGGATTGGGACTGAATGTTTTTATCTTTGTTCCTCCCTCAGGTTTACAAATCGACAGGTCCTGATGGATCCTCAGGAAGAGGACAGAAGATCCACATGCAGCTGTGGGACACTGCAGGACAGGAGAGGTACACGTGCCTTCTTTGAGTCTGATTTTGTTCTCTGTTTTTCCAAATGTGTCTTTCCCATTCTTAATTACATTTCTCATGCAGAAGTTTTTTTTTTTTCTCTGAATTGTGTCAGGTTTCGTAGTCTGACGACCGCGTTCTTTAGAGATGCGATGGGTTTCCTCCTCCTGTTTGACCTCACAAACGAGCAAAGTTTCCTCAACGTCAGAAACTGGATGAGTATGTATTCTGATGTATCGCACAGTACACTTTTAGTTATTAAACTGATGATTTTATCCAAAATCAAAACTCTGACATTTGGCAGCTGTTAGACCCAAAATACAAAGTTATATATATATGCTACAAATATAAAGATACAGCACTGCATTTAAAAGACTGAATAATAAATAAACTAAATAATAAATGGCTGAATGTGTCTTTTAGGTCAGTTACAGATTCACGCGTACTGTGAAAGTCCGGACGTTGTCCTGTGTGGAAACAAATGTGACCTGTCTGATCAGAGAGCAGTCAGCGAGGAAGAGGCCCGTGAGCTGGCAGAGAAGTATGGGTATGTCTCATTTTTGATCCATCTGTACACGAACCTCTCCCTCAGGTGTTTGTCAAGAAGGCAGTGGCTGTGTTATCTGCCAGAGTCTGAGCAGGAGAGCGTCAGACTAAATTGGTCCTCCTCGAAAAGCAAATATTTGTGCACGTGTGTAAAATATCCTGTTCTGGCCGATTAGACACACCTTTACTAAAAACACTGATATTACACAGGAAGGGCACTTGAGACATATTTTGAAGGCCTTCAGGAAAACAATAAACCTCAACTTTAAAGTACAAGAGGACAAGACAAAGGCTGGGGTCTGTATTTTACTTGAAGCCACCAAATCTTTTTTTTTTTGTGAAACAACACCAGCCTCATTATTAAAGGTCCCTTTTTACTCTAAGTCAGATTAAAGTTTATGTTCCAGTGGCAGCAGCAGCCTTTGGTCGCACTTTTCTAACTAATATTTTCTTCTATGCAGAATTCCGTACTTTGAAACAAGCGCTGCAAACGGGCAGAACGTCAGCCAGGCCGTAGACGTCCTGCTGGATCTCATCATGAAGAGGATGGAGCGATGTGTCGACAAGTCCTGGATCCCCGACGGGACTGTCCGAGCTAACGGACCCACCAACGTGGACATCTCTGAGGGCTCTGAACGAAGCAAATGTGCATGTTAGAATGATGACGAGCGGTTTTGGCCACGTACCTGTGTTCATAACAGTGCTGAAAAAATAGAAAGAATATAAATATAGCTTCTTGAGTGAAGCTTGACTTGACATTATCTGTGCCCTCAGCCCCCACAAACAGTGCATTCCTGATATACTTTGATTGACATGCTGTATTATTTGTCAGTACAGAATGAAGTGCCTTTTTCATTTTGGCAATTCAGTTCATATGATGGCTGTCTTGAATTAATTAATTCATGTTGGAGTATGGGATATTTATTTGTTATGAAGCCTAACAGGTGTAAATGCTGATGATATTTTCAGGTATAAATTTTGTGCTCCCAGTAACGGCAGAGTGAGCTGCCCTGCCAGATGTGCCATAAATACACTGTTAATAGTCCTTACTTGCTGTAACGTTAGCGTAGATTCACACTGCAATGTACTACTCATGTACTACAGATGCTCTACTGAATATTGCAATCTCACTGGTGCCACTGCCAGAAAAAATGTTGCTTGTGTCAACATCCAGTGTTACTTAAACAATTAACACTCATGTATTTTCTTTCTTTTTTAAAATCAATATGCCTGCTTGTTTGCCTCCTAAATATGAATTATGGAACATAGTTTGACCGAGTCATTTACACTCATTTTGCGACAGCGACAGCTTTGGCCAATGTAGGTGTTCCCTGCTATATAGGTTATATAGGTTATCCAAAAAAACCTAGATAAATAGAATCTGTTTACACAGTTCCACTTGAATTCGGTGCGTCAGATACTTCGAGATGATTCAGAAAATTCACAAATGGTTCCTGCATCATTTTGAATTAAATATTTGGAAGGAATTGAAAGTATTTTCCCTAATGATAAAATGTAGATTTTGGAAATGAAGTTCACTTTCATTCTTAAAATAGTTACTCTCTTGTCTTCAGCCCCCATATAGTCTAACAGTGTAAACATTAAGTAACACCAGCTGCAGAAATGTGCTTAGACCCTCATATTTTGATGAAACGTGCACAGCTTATTGCCTCAGCTAAATATTCAAATCCTCAGTGTGCTGTATGTAAGAGCTACATTTGTTTTGTTTCAGGTATTGTTGTAATTGATGTTAAATATGCCACAGGCTTTTCAATGTGTTGATTCTGAAGAATTGAGAGGCCCAGATTTTTTATTGGCAAGTAACCCTAACTAAGGCATTAAGATCCTAATGCTTACCCTTTCCAGTAGATTTATAACACCACTGATATTTTGTATTTTACAAAAGTATTTACACTTAGTAAAACACTGAAATGTTACTGTGAGAATTTGTGTCTCAACTGTATTGAATAGTTTCACACACAAATCCACATTATTTGTATTCTACTGTCATTCCTTCCTATATGAGAAGATGAATGTGAAGTTTTAGTGTATGACACCTGTGTATATTTTACCACTCACTGTTTGAATCCACAGATTTAAGAATCCATAACTAAAATTTAATTAGGTTACATTAGTAAGACTTAGCTCATATACTTCATATTTTGAATTGTGCCATGCAGTTTCATATGCAAAATATGTAAATTATTTCCAAAAATAAACATTTTTATTTATGTATCCTTTGTATATAATCAATCCTGAAATTGCAACTAAGTGCTGCTCTATTTCCAGGTACGGATAACATTGAGCCACTCATGTTTGTTTTTTAGGAACTTGTGATACCACATAAAATGTCTCACCCTTTTACTAATCTATGCACAAAAGCCCACAATAGCAAGGATATTTACACATTTTACTAATGAATTTACATTTTAAGGCAGTGACACGTTACAATTTTGCTGGAGATTAATCTGCTGCCAGTTCAATGACTGTCTCAGAGACTCTTATCTGTATACTGCGATGTCCTGCAGAAGGTCTCTCGTGGATATTGCTGCAGTTAACTTTTATTTTAATGCTGGCAGTTTTTCTGAGAGCAGATTTAAGTCTCGTCTTGAATTAAAAAAACGGTCTTTCTGCAGCTATGCGGAGCTCCGACAGGTGGCAGCACCTGCTCCTCCACACGGCTCCGACCACAGCACTGTTTAACCGACGAAGAAGAGTGAGCCCAAACGAGCGAGGCGGTGCAGGAGAGTTTGGGAAGGTATCTGAAACTCTTTCTATTTGTTTTGACAACTTTACCATCCAAAGCCACTTTAACTGAAAAGCCAAGTCGCAATACCAGAAACAAGAAGATAATTCCGCTTCAAACTTTACAAGTTATACTTTTATTTTGAAAAAGTTTCGCTTCCGTATTAGTTAGCCCAGTTGGCTAACTAATACGGGTCATCACTTTGTGTCAACAGAAATGGACACACATACATGAAAAAATAATTTGGTGTAAAAACGCAAACACTCAACTCCAATTTGTGTCTCTCACTATCGAGCCGAAATGTCCCCTTCGTCCCACACTGCTAATGTTAGCTGGCTTTGTGTATGGTTCGCAGGGGTTAGTTTTTTATTTTACTTAAAAAACTGGCAGAAGAGCAACATAACATGTAGCATTAGTTAATGTGTGTCCTTTACACGATTTTAATAGAAACAAAAAGCTGGATAAGTGTAAGGACGAGCTGTTGTTACCAGGGTAAATCTTCAACAGAACATTTATCTCCATGGCAACGGGCATCATTTCTTCAGCTAACCAGCGAACGAGAAGCTGTCAGACACAAAACAGGAGACAAATGAAAGAATAAAACCAGCATAACAATTGTCTTAGTGAGGACCAGAACAGCTTCAGTGTTGATTGACATTGATTCTCCAAGTCTCTGGACTCTACTGGAGGTGTAAACACTTTTCTTCAAAAGGGTATTAGTGGTGATGGAGAGTGCTCTTTGACAGGTCGGACCATAGGTGTACATTATGGTTGAGACTGGTGACTCTGAAGGATCATTTTCATGAAACCATTCAGCGATCCATGTTCCCTGTGGAGGCATTGACGTCTTGCAAAAGACCACCCCCACCAGGATAGAAATGTTTGGTCACAGGATAAAGGTGGTAACTCAAAACAAATTTGTATTGATCTGCTGTGAGCCTTCGCATTAAGGGGACTCGTGGCCCCAATCATTTCAGCAAAGGGCCCCAGATATTATAAAAGAAGCACTATATCCCCTCACTGTCGGGGTCAAGTGTTCAGGACAGTGCGGTTCTCTTCGGTGTAACCACACATGTACTCACCCACATGCGGAGGACATGCTGAAGGATGACTCACCTGACCATATCAGTTTTTCCCGCATACCTGGAGACCAAAGCCTGAACTGCATTCACCTTTATAATGAGGGGTTTATGCGCTTCTGCCCAGCCATATTAGCTCCCTTTATGTAACTGTCGATGGCCTGTTGTTGGTGTCTGTTCACATCCCGCTTTCAGGTTCCTCTTCACCTAAGGAAGAGTTTCTCTCCTCGTTTTCCTTACATATTGCACTAATGAACACCATCACACTCATTAAATGTGTGCTGTTCACCACAGTTTATGGCCCTGTTTACTCAAGTCGTTCCCAGAGATCTATATACAGAAGTCACTTTAGTGAGTGTTGCCAGTTGATCGGTCTTTGTGACAGTTTTGATAGAAATCAGGTCAACTGAGCCTGCAAGCCATCTTTATACATGCCAGAGAGCATGAGAATGTTACCTAGAAATATCTACTTTATTTGATAAAGTCTGTTTGTTTATCGCTGTTGGACACACGCACAGAATTACCTCTAGAGAGACACCACATACGAGGCAGAGGAGATGGATATAAATAATCAAGTGTTTGTGTTTTTACTCTTGCAGAATGCCTTTCCATTTCTGCCCCCAGTGTGGGACAAAGTTGCAACCTGATTTCAAATTTTGTCCATCATGCGGGGAGAAGCTTCCTTGTCTCCCTGATGAATCTGGACCTGTGAGCTCGACCGCGTCTCTAAGTCTGTCTCCACCCAAACGAGCTGAAGCAGCGACGTCAGTGGTTAAAACAAGCCTTGCTTCAAGCACAAGTTACAAGCACACAGAAAGTGATGGTAAGTATGTAATATTTTGTGAGGAGATTTTTTTGTCATTATAAACCTTTGAAAATGTTAATTCTCATTTTCTGCAGTGCACACATGTATCAGCTCAACTCCAGTTACAGCTCGTCCTGCTCTGCGAAAGACTCGCAACTCCCTTCGTCTGGACAAGGAAGTTAAATTCAACATTAAAGATGCCACTACACCGGCAGTGCCCCATGCTAATCCTGTCAGAGATGACAGGGCTGAAGGTAAGTAAAATGGTCTGGAAACAGCCACTCTGCCTTCTCTCTTGCAGGAGAGTTTTATTTAATGCCTTTTAATGCATTGTATTTTAATGCAAGACGCAAGTACAGAGATGCATTGTAGCAGAAACCACCTGAGTGGCCTTCAGAAAACACTTACTGGTGGTACAGGTGTAAATTAAAGAGTCTGATAGCTGGTGCCTAAAACAAAAATGTCATGATTGTATCCACAGATAATTGTGTTGGATTGGTTGGAACTCCTCCAAAGCAGCACGCAGTCACTTTTAAGCTCAACACAGAGGTAGAGCCAACTTTAGAGTCGATCTCTCCTCCGGCGGTGAAGTCCCCTCGAACTCGTAAGCTCAAAGACAAAACACGCGTGAAAATCACAGCGTTGCTTCCACATTTTCTGTCAGAATTTTACCTCTCATTGATTGTCTGGATCTATGTGCAGCCAGGGGGAAGGCAAAACTCTCCAGCCCTGCTGCAAACCGGGCAGAAGAGGGAAAGAGGCTGATTGACAAAACAAGTAGGAAAGCAGAAGAATCAACAGTAGACGGCTCTCCTGTGGCCGTCTCCTCCCCTGCTTCCTCGCCGCTCACCAGGTCTCCTTTTAAAGGTGAGCAAAAACTGAATCGTACCTGTATATTCTATCGAGCAAAAGGTCAAATTCACTTCACTTCAAATTCAATTCATTTCATAACACTGTGAAAGTTTAAAACACCATGTACAAGCTAACTGGAGACCCACGGTTAGATCCTATCAAGGTACTGTGTAGGTGCAAGTAACAATGAGGTGTAAAAGTTTTTACTTATTATTTATTTACTGGTGGTCGAGTGATCCAGTCCTGGTGTTCTGGTTCTGCTGTCAGAGGAAAAACACTTGAATGCCATAAAAGAATGTATTGATTTTTTTTCTTTCAACCTGAGCCCCCAAAGCAACTGTGAAATGTATAATTTTTTAAATAAAAGAGATCTCTCATCATATTTAAAACATAATTGGTTCATGTTTACTTGCAGCTGGAGGTAAAAGCAAAGCCAAGAGAGCGAAGCACGCGGCCGCTGTGGAGCCTCTGCAGGAAGGTGAGCAGGTGATGGACACAACCGGCAAGAAGTGGAAGCTGGTGAAACTGCTCAGTCAGAGCATGACAGAGCTCCTCTATGAAGGTGAGACTTTGTACTTCACAGCAGGGTAAATACTTAAAAGCAAAATAAACGCGCAATGAATGAATCTGTTAAGACTGTATATTAGTGACGACAATCACTCAGCCAGCGTGTTTACTGTTAAAAACTTTAAACTTTAAAGTGGTGCTAACCTTATTTTAATATCATCTTTAGTATTTGGACTGAGTTTACGTGCGACAGTCTTTTGAGTCCAGTTAACAGCAGATGTAGTAGCAGAGTTTGAGGAATTGAGCTGCAGTTGTCTGTAGGAGGATAAGTGACAGTGTTATCAGTTTAATAATATAATTTTGTTCTCTCCAGTTTTGCAAACAGGTTCACAATCCATTTCTAAAGAATCAAAACACATCCTCAAACTGGTGAGTGACATATCTTTGAGACGCTATCAGTTAAGAAATAATGAAATACATTTGCCCTGTAGTGTACGTATTCATGAACTAATTAATGGTTCTCCTTTGGGTTTTTTTTGTTCCTTGTAACCACCATTTTTCCCTGGTTGGCTTCATGAAACTCATCTTATTTTTCTTCGTCTTAGGGAGCAAAAGACGGAAGAATCTTCAATGAGCAGAACTTTCTGCAGAGAGCCGTCAAACCTGCGTCTGGTGAGGGATTCATGTATTTCTTTTTTATTTTACTTCCAAATCAACAGTTCATTTGGTCCCAGAAACAGGTATAATGGCACTGGTGCTGGTAATTGTTTGGTTGATAACTACAAGTTGTAAGTTCTAAGTGAAATTGACAAGAGACAAAACCGTTAACAACTATAGCGTGAAATAGAGTGACAGTAGTGTCTCATGTGATCAAGTTACAAAACATCACATAAAATATTTTCATTTCATAATCTATGCAGAGGAAAGCAGAAGTAAAACGTATTCGACAGGAGTGTCATCGTGCCATCTTTCACCCTCTTTAGCTGCAATTCTGATTGGTGAGGAGTTTGATTAATAAAACTCATGGTCTCCCTCTAGTGGACAAGTGGCTCAAACTAAACAAGTTGGACTTCCTGGGTATTCCCTCCTGTGTCGGCTTTGGTCTTCATGCAGACTCCTACAGGTGTGAACAAAGTTTATCTGTGAACATTTATACACTGTTGTGAAAGAAATTCACATTAAACTTTATATGTTTTGTTCTTTTTTTGACAGGTTTTTGATTTTCCCCCACATGGGTCAGTCTCTGCAGTCTGTCATGGAGGAAGGGGCTGAGCTTCTGTCGGAGAAAACTGTCCTTCAGCTTTCCTGTAGAATAGTGAGTGTTTTCCAGACAGTACTGTTATACTTCTGTGTGATTCCTGCTTACTTAGTAAAGTAAAATGTCTCTTCCTCTTTACAGTTAGATGCGCTGCAGTTTATCCATTCAAACGAGTACGTTCACGCTGATATTAATGCAGAAAACATTTACATCAAACACGGACAGAAATCACAGGTGAGACTTATTCAAACTGTTTTGAGTCCATTAGATAAAATCTGTTTTACGCTGACCCCTCTTTGCCTGTGTGTGTGTGTGTGTGTGTGTGTGTGTGTGTGTGTGGTTAGGTATACCTTGTAGGATATTGCCATGCCTTCAGGTACTGCCCAGGTGGAAAACATGTAGAGTACCGCGAAGCCAGCAGAACGCCGCACGAGGGCACCATCGAATTCATCAGCCTGGACACACACAAGGGAGCCGGTGAGTCACTTCTGTGGTTCACCGACTCCTCGTTCCACTAACGTCAGCGAATTAGAAGCCGTTTGACTCCACACGCTTCTGTAAACCAAACACTAGCAGATTTATTTTCCTCCCTCCGCGAAGGGGACACCTGCACTCCTCCTCCCACAGTCCATCTGTCTGCAGCAGAGCCACCAGCCACACAAGCTTTACATAAATATGATTGGATTTCTTCTTATGATTGGGAGCATGTAAAAGAGTCTTTCAACGTTTCTCTTGTTTGCCTTTGAAAACAAAAGTAACAGGGCAATGTGTACATCTGGGGGTTTAGTGTTGTTGATCTCTTGTGGTAAATCTAGGAGGGAAAACTGATGATGTGTTCTCCTTTCAGCCCCCTCTCGACGCAGCGACCTTCAGTCTCTGGGTTACTGCATGCTGCACTGGCACACGGGGAAGCTTCCGTGGACCGTCCTCACTCAACCAGACCAGATCGCCAGCCAGAAACAGAGGTGAGAGACGGTCTATCATCAGATGAAATGAAATGCAACGCAAATCACTCAATGAAGTTCTCACCGTAGATACATGGAGGACGTCCCTGCGCTGCTGAGTCACTGCTTTGAAAAGAGGAGAGCTTCCAGTGAGTTGAAATGTTTGTTATATAACATGAGATAAGTGTGTGAGTATGTGCCCTGTGCTTAAATCTTTGCGTGTGTGTGTGCCGCGGTGTAGGTGCTTTTCAAGCATACCTGTCTGCAGTGATGGCTCTGCACTATGCCGAGCAGCCGGACTACTCGGCCCTGAAGGCCGGACTTAACGCCGCTTTACTGCAGCTCGGGGGTTCGCCGGAGGAGCCACTCAGGTTTTAGGTGAGCATGCTCAGATACTCACATACAAGTGTCCAGACGACAGCAAAGTCTAGTTTTATGTTACAGGGTTCACTTGTTTTCAGAAAACTTTGTGTTTCTCATGGCGCTTTTCCATTACACAGTTCTAGCACTACTCGACTCAGCTCGCCTCAGTTTCTGTCATTTTCCATTACAATAGAATACCACCTCAGCATGGGTGGCGTCGTCATAGCAACATGGCCGAAACTCCAGCAGCGTCATTTGTTATGCGACACAAACACAGAACAACTATGGAGGCCATCAGACATTTTGTTGGGTTTTAAAAATGGGGCTGACTCTCCCAACTCGTCTAGTGATGTCACTCCCTGGCCAATCAGTGGCCTGCCGCCTGCCAACGCCACATTTTCAGCT
>JAOXYL010000001.1:23478300-23488502 GCA_028564955.1 Terapon puta | reverse complement strand
TTATTGTTATTATACGATAAATGTAACTGATTACATTGATTATATTCATTCATCCAGTGGTTCTCAAACTGTGAGTCCCAGAGACATTGAATGGGGGCTGCAAGGACTCAAGTATGGTGGTGGAACTAAAGTTAAATGAACTTTATCATGTAGGACAAAGAACCCGTTCTCAGGGGTCAAAAGAAATACAGGTGAAGTGTCAGGGAAGAGACTTTAATGCTATTTCAGTGCAATAACGTTCATTTGGGCTTATTTCCTGAAAATGAAAAACAGCTGAAAAAAATATTGGTTTCAGAAAGATGAGTGGGATGTGACATTTTCTGGCTCCAAAACAGGGGACATGACAGAAGAAGTGTGAGAAGCACCGGATAAATCAATCCAGTCTGTCTACTGACACCTTCAGACTTCAGTCTGATTTCTCAAACACACACATTTGGTGCTTGGAGCTTTACACACAAACACATGATAAGATATTATAACTTTTATAAATAAATCAAATCAACCATTCTTAGATAATCTCTTAATTCAGTGACAAAGGCAATGATGACTAAGTAAATGTTACAAAAAATGGGGAAAAAAGTCCAATGTTTGTCATTTTAGAATAATCAAATCAATCAAACAAATCAAAAATAAAATCCATAATTTTCCGTTGGGTTCCTGGATTTGATTGCAAATTAAAGGTGGAGTCTGATTCTGAAGAGCCCTCATCAATCCAAACAAGCATGTTAAAAGTTGTTTGCTTGTCATTTAACAAAAGATTAATTCAGACTTATTACAAGTCAGCATCATAATATAATTTATTCGGTGTCCTTTTGATCTGATCATTGAATGAATTTGGCAATAGGTGTCTTGGATCAGAACTCCAGACTGGGCCATTCACTTCAACAATACAAAACATCTAAATGTTGGCGGACTAATAAATCATTAATATTATTTCAGTTCTCTGATTCGTTGCTACAAACTAAACTATGGCTAAGGCTACATCCCAACACACCGACTGTACAGAGGTGAATCGGGGTGTTGTGCGGCTGAATTCACAACGCAAGGTCGCCGCCCTGTCCGTCACTGCACCGTGGAACGCCCCCACCATGGAGCGGCTCTGTCGGGGCCCGCCACGAGGCACGCTCTTCAGGCGAGGTGAGGAAGAGGAGGGACATATTGGAGCTCTACTCAACCACTATTAAACAGCTACAAGGACCACAACTCCGCTCATACATGCTGCTGCTGCTGTCACACGTCCCACTGCCGCCATCATTCATCCGTCTCGCATTAGGCACACCACTCCCACCGCCACATGTCCTCACACACACTCCTCTGTGAATGTTCTCACACACATCAGAGCTACCGCTACACACAAAGCAGTTGGGGAGCAGCTGAAATAGAACAAGCCAGTGAAATGACAGTAATAATAGCCATCAGAAATATGAATATATACATATATGTATGAACTATTCATATATATGGTCACAAATATCAGGTGCGATGGAGTCTGAAAATGCTTTCAGGATGTCTCTTTTACTGTGACTCACATAAAACACCTGCTCCCGCATAGAGGGCGTGTCAGGAGGGCTCTGATTGGACAGCAGCCGTTTGGAAACTGTGCTGGTGGACGATGTCTGGTCATCCTTATCAAACGGACTGAAGAAGAAGAGGAAAGAAACGGGAGCCCTGAGTAAACATGTTAAAATAAAAGATGCTGGGTCATTAAAAGGTGTGGGCGGCTGGTTCCGGCACCTCCATGTGACTTCCAAGTTCAGCTTCACCGTCCCGAGGTCGTTGATGTCCACGGCCAGCGTCTGGGGGAGCGGGCAGAACAGGTCGAGCATTTCGCAGGACACGCTGCCCACCACCACGTGATTGGCCAGGCTCTTCAGCTCCGTCACCTTGACAACCAAAACACGCAATTCCACAGGAATTTAACAAGGCAATGCTGGCATATTTTTGTGCACACAGTAAATCAAAGGATATGGCTGGAGATATTAATCTATGTATTATTACAACTATTACAACACCATGAAAATACCAAAAACAACAATGAATTTCTCTAACGAGTCTGATCTGTGTAGCCTGACAGAGCTCCACTGCCCATCATCAAAAACACATTAATAAGCCACATTGTGGTCAATAAAGCAACAAATATCTTTTAATCCTCAGATGGAATTAGTTCACAACAAATAATCTTGAGTTACATTCACTAAAAACTACGCAGCTGTTTTAAGGACTTATTCAGCCTTTTCTGAAACAAAGAATTACATTTGTTTTTAAGAACTTGCACCTTGAGCTGAGTGCCACAGGCAGGTTAAGAAACTCAGGCATTGTTGTTTTCGGATCTTTTCACTGTTATTTGTTCACAGTAAGAGAATTTGGGGAATACTGCCAACCTTATCCTTTAAAAGCTGATTGCGTTACCTTGATTGACAGCAATTCTGTGACGAGAGGCAGGAAGATGTACTCTTCGCTGTCCCATATCTGCTTGTTGCCGAATTCCACGCGGCCTCGTAGTCGCCAGCGTTGCCTCCCATAACGCATAAGGACCTTGCGGGAACAAAAGGAACCGACATGATGCAGCAGACGGAGACTCTGGTCTAAATCTGTGTCTACGTGCTTACAGTTGCGCGTCTTACCTCATATTGGTCACCAACACACAGCCGTGCAAAGCCAGCAAGGCCTGAACAACCCAAAGTGGACAAGAAAAATGAGAACTAGACCAAAACAGACTGGAGCAAATAGGAAGTCATGTGAGAGAAAAAAAAAAAAGTGACTCACCCTTCATCTTGACATGAAACTCTCCCATCTGGCTTTCTAATTCACTCTCGAGTGAGCACATGTGCTGCAGACGCAGATAGAGGGAAGGATTTTAATAATGTAACAGTGACTTGTTTTAACATTAGAAGCAAAAATGAAGAACAGAAAAATGAGCCAGAGAGCAGAAGTGCTCATGGAGCATACAGACTCTGGTCAGTCACTTGCCTCTGTACATTCCCTGTAGCCCTTGTTGGCTTCACTCAGGCTCTCCCTGGCCTCCCTGCTGCCGGTGGCCGAGTTAAAGGCCGCCACCATCTTACTCGCTCCATCACGCAGTCGCCGCTGTATACAATAAGCATCGTACAGCTCTTCAACCTGGAGAGAGAAATGTCACACCAGTTTTAATATATGTATGCAATGTTTACTTCTGAGCTATTGTAAGGGATGTAAATGAATATTAGTTTGCTTTCATTCGGTGCCTTTGTATTTTATGAAAAACACCAGTAACATTTGTCCGTAACAGTTAAAGCAGCATTATCTGAATTTTTTCATCGACACATCTCCATTTAAAATGTTGAATGTTAAAGCGCACATTGGCAAAGAGTTGTTTATTTACACACAAAAACAGACAAAAAGCATCAGTGTCCATCTAGTGAATTCAATTCCAATATTCACTCTGCTTTGAGCTGTTTTTGTTCTCCACCGGCGCCTGAGGAAAACATGTGGCTCTGTTAGGTAACGAGCAAATGACATACACACCTTGCTGAGGTGGAATTCCAAGCGGCGCATAAACCTCTCTATGGCTTTCACTTGCTACAACAAAAAAAGAAGGAAATGAATTAACTTGACAAACTAATGGAGGGAAACAGCCTGTAAAATCTCCTTCTGCAGTTTCAGTGTCAGGCACTGATGTCTGTGTACAATAGGTGTGAATGAAACTCACCTTGTCCTGCTCGTACAAAGACCCCTGAAAAGACAACAAGAAGAAAACAAACATTTAGCATCACAAAGTGTCCGGTCAACATCCTGACTGAGGACTGGAGACTGAACGATACTGGTGCAACTGGTTTGACTCTCACCAATCGACCGTTCTTCTTGTTTTCTCTGATCTGCTGACCCAGACTCTCCAGCTCCAGCTGGTGGACCTGCAGGTACGACCTGACAACGAAAACCCGCCACCCGTTACTTCTGCTTGTTTTTAAGACTCAAAACACAGCAGTTTCCTGCGCATTCAGTGATCTTCCACCTGGCAGCCATTCACTGGAATCAACGCAAACAGTGCCCGAGACATGTTTACTCACTGTAAGCCTCTGCGCAAGGCGGCGTACACTTCATCCAGCCGCTCGGGCTGGGGGGTTTTAGTGGGTGGCAGCTTGGTGGAGCCTGTGAACATCCTGCTTCCTTACAAGGCACGTTTCTCTTGGATCAAACAGTGCTGGCGGGGGGAGAGGCAGACAGACATGGAACATGGGATGGTTTCTGATAAGGCCTTTGTGTTGATCTCCGTCAGAGAACATTCAAAACGGGCATCAAGGAAACAGAGACAAAGACAGAGAGAGCGGCTCACCTGCTGAGTGGAGAGAGACTGTCGCTACTGTGGCATGCTTGAGGAGTCGAGTGTAGCGCTGTGGCTTTAACATGTCCTGTAATTATTACAAAAAAGAAGACATAAGAGACAAAAATGTTGCTCCTCATACCTCACCGTACCTGACAGGACTTATGCTCCTGCTCTGTGATTATGGAGGATTCTGATAATTACAGAGGTCACCGGAGGAAAAGCCTTAAAAAAAGACACTAAAAAAAAAAAAAAAAAGAAATGAGTCTTTCACTTCCCCTGTGTGACTACGTCGTCTTGCTGAAAGACGGTGAGCGACGCACACGCAGCAACCACAGTGGCCACCACTGACAACAGGAGGGAGTACAGTCTGCTCTTGCTTCTCTTCCCCTTCCTTCCCTACTTCTCCACCCCCCCTCCCTGCTCCACATCCAACACCAGAGTACAGGAAGTCTCATGGCTGACTCTACACAGGAAATTCTACACAGAAGTTTGGCTCAAGAATATAAAACCATCCCTCCGCTGCATGCGAGGGTGTAAAAATTGACCCCTTTTCTACTCGGAGCTGAGCCATTAAGACGTGCAGATTAGTGTGATGCCGCGGCGCTGGCAGGGGTGGGGAGAAACTATAGGAAGAGAGGGTCGTGCCTGAGATAATCTAGTCACAAAAGAGATTACAGACTTACACCAGAGTAAATCTGTCAAGCAGCAGCCAAACCCCATATTAACACATGGGATCCGTCAATGAGCCAGCACAGCACAGAGCATCTGGCACTCGCTATTGTCTTCCACTAAACTCAAAACCAGGAGAGAGGTCTGTTTTATGAGAAACGTGTGGGATTAAATGCTCCACCTGTTGGAGTGGCTGAGATTAAAAACCTCCCAGATTATGGTTTTATATGATCAAAGCCTTATTAGGGACAACAGTGCTGACATGAGAATAAGCCGTACACACACACACCCCTGCTGGCTTTTTATGTTTTTTCTGCCACACCAGTGAGGACGTGGGCTTGGGGAGGAAAGGGGAGGGGGCGGGGGGGGCTGCACCGGGCCGGCAGTCCAGTTAACACAGCTAATCTTAGCTGCAAACTGGGAGGATTAACTGGAGTGGGTCGGGGTTAGAAGGAGGCGAAAGGAAAAAGGTGCCATACCAGAGAGCCTTTTCGGACAAAAAAACCACCCCCACTGCCCAGCCAGAGCGCTGCACCCCGAGAAGGACACAGCCGTGAAAGTGCAAAGTCATCCTGATGAAACACACATCCCATACACCCACCCAGGAGCAGCTGCTACACCTGAGGATCCACACCAACGAACGCTCGGCCAGACTCGAGTGAACCTTAGACACCGGGAGCTCCGGTCTGCCAGCTTCCTCCTCCGTCAGATGTGCTTTTATCCCTTTCCTTACATTAGAGATCATTAGCTGGATTAATCCTCCCCACAGAGCGGAGGGAACAAAGAGGACACTGTTTCCAATCACCTCACAAGACTCGGGAGTTTTGTTTAAAAAAAGCCTGTCGAGCGCTCGCTGTGAGCATGCACAGCCTCGTCCAGGCAGGGCGACAGTTTGGGCCTAAAAGGACCTCAAAAATCATTCACTGCTTTTCAGCGAGTCATCGATCATTCACTGTGTTAACTGCAAACGGCTGGAACGGTTTAGTCAATGAGTTGTCACCAAAAAAAGTCCATTTTAAAAGATTGACTGAAAAGTTAAATCAACCTACAGTGGTCGAAATCAAATAAGGGCTACAACCAACGCTTATTTTCACGATCAGTTCAGGTCATCATTTCTCCTTTGATCGATTTGCTGCTTGGCCCATAAAATGTCAATGACCGTTTCCCAAAGCCCGAGGCAATGTCCTAAAATGTCTTTTTTTGTCCACAAGCCAGACAGTCAGTTTACTGTCACAGAGGACTAAAGAGAAAGAAAATAATCACGTGAGAGACAGAAATCAGAGAACTTGGACGCTCTTTCTTTTAAAAAAAAGACTCAAAATGACGAATTGATTATCAGACTAGTTGCAGGCTGATTTAAAAGCTGACAACTCATGGAGTCAGCGCGGCAGCTCTAAATCTGATGAAAGCAGCTCATGGTGAACAGGGAGGAGACAACATGTGGCCTTTTCCTTTGAAAATGACCCAAACTATGAGTCATTTGTCAAAACAATTAACTTTCACTTTTTGCTGATGGACTGATCAGTAAATCGAGAGATGGATTATGTATGTAAAAGTAGTTCAACGTGAGCAGCTGCCAAACATGCGCAGCGCGTTACAGCACAGAGAGAGGAGAAGAAAGACAAAGTTTAGGGATGGATCGGAACCACTGCTGGAAGTGATTCATTTCCTGTCGATCAGCTAATCCGCTAATCGACTAATCACCTCAGCGCGGACACGATCAGACCCCCATCAGACCCCATCAGACCCCCATCCCGACCCGGAGGAGGAAGAGGAGGATGAGGGGTGTAATGGTGTTAAACAACATGCAGCCACCTCTCCTTCAGATTACTGGATTAGTCCGAGCAGCAGGCCACCGGGTCGGACAAACACACACACACACACACTCTCACACACACACACTCTCACACCGGCCGTGCTCTTTACTCCGACAAACGCAGGAGCTCAAACACACAAAACTTGAGGACACGGTGTCGGGCCAGATTTTGGTATTCAGCACGGATCCCAGCCCAGACCCGGACCCGGAGCCCATCACAGGCCACGAAAACAGAAAAAGTCCACAACCCGGGGCAGGACGGTTAAACTGAGCACTAAAAACACACAACACGGCCGGGGGAGGACAAAACGGGGGGGACCGAGTCAATCACGGCCGGCAGGCGGATATAATTTCGACAACATCACGGGAGAAAGCAACTTCACGTCGGACATGAAGGGAAGAAAAATTTAACGGGCTTCTTGTTGTGACCTTGGAGGGGAAAGCAGCAGCAGCTTACCTCTGTTTTCACGTCCGACCGGCCGGAGGAGGGGACCGCGGGCTCATTTCCAGCACGATGCTCCACGCAGTTTGCAGAGGTTTACAGTTATTCTGGGCGCTGTCCCTCTCCTTGATTTCGCAGTTTTTTGTGTCCACAGTCAAGAGAGCGGCAGTGAGCGGAAACGGCTTCCGGCGGAAGGTTTTCATAATAAAAGCGCCGCATCCGAGCCGACATTCGCCGCTGAGTCGGAAGCACAAACAAATGCCCAAAGTGGATGAGATGTCAAGTTTTACAGAGGGAATGTGATCATATATGTTTAGAAAACGTGGGAAATGTATTTCACAGATGGAGCACACGTAGATGGATCATGTATTGATCCCTGTGGTACACCACACATTATACAGGACTGACAACAAAACAGAAACATCACATCAGATGTATTTACATGTAACTTCTTATTATTACAACATTTCAACAGTGCTGAAAAATATGCATAAAGAAATTCACACAAGACAATGGATAAATAGAAGAGAATTAGTGATATATTTGAAAGAAAAACATAACACATTAAAATGGAATATAAACTGAAAAACATACAACTAAAAATCTAAATGATCTCTGGGGAGTTTGTAATTTGTATAAATACCATCCTCTATTAGACACTCATTTTTGGTGAAAACATGGTAAAAGCAAAAGGAAGAGCAACTGTGGATGGATTCCTCTTCTATAACAGATAGAATAGGTGTCACACATATAGCACAAACCACAACAGACAAAAATAGCCATAGATAGATAGTTATAACAGCAGCAACAGCATGACGGTAATGAAGAACAACACATAACTGAGCCAATAGTAACCATAAGTTAGAAAAAAGGCATAAACCTCGAGACCATGTATGCACACTTTTACAAACCCTTACAACAACCTGAATATTTCTGTCTAGCTGAAACACCCTCTGCATATTTGAGCTGTGAATATTCTGCCAATTTTCCACGCAAACATCACAGGTCAAACCGCCATAAATAATTGTATATATGACACAACGTGACACTTTGCTGACTTTCATACATACATGCATTTTAAATCTACCGCCACATATTTATTAATTAACAAAGATAGTGCCAAGCCAAGTTGCATACAGCCTGGATGACAGATGGCATTGAGCTTTAGCTACCATTAAGACCCACACAAGCTTTGCCAACTCTAGCCAGAATAGACTACCTTGGACAGACTCAGTGGGCTTGCTGTGCATTAGAAACCTACGACCAAGCTGCCTTACGTGATCCTGAAAACAAACAAACAAACAATCTAACTAACAAAAACAAGTAAACTTTGGACCATTACGCAGCCATGTCACTTTATTTTGAAATGTCGCTCCTTCGACCGGAAACCTTGTTTCGGTTAGTTGCTGTGGCAACAGGGATGTCCCTGTCACTGTTTTCTCCGTTGCTGCCTCGCTGACGACGCCGCGGTGAATCCAGCGGAAAAAAAACAATCGATGTTTCCTGAGGAGAGAAAGGAGAAAAAGTAACGTCGTCTCCCACAGCGGTCACCCAAGGGTGGCCCCGTGAAACGTGTAGCTTCAGTCAGAGCACTTTAATCTATCAGGTGCAGGGGCTGTTTGTCCAAATGTGGCTAAAGCCGGGGAAGGGGCGGCGATGGAGGACAACATGTGGCGTTTTTCTCCTCCAGACTCCACACAAAACAGGACGCTGCAGCTGAAAACCAAGAGAGCTGCTTTTAAACGTCCGGAGCACCGAGCCGTTAGTTTAATAAATGACTAAACTGTGCGTTTCCAAAGTGTGAAGGTACTGTTAACTGGACGACAGGAAAGTTGATTAATTAACTGCCGACACATTACTGCACATTTAGTCATTTAATTTTGACCATTAAAACTAAATGTCCGTATACACAGATGTTTATACACAGTCATTAAGTTTCAGCAGTAACGTTACTCATTAAAATACTTGACTTTACCGACCGTTAAAAAGTTTCAAATCCATCTAACGGTCCGTTTCTGCTGTGTCCGTTATTTAACGGTTTAGCTAACTGAGCTACAACAATAATTAGCTCTTAGCTAAGGTTTCCAGAAACTTAAAAATATTATTTTGAAACCACCAAAATGTACCCGAGGATTGGCGACTGCAAGTAAGAAGTTTTAACAGAAAACTCTTCCAAGAGCAGACTGGAAATCAGTTCAGGGTTGAATTTCACCGTATTATACTGTTTCACATTTAAAAGAGCGACACGTTTTAGCACTAGCACAGACGTAAAACCGTGGATTTGTCACAGGTGCACTTAAACGGAAAAAAATAATAGTAATAGAAAATAGTAATAGCACTGTTTAGAAACACACGACGTAAATACGTTCTGGATCCAAAGCAAATTGCAAAACTTTTGTCATCAAAATATTAATAGAATGCTAGAAATAAAGTACAGTACTGCACCGTGATATAGCAGGTAATAGAAATACTAAAGCACAAGAACTTCTGAGTTGTGCTTAATTACAGTACTTAAGTAACTGTACTTAGTTACTTTCCATTGGGGCTGCGTGAGGTTGTCACGTTGGAGGGTCAATGCAATGGAAGTTGGGGCTTTGGGATCAACAAAGATCCTGATGAGTCCATAAAACCAGTACGATCTTGTCTCCCATCACTGAATCACACTGCAGCTGTTTAATCAGAGACGGGTAAATAGTGAATTTCACTATAAACATGAGCTGCAGCTGAGCATTTTCCATATGAAATCTTAAACTCAGCGATGGTCCTTTGAGAGAATTATATTTGGCGTGCATCTTTTATCCTTTGTAAATGTAACAAGTGCATCAGTAGAGGCACTTGGGTCTCATTTTTATTTTGCACGAATCTGCAGAAGCGTTTGAGGATCATTTTAAATATTGTTCGTTTTAAGTGTTTAAATTTCTTTAAGCCTAAAATATTTTCATATTTCTTTCAACCTCTAAAAAAAAAAAAAA
>JAOXYL010000001.1:23452972-23473879 GCA_028564955.1 Terapon puta | reverse complement strand
GAGGATCATAAAGAAAGTGAGTTTTATTTTTAAAAAGACTGACCTTTTTTCTTGATTTTGGTGGGCTTTGGTGGCTTCATGTTGCCCACAACCTTCTCAGCGTTCACCTCTGACAGCAGCCCCTCCTGCTGCTCTTCTTCAAAGTCGTACACAGAAACATCCATGTCACGATCGCCCTCCCCGTAGCGCAGACGGCTCTTCTTTCCCTTCTTTCCTTTACGGACAGCGGTGATGGGCTGGTAGTCTGGGTCCTTGGCCCATTCTGGATCTTCTTGCTGAGGAACGGGGACTTCTATATCTGCTGTCTCTTCTTCCTCCTCTTCCTCTTCCCTAATAGCTTGAAGATCACCATGAGCTGACTGGATCTCATCCTGCTCTACAGTCTCAACCTCACCATTAGCACCAACTTTTACCACCTAAAAGAAAACATTTTCAATTTAATCTTAATTTGACCAACTATGCCACAATGAGGAACAAATGGATCTTATTAGACAGCAGTGCACAACTTTTTCTCACCTGGAAGCCCTCAGGCAAAGGAAGAGTGTGACAGATAACCGGCTCTGCATCCTTGTTAGCTGATGCATCAACATAAGTTGCCTGAAGCCCCTCAACAGTTGCTGTTGTAACAGGTACCTGCACCAGCTGAAGCTGACCAAGTCCTAATGCAGCTCCCGCCTGCTCCTCCATATTCACCACCTACATAGAAGAAAGAATCTCTTCATCTTGTTCAAATGACTCATTTCACAACGAGACACATTACAGATCATCCACTACTACCTAACCTGTGCTTAATACAAACCTGGAGTGTGATGATCTGACCCTCGTCTCCACCTGTAACAGTCACTGTGCCGCCGCCCTCCAACACCTCAGTCTTCATTTGCAGCAGAGTTGGATCGAGAGCATCCATCACCATCATCTCCATGTTACCAGCCACCTCCCCCTGTGGAGCTTGAATCAAGGCCTCTCTGCCCTCTGGCAGCACCTTTCCATCAGAAGCCTGAGCGGTCTCCATGGAAATGACCTCACCCTCCATGGTGACGACCCAACTAACACCCTAAACAGAGGAGATGTATGTCAAAAGTGAAAAACAAATACATGGGCAAAAATGTGCATGGCATATACATCTTCCATGACAGATCTCAGAAACAGCTGAAAAGTACCAAAGAGACAGCTGATTTTTATTTTTTGTTTTATGACCATCTGATGCAAGACAGTGATATTCTAGCCATTAGTGATTTAAATAAACTGACGTATGTCTAAACAAGATTTAAGATACATTTAAACCCACGAATATACTCACTGTTCAGGCCCATATATCAAGTTGAAATAATAATGTATTAGCAATATGCTCTGATCTGTGCTGTAATGATAACATACCCCTAGTGGTAACAAGTCATACAGCTTTACTTTTGCATGTGGAGCTTTGAGACATCCACTGCAGGAAACATCTGCTGCCACCGCAATAAAAGTGTGGTGAAGCGGGATTTTGGGGCCAAAAGCAATGTTTGAAAAGTGAAACTGCAATCTTCATTTCCAGAAAGAATATCCAGAACAGTGCAGACTCCTGGCTGATCGTTTTTCACTAAGAATGATTTACTATACAATATAAATTGACTATGTGTCCGATAATAAGGTGATTCTTGTCTTGTGACAGTGGATGTCTCAAAAGCTCAGCCAGGGGCCCGTGTGTGTCACTTTGAGAACTACTAAAAAGGGCCTGACTGATTAATTCAAGCACCTACTGATTTAATCAATAATATTGTTAGGTTGCTTGCAATTAGCATGCTTCTCTCCCACAAGTCCTAGCAGCTAGGATTAGTCTTTAATTCACATAAAGCCAAGGAGTTAAGATGATTTTAGAGGTTTTAATATAGTATCACATGGAGATTGTGTCTCTACCTCAGCAATCATTAATCCAAAACATTAATCCTAAAACACTACGGAAACTGACGATGGGCAACCCGTAGTGTACATTAAAGCTGATTTCTAGACGTACTTTTTGTATATTAAAAAACTAAACTCACGGCACGAAGCCAGAGAAGAGTTGAATGTGAGTCAGATAAAGTAACACCTGGAGCTTAGTGTTAAACCCAAGAGGAAACCCGTGTTAGCTAGTCGTGCATATTCTCACTGTATTATTGCGCAACTTTATTTTTTTTAAAAACTGTCCGTTTGCGCAACGTTGCCGATTACACGTTGATGGGACGCTTGTTTGCCATTTATAGAGCTCACAATCAGCCGATCAATCAACCAATGACCCAAGAGTCACTCGTTCGCCTATTTGAAGGACGTTTTCTCACTAATACCTTGCAATCTGAGCACAGTCTATTAAATCCAAAGACCGTGCGTTGTCAAAAGGACAAATAAAGTACTTAAAACATGGACTCGTGTAAGTTGGTGAGTTAACTCGGGAGGCGCGAGTACGTCTGAAAACAGGAAACAAAGGGCACGAGAAGATGGACGTCAGGCCTCAACAAACTTAAAACAGAACCACTCGGAAATGCAGCCATCCCCACGCAGATCCCACAAAATATCCGTCAAAAAGCACCAAATCGCTCAACTGAGACGCCGAGTTGCAGTTTATAGACGGATTTAGTGCATTTTGGACAACGATAGAGGGAGACAAACACCCCCCGCCAGCCGCCTGGCCGGTAAGCCCGACCGTGACACCTAGAGGCCGGCGACGGCTCCTACAAAAACCTTTCCCTGTTTGGAGGCAAAGTGTTGGCTTCACTTACTCCCGACTGCTTCCCTCTCCTGGATTATTCACTCGATGGCTCGGTGTTTGCGGTCGTTCCCTTCAGTCCCGTTGTGACCGTCCGTGCGTGCTGAGCGCCGGACTAATATTTTTCTCCCGCTTTGGAAGAGTGGGCCTAACACAAAATGGCGGCTCATAAGATCCGACGCGCCTGCGCAAACACAGCGCCCCGGGCATGAAAGGGGCGTGTCCGCGCGGTGGCTGCGCGTGATTGGCGCCAGATTTGAATTCCTGCGTGGGCGTGGCGTCCGAAGCACGACGGCGGCCTTTAATGATGCAACTGTGATGTTGATTGATTGGTTGTCTGACAAGAATTGCCGCTCACTTCTGTCGGAGTGTGACTTCTACACTTCCAGCACCTGTTAGTCATTGTTGAAACCAGCCTACAAGTAAATTGAATTAAATGCAATTCATACAATCGGTCACAAGAGGTCAGTATGAATGTTGTAGGTGCAGGGTGAGCCTCAACAACACAGAAAGTCGTGATTGTACTTCATCCTCAAGGATTTCTATGATTGTATCACAGAAGAGTGAAGATGACATTTTCACATTCAAATAACCACCTGTAGTTGTTATTTTGGATCACAAACCAGCATTTTAAAGGCAAAAACTGCTACTGTGCAAAATTCTGGTATCAGATTAAAATGCAAGGGGGGAAAAAGGTGCAGCAGCCTTCTATTTACCCCACATTGATCACGCCCTGCTCAGTGTTTGCAGATTTTCTTTGATAGTTCCTAGCCCAAGGTTTGCTCTTTGGTGACATTAAATCTAAATCATGAATATGTAACATTTAAGAACTCCCCTCAGTATAGGAGTTTAAATTGCCCATGAATCACAACATCCTTGATTCAAGGTTGATGATGATGATTTTAGTGAGGGAGTTCACTTAAACTGAAATTATAATCTCATTGTGTTTTAAGATTTTATTTGGTCTTTCATTTGATTATTGGTCTACAACAAAAACACAATTCATAGGGATACATGAGCATATTAACAGGCATAGGTGAAATCTAATTGACATGCAGGACACATTCAAGCATCAAAATCTGTGTCAGCAGTTATCCAATCTATGAAAACTTGCCCTATTTAAAATAATTTTTTTTAATTCAGTCTAGCTTACAAAACCCTGCTGCAGGTGTGGTACATCTGCACCCTAGCACCGATAGCTGATGTCATACTACTCCACATGGAAAACCTGACATGGGTTCATAAGTGGAAAACAAGTGCTCTCTGTTTTGTTTTGTTGGGCTGAGTGTTAACGGCTCAAAGAGGAAACAAGCTGAGCAACATTTCCCTGTAATATTAAAATAGTTGCAAATCTTATTATGCAAAAACAGAGAAAAAAGAAAAATGACACCACTCGAGAAATTCTGCAGGTTTGACCAAGTGTGACAGTCCTAAATCAATGTTGAATGATATAAAGAATTTTCTAATCTGCCAGAGGAGCCAGTGTAAATAATACATTTGTGTTTTCAAACCAGGAATTGGGGAGGCTGATTTTAATATTTGATATTCAAACCAGGCAATTAGCGCAACATTTGCTTCACATGACCTCAGGGGAGATAGAAGTATAATTAAGATACATAGAAATTGGTGTGTCTTATTTGACGGTTTCTGGGCAAGTCTTGCAGCTCCTTGTCAAGGTCTATAACAATCCTCTTAGGAGTATTTAGGACTGTTTCCTCTAGCATTGGTAAGACACCTTGCTTTCAAATAAACAAATACACTGTGTTTTGTATTTGAATACTCTTGTTTTAACTGATGAAGGGATCTACCAGATGTGCTTGTCACTTACAGAATTTCAGAGCAAATTTTCCGCATATGAAATGAATTATTAATTTGTTACATAACCAGTAGAACATTTTGTTCATTTCAGCTATTTGTGTTGCAGTCTATTTGTATATATGTGCTTGTCAGAGACTAGGATGCAAGAATGAAACAAATGGGAGTGTGGTCACTTTATTCCTCTCTCTCTCTCTCTGCCTCTTCTTATTTTATCACCATCTTTTTCTCATGGTTCTTCTCTTGGAGGGGAGGGGGCAGAGAAAGGCGAGGTTCTGTTGTCAAATGTGTCAGTCTAGCCGGCCTGGCCCCTCCCACCTCAGTGGAGGCATTACATACTGCTGGTGCTCATGCTCTTAGCAACCGTGCCTCAGCAACAGAGCCACGGCAACAGAGCTCCACGGCAACAGCGTGCCGTGTCTCCCCAATGGAGCTGCCATTGGGCGGACCAGCGCTCAGGCACTACACCCAGAGCAGACCAAGACCTCACCGACAAAAACTGAACTATCGTCCCAGCAGACCGCAGGTACTGTTAAGGAGGATCAGAAGGGTTTTGTAAAAATGGAGTGTGAGGGAAAGGTGGTGTGTGTGTGAGGAGAGAAAATGGAAGGGAGGGAGAGAGGAGAGAGAGGGTACAGAGGGGAGAGGCAGGGGGAAGGGAAGGACGGAGGGGGAGTGCTGTAAAAGATGCCTGGTCCCTGCTTGAATAAGGCAGTCCCATTGTACCGGTGCACCGGCGGTTTGAAGAACCCACACTTGGTATTTGTCTGAATGTATTCTCATGCTCTCACTGGAAAAAAAAATCTATAGGTGTTCTATGTTTTATTTCCAGTATTGTGTCAAAATGTAGAATGTGTGATCATCTCCATTTTCCCCTGAGCTGATCATGTTGTCACAGAGCTATTAGGCTGTAGACATATAGTCACTCCCTCGGAGCCAATGGCCAGGGAGACAAAATTCAAGCAATTCCCCTGACAGGATATCATGTAACGGTGACTTCTGCAGTCATCCTCCCGGCTTTTATTGCTACTTGTGGGCACAGATGTTAATATGATCAGGATGATGCAACACTGTATAGCTGCAATTTCAATATCACATTACCTACACTGGCAAAAATGAGTTATCCTGCTTTCATTCTGCATGTAAAATCCAGTGACGCCCCCCCATTGTACGTTACTGAGCAACTGCTTCCCAGGAGGCTGGTTTGTAGCAGGATGAGAAATTCAAACTAAAATACACCTATAGAGGCAGGAGAGGCACTACTGCCAGTGTGTGGGTTTTTCAGAGGTGAGGGTTATGTAATGTAAAGCGAGTTGCTCTTCAGCATCAGTTTGTTTGGTGTAAAATGTTTGTGTTTCCTGTGTGTGTGGTAATTAGGAGACGATAATTGAGAGTGACAATGAAGTCCTTGAGCTCATGGGGAGGGTGGATGAAGGAGTTGAAGAGTTCTTTACTAAAAGAGTACTTCCCACTGATACACTGTGAGTATCACAGCTGCTACTGTTTCTTATTAATGGTTTCTTGATAGTCACCTTACCCTAACAACACTGCTTAATGAACTCACACTAAATGCGCACAGGATTGATTTGATACATAATCCCTTATGTAGGAAAAAGGAGGATGAGGAATCTATCACAGTGCATGAAGTGGCTCCTGCCAGCTCTGTCCCTTGTCCACCCCCAACGAAAACACTCAGGAGGAAACTTGGGGACTTCTTTACTCTCAAGAAGAGAAGAGGTCTGAAATCAGAAACAAGCCAGGAGGGGCGTACCAAAAAGACCTCCATTGCTGATCTCATCCGCCCATTAAGGGATGTTGCCAGAGCGGAGAAAGAAAAAGATAAGGACAGAGTTAAGGAGCACGACAAGGAAAATGAGAAGGAAAAAGGGAAAGAGCCCCCCAGCGCTGTTACTGGAGAGCCAGCTGTTCAGGAGACACCTGTTTCTGGTGCTCCGCAGCTGAGGGGAGAAGCGGCGCCTCCCCGCCGAGCTCTCAGAGAGGGGAAGTCCCAGTCTCTTATTTTGCTCTCTGGATCAGCAGCAGCGGGAAGCACCAATGCCAGAAACACCACAAAGGTGAGTGTTAGTAGAGTTTATGTCTTATGTACATTTAGATACAGTTTTGGAAAAGCAATCACAGCTCTGCTGTTGATGATTTTCAGAAACAATTTGAAGGCCAACATAGTTTTGAGCAGAAGCTCCATCTCATGCTTCAGCGTATTGGTGTCTCCAAAGCCCAGCCAGGAGAGGCACAGGTAAGTAAAAGTGCATGTCTGTATCTATACACTATAGGGGTCTTCACAAGTGTTTAAACACCTCATCTTTTCTTGTAGAATCAGGAGGGAGAGATGAAAAAAGCAGAATCTGAAGGTATTTCCCTTTTATCTGTTTGATGTATTAGATTATTAAACTTGTCTCTGCTCCAGCTTAGTGTTAATGAAGCTAATCTTTGAAGTCAAGGGATTTGTATCAAAAGGAGAGACTTTTTGACACGGATCAGCTCTCCATTAAAAAGATTTAATATCTCTTTGGACTGATAAAACTGTCCTTGATCCATTATAGTGGCATAGTGGTGAATTAATCCCTCCAGTAAAGCAAGATGTAAATTATTTTTGTTCTTCAGGTACTATCATTGATAGTAAGCCTGAGCCACCACCTACATTCACAAAACCTCGAACGATGTCTGCATCATCAGGTAAAAAACACATACAAACAGTGATCAATTCCCCTGTGAGTGTATGGTAAGATAAATCACTTGCACATTCAATTTTCTTCTTTAGATACAAGGCATCAGATTCGTCCAAGTGTGTCAGCACACGAGTCAGCTGGGAAACCAGCTTTGCTTCCAAAGCCAGTTCTCAAGCCAGGTCCACCCCCCACAGCATCCGGCCGCAATACACCTGAGAATGAGCTAGCCCAAATACAGGAAGGCGAGACAAACACGCCCACTAAGCTGAGTCCGACCGCAGCTCCTCCTGCCCCTGCTGCTCCCACCCTCAGTACTACCACCACTCCCGCTGTACCCACAATCTCAAACTCTGACTCAACCAGTTTGACAATTTCCCCTTCAAGTACTGTACCAACCTCTGATGCAGATATATGCACTGACTCTGTTAACCCCACCGCAGCAGCTACAACACCCACAAGTGTTACAGAGTCTGACAGCAAACCTTCTATCCCTGCAGATAATACTACTACTGTTGAACTGCCCCCCACTACCTTACCCACAACCCTTACAAGCACTGCTACACCCACAGAGCCTCCCGCCACCATCTCAGCCACATCCTCTGAGTCCATTACTCCAAGCCTCTCCGTCACTTTCAACTCAACAACAATAACTACGCCTTCCATTACCACCTCGGAAACTGTTTCTGCTCCCAGCAATGAAAGCCCAGTTTCCACGGCATCAACAAATCTGTCAACAAAATCGACGCTCCCAGAGCCAAATGATATTCTCTCAGTTGATCCTGCTCCCGCTGCTGGTGGTGATGCAGCTATTTCTGTCACTGCCACAGCTTCTCTACCCTCCACCAGCATATCAGATATGCCACCATGCCTCTCTACTACCACCAGTTCAGCTACTGAAGCTAGCTACGTAGCTTTAGTTTCACCAGTTACTAAAGCAGCACCTCCTGCTCCTAGCTCAAGTGCTACTACCATCACAACTCCAGTTTCACCTGACTCCCCCGGCACTATCTCCTCCTCCCTCGTCTCTTCTGCCCTTTCTCCCACCAGCTCCACCTCTTCCACCACCACTACCACCACCATAAGCTCAACATCCACCGACTGCACGAGCCCTATTACTCATCCGGCCACCTCTAGCACAGCTGATATATCCATTCCCTCCACTTCCTCCAGTGAAACAAACCCCACAGACACCACCACCACCACCTCCACCAGCTTAAATCGTGCAGATAGCACATCCACCACCAGTTCAGCAAAAGCAGCTGCAATTAGCTCCCCGCTCCCGACTGACTCAGACCCACCTCACGGCAACAACAGCACTGCCCTCACACCGACTATCTCTGACCTCCCCGCTACTGATAACACAAGTGCTACTTCTCACCATGTGACCAGTCCGGCACCCTCTAATGATAGTCCAGGCCAAAATGAAGATTTACGGACATCTTCTGAAGAAGGATCCAGCGTAGAGCCGGCAGAGAAGGGTGCAGGTAAGTCTCAAGTTCTGTTTAATTTATTCTTGCCTTTATTTCTCTTAACATGTATGTAGATGTATGTTGAACTGCATGTTTTGCAACACTTTTTCTCAGCGGCAGAGAAGGTGGTTCAAAAGAGCGAAGGAACCGAGATGGATGAAAGCAAGAAGGGCATGAATGGTGAGAAGGAGAGCAACAATGAAAAGGAGAAACCAGCTCTGGTCAACAGCGAGGTGACGGGGAAAGAAGTCCTGGAAGAAAGTGTGAAACCTGAAGAAGAAGTTGCTGAGTCTGCATCAGGGAAAGATGGCGAGATGGTGATAGCAGGACAGAAGCAAGAAGAAACCAAGTCAGTGAGTGAGAAGTAATTAAAAAATTAGAAGATTTGCTAAATATGGGACCAACTACTGTGACAGGGGCAGGAGAGGCCACAGTAAATGGGGGGGAGACGATCCATGGCACTTCCTACAGGGACCACCACACTACAGCAGCACACCACACAGGGTGGGCCACTGGACCAAAGAACTGAGATCCCCTTGGTGTGATGTAATCAACAAATCCAGCAGTGTCTTTGTCCTTTTTTAACTTCTGTTTGAATTTTTGCATTGCACGTATGATTATGTACCATAAGACAACTACTGTGGTAAAATATGTTTACAATAGATGGATAAGAGACATAGTTATGACTATTAAATGGAATATTGAATTGACTGAGTTCTTACGCTCATTGATGTGTGAATCCCTTATTTATGATAATTTCATATTTTTTTACAAGAAAATCTTCACTCAAGGTGCACTTGGTAGCTTCTACTGGAGCTCACGGTCTTCCTCGGTTGCTGTGGAGACGGCTCAGTAGTTATCACAGATGGTCTTCACGTCATTGTTTTCGTTCAATAATGGTCTTTGGTGCCAGATTTGAGTAGCCTGATGACACTTGAGCAATCAGTCCAACTGCTGAGACAGGCTTTGAGATGCTGATGAAAGCCCTGAAACTACTGTTTTCAAGGTCAAGAATGAACTTTCATGCTGAAATTAATGACTGTTTCTGGGTTAAAAATGTTGATAAGCATTTATTTATTATAATTCATGCCTTTGAAAGAGATGATGATAATATTTAACATAAATATATTCACATAGAGAACACTAAGTTTTTCTGTCATGAGGCTTTGGAAGTTAGAGCAAAACTTAGCTGAACATAAATCATGCAGATATTTCCATATATTAGATATTTAGGCCTATCAGTGCCGGTAGGCAGTTGAAAGGCCCTTTGGAAGAAGGAACTGCAAGTAAAAAATAAACTGTCAAAGCTGTCAGCATTATCTTGCAGAAAAAATAATTGGGGGTTGGGAACCACATAAAAGTATTCACATTGACATAGCTATTTCGCCTTTCAATGACTTAAAGTAATCTGCACTAAAATGGTGTATTTTTCTTTTATGGGCATTTAAGACCTATTATGTATAAGGATCTAACCTGCTCCCAGAAGTGCACTGCAATGTCAAGTAAAAGACATTTACAATGAAACCTTCTTTTATAATTTTCAAAAGAGAGTTTTAGACTTTTAGTCACAATAATGGCTTATTTTGGGTAGAGTGACCTTCATTAAAAAGTATGTCTTATATTTTAGTTTACATGCATATATAATACTTGTTTTGTATCATTTTGTATCAACCCCCCTAACCCCAACCCTAACCCTTTTTATTCAGTTGTCTGTTAATGTTGAAGATGGTGCATCTGGAGTTTATCCAGATCAAATGTGAAATTGTAGATCAAAGTTAACTGATCATTTTACTTTGCAGAAGTAAATGAACTTATAAGTGATGATGTACAGGTTAAGATACACTTTATTCTTTATTATGGGGACAAATGATCAGCGTATCTGTTGGTACAGCTTAAAATGACAAAAATAAGATACACCTATACCAGATGCATCGTTAAAATGATGCACACATTATCTATAAATAACTGCAATCCAGTAATTAATACACATTATTCTGAAACAGATCTTATACATAACGAGTACAGCATTTTGATGTTAACAATTAGTACAGTATATGGTAGTGTATAGTTTACATTATATAGTAGTATATAATACACAGTATATAGTATAAAATATGTAGTATAAAAGATATAGTACGCAATATATAGTGTGCAATATATAGTGTGCAATATATACTATGCACGTATAGTATACAGTATATAGCCACAGTGTATAGTATACAGTATATAGCCACAGTGTATAGTATACAGTATATAGCATACAGTGTATACTATACAGTAGACAGCACACAGTAGTAAATAGTGGTATTTGTGAGTTACCAGCAGCACACAGTGGGTGAGCCTCGCTGCTGTTCATCATCCGGACCAGCAGGAGTCGCTGGCGGGGATATGAGGCGGCCCTCACCCGGAAGCGGAGACCCGAGGGAAGCGACGGTGGAGAAATTGTGTTGTGGAGCGTCCTCGCAAGTCTTCGCGGTTTCTTGTCCCGTCCAAATCTCCCAGTGAGCCTCAGAGCAGCCCCCCCCCTCGTCCTCTCAGAGATGTCGGTCGTGCCTCCCAGCCGCTCGGCCGCCGGCTGGCCGCGCGGAGGAGCCGTGCAGTTTGGGAACAAGTACATCAGCGGGCCCGCTAAACCTCTGACTCTGGAGAGGACCATCAACCTGTGAGTGCTGCGGGGAGACAAAGCACACGCTGCTGCTGCCTTCAGATACTCAGTGTGCCGTGAGATGAGACTGTGTGCAATGACTGAGTGTGTCAGACAGTCTGTGATGAGGCCGTGTTGGACTGTATGTAAAGATTTATAAAACACAGGCGGGCCCCACTGTGCCTGTTTCATTAATACATCAGTCCACATGGGATAGTCATTAACATAACAAGCAAAGATGTAGTTAGAAATAGTCTGTGTAAATGGCATCATTTAGTTCCATTATCACTGTATTATTATTATCATTATTATTATTATTATTATTATTATTATTTAAATCAGGGCTGAAATTAACAGGGAGAGCTGGAACATGGAGTCGATTAGTCAATTGTTTGTTAAAAAAAATAAATAGTCTATTTGCTGATCCAATAGTCGTTTTTAAATTTCCTTTGTGCCAAAACTTCACTGGTTTTAGGTTCTCAAATGAGAGTGTGTGCAGGTTTTCTTAACGACTTCAACTAGTGATCATTTTAATAATCGATTAATCTGTAATATTTTCTGGATTAATTGATAAATTGTTTGAAAAAAATGGTGAGAAATCTTAATCACACTTTCTCAAAGCCTGAGAGGAAATTCTCATGTCTCGTTTTGTCCCAAATTCAAGGATAATCATTTACTGTCATAGAGGACTAAACAGCCCAGAATTTGTGAGGCCAAAGACAGATAATTTGGACGCTTTTTAAAAAATAAGTTACTGGAAAGGATTAATTCCTATTCAAAATTATTGGGTTTTAATATATTAATTGATGACTAATCTGTTAATCAACTAATCATTGTAGCTCTGGTTTTCTTCCTCTAACGCTAAACCGAAAACAAGTTATCTCAAGGAAATTGAATCAAGAACAACTGTTTTTTTATTATTTACAAATGCAAATTGTATGGACCAAAGGATTAATAAGGAAAATAATCAACAGGTTGTTTGTTGTCGACTGATTCTTTTAATTGCCTAATCGATGACATATTCAGAATTTTTTACCGTTTTTACCGTCTAAAACTCAGTAACAGTAGTCACACACAGCTTTGCTTTTTAAAGCATGTAGATATTAAAGACACTGTAACATTCTCTGATCATGCATGTTTTTTTACCTCAGGTACCCTCTTACCAACTACACATTTGGCACCAAGGAGCCTCTGTATGAGAAGGACAGCTCGGTGGCTGCCCGTTTCCAGAGGATGCGGGAAGAGTTTGATAAAATGGGAATGCGGAGGACGGTGGAAGGAGTCCTCATCGTCCACGAGCACAGGCTGCCTCACGTGTTGCTCCTGCAGCTTGGGACCACGTTCTTCAAACTGTGAGTTGTTCATGTTTGGAGGCCCCTGTGCGAACCAGCTCTACGGAACTTTTTTTTTTGACGGTTTGCTTTTCTCCTGCAGGCCCGGCGGAGAGTTGAGTCCCGGAGAAGATGAGGTGGAGGGTCTGAAACGCCTGATGACTGAGGTAGATGCATCACAGCAGAGTTTAAGCTTCTCTATGTTGTGGTGATGTGTTGTTGTTCTATGGATATTAACTTTTTTTTGGATGTTAGATCCTCGGACGGCAGGACGGTGTGAAGCAGGACTGGGTGATCGACGACTGCATTGGTAACTGGTGGCGCCCCAACTTTGAGCCTCCGCAGGTTGGTTCACACAGACAGAGACAGAGATATAGCTGGCTGCCATTTTCTACTTCATAAATCCAGATTGAGATGCGAAGATGCCCTCTGAATCACATGCTCTTTAGTCCATCAGTCACGATGTGGTTTAGATTTTTAGATTTACATGTGCGAATGTGAACTGACCTGATGTTATCTGTTTTGCAGTATCCTTATATTCCAGCTCACATCACCAAACCTAAGGAGCATAAGAAGCTATTTCTGGTTCAGCTGCAGGAAAAAGGTTTGTGATATCATAGTGTATCTTATTGTGTTTTTTGTTTTGTTTTTGGGTTTTTTTTCAGCTTTGAAGTAGTAAGAATAAAGAATAAATGGTGGTCAGACATATAACTAAAAGGAGAGAAGTCGAGGTATTATTGATTCTTGTTTTGAAGCCTGTCATTCATGTTTCTGCAGCGCTGTTTGCTGTCCCCAAGAACTACAAACTGGTGGCGGCACCTTTATTTGAATTGTATGACAACGCTCCTGGATATGGACCAATCATTTCCAGTCTACCACAGCTGTTGAGCAGGTATAGAGCACGTCTTTCACATGTGTTTGGCCTTACTCTGTTCATTCTTACGGTGGCTAAATTGAAAGCTGAAGGGCTGGAATCAAATATCACATGAACAGCTCAATTATGTTGAATAACTGACACAATCTGACATGTTTAATCAGTATAATTAAATGAATGATTTAATGTTCATAACGCAACAACCTCTTAAATGTTTCATCAACACTGGTTGATGCAGTGGAGGCACTCAACTGCTGGCGTATCTTCAGCTGCAGGGTGGCACAAAGACCACGACACTAATGTGAAGAGCTCTTTTATATATTTGTCAGGTTGAAGTGTCTGAGCACAAACCCTGAGTGGCCCCAGTTTCAGTAACAGAAACTACACTGCAGCTAATTCATAAAGGCCAGGAAGCAAAAGGAGATGTGTACACACACAAGGGAATTACAGATAAAGACTGAAGGCAGCGGGGTGAAATCAAGAAATAAATCAGTGTTTTGACGATGAAAAAGGTTTATTAAAATGAAATAAATTCATATCGCAAGAGAATGATCTGATGATCTGAGAGTAATGCCTCAGAACAGGTATGAACCCTGAAACTTAAAGGTGCCCTGTGGAGTTTTTTTGTAAACAAACAAAAGTTTTCAATTATGCATCCTTGAGATCAAACTAATTTCCTTGAATGCATTTCCTTCCTTTCCCTCATTTAAAAAATATTTACAGCCTGCCTGCCTTTTTGGCACTTTGCACATTAGTGCCAGCTGTTGATCAGTGGAACAGCGTGAAACCATTGGCAGGACTGTTTCATGTCACTCAGTGCTATTAGAGGTCTGAAAGTCCACAGTAACATTTTAATAATGGGGGAAAAAAAGGGAAAAGACAAACGTTTCAGTGCCATTATTGTGAAAATTGTAGCCTCTGAATTTTAAAATAATTTCTTTTATAGGTTCAACTTCATCTACAACTAACTGGAGTGAAGAGAAGTACGTCTGGCTGTCTCTGTGAGTGCAGCCCGGTCTGAGTGAAGATGAGAGACAATGTGGTGAAGAAACAGTCTCCTCATTCTCAACCCAACTTTCACACACATAAAAAAAAAAAAAGCTCGCCATGTCAGGTATATTGTCAGTTCACGAGGGTGTTTATACTGTTGAAAGAAAAAGAAAATGTCATGTATGTTCTTTTTTTTATCTTGAGAAACTGCTAGTTTTTGTAGTAAACAAGTTGGTATTCAAGTGAGCAAAGAATCTGATTTTATGTCCTCAGATAAGGCCAATGTTTGATTAAACAAACTACATCATTGAGTTTCCTTTCATTTTAACTTGTAACAATGCTGTGTTTTTTTTCCTTTTAATAAAGCGGTCTTTGAGTATGTTTTTATAAAGTTCAAAGAGTGTTTGACTGATACTTATTAGTGTCAAAGTGAATATTGATTTCATTTTGGGCTTTCATTTTTACTGTATCATTTTATCCAAGACTCCGATGAAGGTGAGGACAGAAGAATGCATTGCTCGAGGGTCATGCTTCACATGTAGGTTGATAAAATTGATGGTTTATTCACCGTCTGGATTTTGCCTGTATGATCCGTCCATCGATTTTTCTAAGCTGATTATCCTGCTCGGGGTCACAGCGTGCTGGGGTCATTCCATTAATAATGTTAATCAGATCAGATGAAAACTATTTATTATCTCAAATGCCTTAATAGATCAGAGGACCACATGCTGGGCTCCTAACTGTGCACAAGTAAACCTGCTCTCTTCGGCAGACTTCTCATGATTTGAATTTCATATATATTCAATTCCTCCTCTTGAAGCCTAAATATGAATGTCCAGTCAGTGTGTATGACTAAAGTTCAGGGCTGAAAGTGTCTGTCAGGTTTCCAGCTCTGCCTGACAGTCTCAGCTCAGGGCGACACGAACCCTCCCACATCACGTCACTTACCCGCGACGCCCGGCCGCTGCACACAACACACGTTACTAACGTGGGGAAGTGTGTTTACGGGCTGCGTGTTTACTTGTTGTTTTGTCCGATGTCCTCCAAACGACGCCCGGGTGAGAGCGAGAGGGCGGAGAAGAAGAAGAAGAAAAAGAAGAGCTGCGAGGAGACCGCCGATCTCTGCTCATGTGTTGGAGACGAGCAGGTGAAGAGGTCTGTGAGGGAGGCATGGACCCACAGGACCCCCTACACACAGGGTCAGTGAGGCCACACTACTCCGATGTGTCAGTGCAGCAGCTGACTGAGTTTTTACTGATTTGTTCCTCTTTGACTCATTAAAACACGTCTATAAAATCAGCAGCAAAGACACAGGAGACTCTGAGACTCTAAACCACATGAGAGCTGCAGTGATTAGGTGTGTCATCGACTAGTTGTCAACTAATAACTATTTGGTGAACAGTTCATCCTTTTGAGTAAAGTAAGGAAAAAGCGTCCAAATTCTCAGAATATATTCCCATTTCATCTTCTGAAATGGGAATATATTCTGATCCCTTTAGTCTTTTTCACAGTAAACTGAATATATTGACGTGTAAATAAATCAAGGCATTTTTTAAATCTTTCAGTCCAAACAAGTAATTGATTAATTGAGAAAATGATTGACATACACTACCCAACTAAAAGTTTTAGAAGAACCAAAATTTTCCATTTGATTTTTAATGGAAAATTGTGCAGTTTAATGTCTCATTGCACTATGAAATGAAAACATAGTACAAATAAGCAAATGGAATTTAAAAAGAAATCATGGAATCAGTTTATGGACCAAAAGCATTCTAAACTCGTCAAAGTATCCACCTTTGGCAGATATGACAGCTGAACACAGGTGTAACATTATTTCTAGAATATAAATCAAATATTCCTCAGAAAGTTCTTCTCCACACTGTTGCAGAAGTTCCCATAAATGTGTGGCACTTGTAGGTTGCTTTGCTTTCACTCTTCTGTCCAGTTCATCCCAAACCAGCTTGATTGGGGTTTAAGTCTGGAGGCGGTGCTGGCCACTCCGCGTTTTCAAGCTTACCATCCTGTTCTGGCATAATTTGGACTCATGTTTTGGGTCATTATCTTGCTGTAGGATGACTCCATAATCAACTAGGCTCATACCACAGGGTATTTCATGGCGCCGCAGATTGCTGTGGTAGCTGTTGTGGTTCAGGGTGCCTCTCACTCTGTACAAGTTACCGACCCTCAATCCAGCAAAACAGCATCAGACCATCACACTTCTCCATGTTTGACAGTTGATGCCACACACTGTGGAACCGCCTTTCACCTACTCAACGCCGTACAAAGATCCTGCATGATGATGATGAAGATTTCAAATTTTGATTCATCAGCCCATAATACCTTCTTCCAGTCTTCAGTAGTCTAATGGTAGTGTTTCATGGCCCAGGCAAGGCTCTTTGTCCTCTTCTAACCTCTTAGCAATCGCTCTCTTGCTGCAACTCGTCCTGCAGCTTGAAGTTTTCTCTTCACAGTTAAACTGAGACTTACTTGTAAAGCGCGAATCACGAAATAATTGCCAGAAAATTACAATTTTTAAACTGGATTGTTCATTGAACCTTCTGACAAAAAAATCTATTTAGCATATATCATTTTTAATTTGTATATTTTTTGCTACATTCTGCATTTTCATTTCTTTTTTGGTTATTTTGTATTTTTCAGAATTTTTGATTGTATGCATCAGGTCTTTCAGGAAAAAAATATCACACGGCTCTTGTGGAGGGCTGAAAAACTCGTGTATCAAATATGATACGTTTGGTGTTATAGGGTTAAGCTGTGCTTGAAACTGTTGTCCTGAGAGCCGCCTATCACGCAAGCTGTTAACTCTCAGAAACTTGTCCTCTGATTCAGTTGTGGCTTTTGGTCTGCCAGACCTCTTCCTGTCAGAGTTTGCCCCAGTTTCTGGCTGCCTTTTGATGGTGATGGAAACTGTACTCACTGACAGGTCGACTTTCTTTGCAATTTCTCAGTAGAGAAGACTTCGGTCTGTCTCTGTTCCAGTGTTACTTGCCTTTTTCTCACCATTTTTGTTGCAACAGACTACTCTCTGCAATTCAGTACTATTCAACTGATGCTCACAAGGTTATGGCACCACAGTGTGTTCAAACACTGCTTTTATGCAGACAGAGGAGGTTGTAAGTAATCCAGAAAAGTTTGAACACCTGAAGGAATTGGCTATTGCTGCAGAATAGCTTTAAATGATTAACCCATTTTTTGTTCCCTGAAAAAGGCCTTTTTGTATAATTCTGAAATGTAAATTATTTTTCAGTTTTGGGTAATCTTACCTTTTTTTCTAACTCTGGCAGTTCACCACTTACCTTTGTACCATTTCAAACTATTCATTGGACTTGAACAACTTGAATTATAATAATTAACTGTTCTGTTGGCCGTTAGTGTATCAATCAATAATGAAAATAATCTTTGATTGATGTTCAAAAACAGTTGTACAGAAAATCTGATCCCATCTTCAACCAAAATCAATTGAGCACTTAATGCTGTGTTTAAGTGTTATTCACATTTGTAAAAAGCACATCCAGCTTGACCAGAGAGGCACCAGTTTCATGATAAAGTGTCCAGTTTGACAGCCCAACAACGGTATAACGTTATCAGTGTGCAAATAGACATAACAAGAAATAGTTTAGCAGAAATACCAAAGAGAAGAGAAACAGTTGCATAAAACAATCATACAATTTCAAATAACTCTCAGTTACAAGAAATCAAAACTACTCAAAACATGTACAGCCAGATGTGCCTGTTTCTTTATTTGGCAAAACTTCAACAGCGTCCAGTGAGACCAGCTCCTGAATAGTCAAGTAAATTTTCAACTGATCCCAAGCCAAGTGAGCGACAAGCTTCAACAGGCTTTTTTCCAGTTCAGTACTTTATTTATGGATGTAGATGCAGGGGAAAGCAGCCCAGCAGTTTAACATCACTTCCACTGTGAAGTTTTAACATCTAAAAATCAACATATATAAGTATTGGCCCTATTAATTCATTATTAGTCCTGTTATAGGTATTTGTCAGCAGCTTACATTGACCCATGGTCTCTTGTTGTTCATGAGCAGGGGATCTGGAGCTGGACTGCCACCCTTTCCCTCACTGCACCATCAGGAACTTCCTCAGTAACGAGACGTTTGTGGAGAACCTGCAGAGAGAACTTCAGGGGCTCAACTTCCACGAGAAGTCGAACGATCTGTACAAATTCAAACAGGTGCCTTTTCAGACTGATCCTCTCATTGATTTATATCAGTGGGTTTGTCTTCTTATCTTCTTCTTTGCTGTCTTACAGTCAGACGACTTGAGAAAGAGAACGGAGCCACATATTGCAGGACTGAGGTAAGAAGTATGTTCCTTGATTCGCACCAAACTTGTGTTGGTAAATGTTCTGACAGAGGCATTGAAGCAGGAAAGGACAGGTGTAGAAAAGGCTGAGTGTGGATAATGGCTGGTGTTCTGACTGATTTGAGCTGCTCTCAGCGTGAAGTGGAATAAAGTACTTTGGAGTGAGGTGGTTCATTCTGTCAGGTGGATAATAAACTCAGAAACGTGATAGAAAAGTTGTTTTATGCACATTTATACAACAGGTTGTTATAGACATCATATTACAATAATTTGGTTGACTTTAACAAACCCATTGGCACAAGCCTCAGTGTCTTTCTCTCTGAGCTGTTAACAACAAATTACTCTCTAATCTGTCCCTCATAAATAATTCCTACCTTGCTTTAATTTAAAGCACATTTTACCTACTTTGAGTCGGTTGTAATCAATATCTCCTACATCCTTTTCGTTGAAGTCTGGTCATATTATCATTTGGTTGTTCTGATTTAGCTGCTCATTTTTTATTTTTCCACCTGACCCAGTGAAATGCAGCACATCTGGTGGTCCGTTTCAATAGGTATCTCCTACCTGACTGAATGAGCTACCTCACTTTAAACCACTCTTACTGAGCTGGTATCTCATCCTGAGAGAACAAATAGTCACGACAACTATTCTTTACTCACTGCTGATCTCAGATCTATTAGTCCCACATGTGGTCTAAACACATTAAAGAGCATGTTGCTGTATATGATATTCAACAGAGAGACTCTTGACATAAATGAATGTTTATCTGTTGAGAGAAAATCAACAAAGCGATTTCTGTGTTCGTCACCAGCGTCTGAGTGGGTTGTTTTATGTGAGCAGCACAGGAATCTCAAGGCCAAGTGGTGGTGAGACATTATGGGCATTATTCATCAGCTCCACCAGGTGGAGCCAGAGATCACATCTGCTTCCTAATTAATATGTTTCCCTCATTTAGAGCTGTTGACACTGAAAGGTAGCATTAACATTTTCCACTGTACAGCGAACTTATGGATTCGGCTGCAGTTGATCACTGGTGAGCAGAAACGGATCCTTCTCATGCAGTCTGGTTCCAGGGCGGAGAACACAGAGAGAGCACAGAGTGGTGTTACAGCAGTGTAAAGGCTTCACACAAATGGCTGGAAACACAGCTGTTATTGTGGAGTTATGGAGCAGTGAGAGCTGCCAAGAGGTCCACTGTCTGAACCAAATCCAAGAAAAATTAAGATCTCAACGCATAAATCAGAACCAAAATGAGCCAGGCGTCAAGTCTGGATCTAAGACAACACCTACGGGAGTCGTACATTATCCAGACTGCCAAATAATGCACAGATCTTTCCTTTATTTAGAATTAATTTGTGTTTTTTTCATAACAATTATGACAAGCTGTGTTTACAGCAGAGAAACATGTAATTTCTTCTAAATAAGGTGCTACACCTACTGAAGAAATGCAGCCCGGGAGAATAAATACCATAATTAGAAACACAACAACGGCCTCCTCTTGTGATCATCTATTATTTATGTCACAACAAAATGTCAGGGCAGGTTTGAGCCGCCGAACAATCTGTCTGTGTGGCAAAGCTTATACGAGGTTAAAGGTCCAGCTTCACAGTCAGTGCTGTTATAATACAGGATGGCACAATAAAATGTGGTCCAAAGATCTTTCTGTGTGTGTTTTCAGGGCAGCGCTGTTTGGGCGTTTCCGTTCCTGGCTTGGGGAAGTGTTGGGGGTGGAACTGGAGCCCACAGTGGATATTTCTTGTGCCAGATATGAATACACAGGTGACCTTTGAGCTCTTGATGGAAAATACTTTTATTTTTTTCAGGCTCCTTTGATCAGATTTTTGAGGATTGATGATAAATTCTTCTTTTTTAAATATATGTAATAGTGACTCTCCCTTTTCTAGATGTTCTTTTGTGTCATGATGATGAATTGGAGGGGAGGCGCGTTGCTTTCATCCTGTATCTCGTGCCTCCCTGGCAGAGCAGCGATGGAGGAACCCTCGATCTGTACACAACAGACAGTGAGCATCCCAC
>JAOXYL010000001.1:23438321-23452872 GCA_028564955.1 Terapon puta | reverse complement strand
CTGTATCTCGTGCCTCCCTGGCAGAGCAGCGATGGAGGAACCCTCGATCTGTACACAACAGACAGTGAGCATCCCACTGTGTGTGTGTGTGTGTGTGCGCGTGTGTGTGTGTGTGTTTAGACAACAGAAGTCTTGTATAATCTTTATCTTTGCCATCAGGTAATTTCCAGCCCCAGAGCATAGTGAAGTCTCTCATACCCTCTTTGAACACGCTTGTCCTATTTGAAGTTTCTCCAGTATCCTTTCACCAAGTAAGAATAAACACTCAGGCCTTTTTGTAGCTGCTGCGCCTGTGATTGCTGATCAGTAACGTGTGTCCGGTTCCGTACAGGTGTCAGAGGTTTTGACGCAGGACAAGTGTCGCCTGTCCCTCAGCGGCTGGTTTCATGGACCCTCTTTGGAGCGGCCTCCTCGCCATGTTGAGCCCCCCATCCCACGGAGCCCACACTTACCGAGAGATGTGAGTTTGGTCAAATGAGTACAAAGATACATGCAGTTTTAATTGACAAAATGTAATACAATGTGGGAAAATGCACTTATTTTCTGTCTTCTCAAGGGTTAGATAAGAAAATTGATACCACCGTCCATGGGTTAAACATAAAATACAGCCATTTAGCTTAGCATAAAACTGAATTCAAGCGGAAACAGCTCGCCTGACTCTGTACAAAGGTGACTAAATCCACCAACCAACATATCTAAAACTCGTGATTTAACATTATATCTAATATATGTTTAATCTGTTCAAAAACCAAAGAGGGTTATATGCTTGGCTATTTTTGACCAGGAGCAGTGACTTCCATAGTTAAGCTAATAGAGGAAGGTGGGAAAGTGCAAGGAATTCAGTGTATTTCCCAAAATGTCAAACAATCACTTTAATGGAAAGCTAATGTGTTTGTCACAGGAAACGTTGCTGCTGGAGTGGGTGAATCCAGCCTACCTGGATATCTCTTATCAAGAGCAAATTCAAGAGGAGTTTGAGGACAGCTCTGAAATTCAGCTCAAAGATTTTCTCAAGGTAACGTCTTTTTTTCTTTTTTTTTTCTGCCTCTCACGTGTCCACTCGCTCCTCGTTGGCTGATTATGTGTCTGTCTTCAGGAGGAGAAGTTCAGGGAGGTGAATGAAGCGCTGCGACTTGCTCACATACAGTGGACAAAGAGAGGTCCCCCCAACAAGAGGTCTGTTTCACACATCATTTCACATGTTGGCGTATCTTCTGTGTTGTGTGTTTAAGAGTGTGTTGAGACTGTATTCGTGTCCATCTAGATGCTATGAAGTGGCCTCTCCGGACGCCCTGCCTCCGTGTGTGAGCTCATGCTGGGAGCTGCTTTGTTCGGAAGCTTTCTTCCTGCTTCTCTCCAACTTCACTGGTCTTCAATTGCACTTCCTGTGTCCTGCTGATGATGAGGATGAGGAGAAAGAGGAGGAGAATGAGGAGAAGAAAGTCGTACAGGACGGAGAAGCCACGGGATCTTCGGCTGAATCACCACTGGCAAATACCAGCAGAAAGAAAGGTTTGTGTCAGTGTCTTCAGCCAATAGGCTACACAGCTATGCGTGTTTGTGTGTGTGTTTTGATGTTTGTTTGTTTTTCCAGAGCCGAGCACACCTGTATGTTGCGGTGAACTGCGTCGATGGCGTCATGGCGGTTACACTCTGTTGCATGATGCAGAGGCAGCGCGGGCAGAGTACGCTCTGGACCTTGTTTTGCCTTTTGGCTGTGCAGGTTAGTCTGAACACGCTCAGACACACAGTAAGAACAAACTGTCAAGTCAATACTGCGACTGTTACAGCACTTTAAATGTTTTTAATAGACTGGCAGTCAGAGTGTGGGGGCTTCACGTGCTATGTCGCTAATGAGGAGGATGAGGAGGTGAGTGTTGTTACAGTACAAAATGTAGTACATGTATGAATAACACTTCTAGGTGCATGATCACTTTGGTTTCCTCCTCATTGCAGCTCCTGACGGTGTATCCAGAGGACAACTCTCTCGCCCTCGTCTACAGAGACAAAGAAACTCTCAAATTTGTCAAACATGTCAACCACAAAAGTTCCTCTGATTCTGCTGACGGTTCAAACTGCAGAGCATTTTATGACTTCTCTTTTGTGTACTACGAATAAATATATATCTATATATATATTTTTTGTTTTTCTTCTGTTTTTCTGGATGACTTTGTTTAAGCTTTCTTAGGTTTGTGCACATTTTAAATTTCAACTTGAGAACACGTGAACAAAGATGCTAGCCTCCTCCTTGGGAATGGTTCAGGACATTTTACCATGTGAACAGAGGCTGCTGCGGGTTGAACCACAAACCCTTTGATTACTGGATCAGCATCATAAAACAGTTAATTTTGTACAGTTGTAACAGATATTGTTCATGACATCACCTCCTTTTAGTGCTTCTTCATTTCATGAAAATCACAAATACAAAACATTGATTAAATTAGCATTTTGGTTATCACAGTTTAAACCAGATTTGAATGTGTGAGAAGATGAGAGAGCAATTATGAAGCATTAAAGTTAATGTGTTACAATTACAGTGAGTATGAGAAATGTTATAATTGAATATGAAGGGGAAAGATTAACTAGCCTTTTTTGTTGAGTTTTTAATGAAAAACAGTTTGGTTCATTTAAGTAACTAGATGAAAATATTTTGTGCACACTGGGGGAAAAAAAAGAACAATTCTCCCTGGATCATCTTGATCTTCGTCAAAGACTGAGCTGCTACCATTCGACTTACTGGAGAAATTTGCATCATAATCAGATACACAATCCGTTTATTTATTTTCAGGAAGTTTTTCAACAAACTAACAAACAAATTTTTCACTGATTAATATCCAGTACAAACAAAAAACATAATAACTTCTTAATGATAGATGGCCTTAATGATTCATTTCAATATCAGAAATTGCAGATCATATCAATCTCAGAGCAGCACCAGCAGCTTGTGATCTCCCTTTAGTGATTTACCTGGTGGTCTGTCTTTTAATATCTACTGACCTGCTTTACATTTTAATGTCTTCTCGGCAGCTTGTTAACATGAACAGAAACACTTACATGACCACAGTAAAGATCAACACACGGGCCTGTAGGAGTGACACAGAAAAGAGAAGACAAATCGATGCAGTCGTTAAAATTGACAGCACAGCGTTTCCATAAATTACAAGAAACACTGATTTGGTTCTCAAACACCTCCTTTATTTAGAAGTAATTTACTTTTAAAACTCGCATCACTTTTACCTCTGACTTCGTGCTTTAGTTGTCAGGAAACACAACAGGAAAATGCTCATTTTTAAAAAGACACGCAAGTCAGGTATTTGCCCTCCATATGGTTATAAAAAAAATAGAAGCCACTTCCTTCCTGTCATGATTTTTTTCCCCAGGCGGCATGTTGGTTTTAACCAATCAGAACGGGCTTTCGGTTGCACTCAGCCAATGGGAGGCGAGGAAGTCGTTAGCGCGTCAGTGGGTGTGATCCTTCAGGAGGAAGCGTCACCGAACAATATAAAGAAAGTTTTGAGGTAAGTTTGAACCAACTTTAATTAAAAATACTTCACTGTGAGGAAACACAGCGACACTTTATGAAGCACGGCCGACTGGTGCCGTGTTTGTGAGCCGCTCGATCAACATTAAAGCACTCCGTGTGGCCGATGATTGTTTTACGGCAGTTGTGTCTGCTGTACGTCAGCTTTATCAACACAGCCCCTCAGAAGTTACCTTATCTTTCTTTAAATGAGACATTTGTTTTACACACAGTAACTGTTTTCGTTTCTTTCAGTCAAACTGTGACACTGCTTTAAAACAATTGACAAAATAAACTCACCTATGGCAGCTAACCGGCTGAATTCACTTTTTTCAAAACCCCAAATTCACCCGTACCTGTACTTTTAGGTCGCTTAGCAACCATTTATTTAGATTAACCAGGTGTTTTAATGTCTGCCAAAAACTTTTAGCACTCTGACATTGAAATCACCTGGAATTATTATTATTATTATATTCAATCTAGCTTTATTTGGAGTTGCCATAAAAAACAGAAATCTTGTTAAATATATTTGTGGGGGATATTTTCTTGGAACACTTTTGGCCCCTGAGCATTTGTTAAACACCACAGTCTGCCTGACTACCCACCTGAACGTGACAATGAGTTCATTCAAATGGCCTCCACAGTCACCGGGTCTCAATGCAGCAGAGCACCAGAGAAGGGAAATGGGTGTAAAAAAAAAAAAAGTTGGTAATGCAGATGTGCAGCCGTCATATCTGCAGCTGATGCCATGATTTCAGTATGGACCAAAATCTCTCAGTGAGAAATGTTTCCAGCAGCTTGTTGAATCTACGCCACAAAGACTGGACAGTTGTTTTAATTCACTTTTGTCACTTACGTTGTCTGTCAATTCGTCTCTGTCTCCGGTTGGTCAAGAAATCAGAATTGCTTTAAGGAAGGAGTTGATTTTTGGGCATGTATGGACAATAGACTAAATTACTCCAGCAGCTAACTCTTTCTAAGTGTGTATATGTACTATATACCCTCATCAGTATTGCTTTGAGAGAGATTGCAGAAATATCTTTTTAAGCCCCTAAACAAACATGATCCCTCTACACACGTGTTTCCACTTACTCTGCCTCATTAGGCCTCTTCTCAGGACCGTACAGGCCTTGCTTGACTGACGTCTCCCTTACTTTCTTGTTGCAACAGGGCACAACACATTTCCACTGCTGTCTCTGTAGTACAGAGTGTTATGCGTCCTGTAATTCCCATCATAGTTTCACCCGGCTTGACGGGATTCTAATCACTCAGTATGACTGGAAACACCTGTGAGAGTGTGTAGGACCTTAATATTTAATAAACAGGCAGACATGAACCGTGCAAATTAGAAAGTGACCTGTTTAACCTGTTTTGTTTCTTGGATTTTCAAACACTTACTGTGAAAGCAGTGTTTCTTGCTAGTGTTTCTTTATTTTGTTTTCCAAGGACCCAGTTCACTTGCATTTAAATTGAATTGATATGATTAAATTCTAAGGTGAAGTAAACCATTTATGAGTCCTATTATAGGTCAGTATTCATCTAAAAATCAATCTGCGACAGTGTTGATGATTAAGTAATCAATTATAGTATTAACTAATATGCTAAGCAGCAGTGCCCGATATTTCCCAATCTTCCTTTCGAAATGTGAGCTACCTCTAGAAAATTCTCATATGCATTACAATCCTCTGGCACAATCTAAACGATTACCCAAAAAAGATTAACAGATTAATTGACAAAGAAAATAATCAGTGGTGGCCTTAAAATGTATCACATTTGATGGCACTTTAGTTTCAGTTTAAGACAACATCTGGTTTATATGTTTACATGTGGGTGTATTAGCACTAAAGACAACAATGCAAAACATCACAAAAAGGTAAAATTAGTACATTGTAGAAACCCATCCAAATGAATGAAATATCACTTTCACCCAAATGTCCGTGTAGCTGTCCAGGGAATACTCGACGTGGCCTTTTGGCAGCAAAAGCTAAATGATGTATTTTAAGCTCTTGATGATCACTTAATCCTCATACAGCTGCTGAACAAATCTCACAGTGTACTTCCAGTGTACCGGTAGATAGGATAGCATATAATTACACACTGGCTAAGTTATGGAGATTCCTGTAGAACCAGCGGCCAAGCATACTGTGTATTAGTGAAATACGAGGACATGTACATAATCCAGCTCAGAGGATGCTCTTTCCATGCAGAATGCTCTGTGCATGGAGACAACACCAAGAGTGAGCCAGCGGGCCTCAGTGGTTCATTCAGAGTACAGGAGTTAGGGGCTGGACTGGGGGAGGGGAGGACTGAGATTAACCATGTTTTTATGTAATGAGTGTTTCAAAAGGAGGCTGGGGTAAAAAGGGGTAAAGTGGAGTGAGGGCACAACAGGCAGGGACCACAGGACAGAAGAGGTTTTATCTCCTGAGGAAACATACTCTTTGTCGTCTCTGGGCCAGGCCGTTACAATTAGGGAGGTTATATGATTGGAAACTGCATCATCTGCCTCAGATGAAAGGAAAGATGCATCGAACATTTCAACATCTTTGCGTCAACATTTTTTTTTTGTAAACATAGCGGTGCTTTCAGTGTCCTGACTAATGGACTATATCTGAAAATTGTGAGAATGTTGAATATTTGGGTCTCTGGGAAATCTTCAGAGAATAATCAACATCATAATTGCCAGTGATAACAATTTTTAACGGCAACCCAACAATTTATTGCAATTAATGCTGCTTGGGTTTCCTTTCTGTCAAGCCATCATTTCTTTGTTCGTTTACATTCTGTTTCATCTTGATCTAAAGACAAGGATACAAAACAGACAATCTTGCAGCATCACAAAGAAAGGACTCATTTGTGGAAGCACATATTTGTGTGAATGACATATGGACATATTCACCTAAATGTGTGGATTGATGAAGTCATCAGTCAGAAAATAGTGAAAACTGCCTGTCATAAAATTAATGGTTTGGTTCAATCAGCAGATCAAAGATATTCAATTTACAATAACAGAAAACAGCAAAATGTCACATTTGAGAAGAGCAACCAAGGAAAGTTTGGCAACTTTGCGTGAAAATGACTGAAAACATTATATTCTAACATGATCAAGTTGTCACACTATCATAATAAATGTAATCATGGATATTATGAATCCATGCTTAATCCTTTGTCAGTGTTGACCTATGTGGGTTTTAGTTTTATTTAGGTCTCATGATATCATCATCTGAAGTGGTTGTAGTATTATGTAATAATAGCCCCTCTCAAAAATACTTAGCAAAACAAGCAGTCACTTATATTAATGTCAGTTCCAGTGAAAAAAGAAAACTGTCATGAAAATATTTCAAATATATATATGGGGGAAATAAATTACTTTGTCAGTCCGCTCAGCAGTTCACTGAGTGGTGGATACACAGTGAAGTAAAAATGAGACACTACATCTTTATATATACATACATTCAAAATCAGCCTTTTTGGTGAACTGATGTTTAAAAAGAGGAGGAACCCGTCGATCTGGCATCCCCAAAGCGATACTATTGTGTCTGTGCATGTTGCTGCTCAGCTGTACTAATCTTGTACTGTACGTTTCTAACTATGTCCAGAGAATGGCAGACAAAACGGTGGATCGTGGGCCATGGACAGGATGTGCGGTCCTCTTTCTGCAGTCACTCTGTCCCGGCGTGAACCTGCTTTCTCTTTACAAAGACCGGGAACAGGGAAAGTTCATCATTTTCAAAGCCATCAAGCTGACACTCATAGGTGAGTGCTTAAGTCTAATCTATGAGGAATATCTAATTTCTATTTATTTCTATCTAAAGACAAAATACAAATCTGCATTTTCATTGGTGTTGCATTAATTGATCAGTATTTTCCATGGTCAGATTCTGCAGGTGGTCTCGGAGGCCATGAGATACTTAAGGTCCATGATGCTGATCCCTTTCTGGGGGTGGAGGTCAAGTTTGTGGATGTGGCAACATGTCAGCAGTTCCTCGAGAACTACGGCTCTGGAGCGGTGCGTCAGTCTCTCTCCCAACACGCCTGCAGGCTTCTTGCTCTTCCCCAAGAGCTCACAGTGAAAACCCAGCTTAAGGCCAGCACTCATATCCTGGATCAGTATCTGGACAAGCTGGACCTTTGTCTACAGCACATCCACCTGTCACAGGTATACTTGCTGTTTCTGTCTTATTCTATTGTGATTCTGTTTTTCAATTACTAATTACAAGTAGTTGGTGCCTCGATGGAGCTCACAAACCACGTAATCCCAGCTTCTGAACTCTGATTGGTCAGAAAACAGGCACCATTGAGCGCAAAACCAGAACCTTTTGATTTTCCAATTTTGCTTTATTTACTTCTCCCTGGTGATTAGATTGCCTGTCACCAATCTCAAGTAGCTGTGACTGGACAACATGAAGATTGAAAAAAATCAAAACCAAATCATCTAGAGAGCAACAAAAGAGGGATGTGCTATAAAATGTAATAGAAACATGAGTCCTGTGGTAGGCATCACATCAAGTTTTCATTCATTTGATTCATTCTTAGTGACTTTTGTCATTTTCTGTCAGCCGGAGCGGCTGCGCGACGAGGAGATTGATCATCTGGAGCAGCAGCTGGAGTCTCAGGCCCTCGGTCCGGCCCATCAGTCCACCACTATCACACAGGAAGAGTCTCCTGTCCCCAGCAACTGCTTCAAGTTTCAGAACAGAGTGTTTGGTGAGTCTTTTTGTCAGTCTTTTGTACTATCAGTCTTAGACTTTTGTCATTATCTTGTCTTTTATATCAGATAAAGAGACTTTCTCTCTTTATTTTGACTATCCAGAAGCAGATGGTGAAAAACAGTGAAGAAACCATGTTGTCAACTATAAATGACCATAGAGTTGTTTTAGTATATTCAGGACAAATTTAATTCAAACTGCATTATTGTACTTGTAATCATTTTCCTAGTTTGATCATATGTTTTAAAATGATTTTTATCCCCATGTTTGTCATAATGTCCAGCTTTTCTGATTGATGGTCTTGTGTTAGATTTTCTCACAGCACATGAATTCAGTGCTGTCTGTCAGATGACTCTCTAATCCAACCCTTTATAAATTGATGGTTAGTCTATGGGAAGAGATTAGGGCCAGCAGATAATGTATTTGGATTGCATTGATTTAAATTTGTCGACCTCTTATTGAACTGTTGCCTTATCACTGACTGATGAAGCGCTACAATGTCTTGAAAGTTAATTAGATTTTCTAATGGACCTAATTAAAGATTTGATTTCAGTTAATGTAAATTTAGATTCAGACACACCACTGTACCCGAGCATGAGGGACTTCTGTTCCCTGAGATCCTTCTTCAAGGTCTCAGCAGCTCCGGCTGCTCCGGTTTCAAGTTTAAACACATGTCATGGTGGTTAAACCAAATGTAAAATAAAAAACAGAAACAAATCACACATTTATTTTTGTAAATATACTCATCCAGCTTATGCATGCAAGTCCAATTGCATGCAATTAAAATGCTTTTCCAGGTTGCGCTAATCTCTTAATATCAGTCACTCACTGGCCTTATTTGAATAAAAAAATCTGTAGCACATGGTCTAATGTGCATTTAGCATCTCTCTCTTTTGCCAATTAAAAGTGTGTTTTGAATTAAGATTAAGCTCATATTGTTGTCTCCCATTCCCTTTAAAAGACAGGAGTGCCTGTATTGCTCTTTAAATGGCGGATTTGGATTTGGCAGGTCAATGAAGCAAGTGGTTCTGAGGAGGAAATGGATGATGCCTATGTATATATATATATATATAAATAACAGGAAAAGAATGTGTTTGAGTCTTTTGACCAGCTTTTAGTTATTCAGTAGTACAATGTTCAAAATGCTTTCTCTTGCCTCCAGGTAGCAATATATCTTCAATGCGCCTGATCACACCTCATTTTAAGACCAGTGGGTGCAATCGCATTTTATTCTCACACAATGTGGGCACTGGGCCTGAAAATAAAAACTGTTGGTTGTAAACTAACAGTGACAGTTGGGCCTGGCACCCTGTGTAACACAGGGCCCTGAACGTCTCATGTTTGAGTGTTGAGCTATGAAACTTGTGAAACTCCCTCAGTGTTGTGAATAAAATGAGTAATATAGTTCACTTCAGAAGTATGTGGAAACAAAACAAAGTTGACATAAAATACACAAGCTTGTATTAATTTTAACGTTGATTCCTCTGACAGGATAAAGGAAAGTGGGAAAAAAGTGGTATTTGTAATTATAAAGCTAAAGCTCTAATCAATATTCTTTTAGTATCAACAGTGGATTAAATGACTTGAGATAATGTGAAAGATAGGGGCAGTTCCAGCAGGAGCATTTTGGCTTGTTTCATCTTATTGATTCTGCTTTGTGATCCACAACTTTACAGTTAAAGTTAAACTTCACTGCTCTCATCAGCCTCTCTCAGGCAGCTGTTTTTAGCTACAGACGCCCGATGAACCCGCTGTACTTTACCTACCAACAGCAGATAGACACATTGACTGACTAGCTGGTGAACATAGTGGAGCATTTGGCAACTAAAGAGCCAGATATTTCCATCAGGACCAAATTAAAGCTGAAAGGAGTGAAAATTTAACCTAGTTAGTGTACGTAAATGTTGTATTTACAGCTTGTATCACTGTCCCAAATTGACCAACGAAATACATGCAATCTGTTTTAAAGCTTCAAAGGCCAAACATATATTGAAAATCCTGATGAGATCCTGAAAGGTTAGGGTACAAAGCAGATCAGTAATTTATCCAGGAAAGTGTTTACTGTTTACAGACAACCCAGAATGCAGAATTTATGTAAGCACATTTAAGTACAGTGTATATGAATGTCTTTGTCCTTTGCCCTTTTATCCTTTGTCTCTGCAGAGGACCGGATGCTGACACCGGCAGATGTTCAGAGCTTTTCTAACGGAGTGGGCCGTCAGTGGAAACACGTAGGGAGGGCCCTGGGTAAGAGCTGCCGGGCTCTGAAGGGTCCCGCCATAGACAACCTTGCCTATGAGTACGAGAGAGACGGGCTGTATGAGCAAGCCTATCAGCTGCTCAGCCGCTTCATCCAGGCGGAGGGGAGAGCGGCCAAGCTGAGCCGACTGGTCAAAGCACTGGAGGACTGCAAACTCACCAGCCTGGCTGAAAACATTCTGGACATACAGCCACGAGAGTAACTGTGTGTGTGTGTGTGTGTGTTCGCTTTGTGTGCACGAGCTGTGGAGGCTGAGCGGGGCAGGTTAGCTCCAGCGGAGGAGCGGCTGACTTTGTATGTTTGTTGTTGATTGGCGTCTGTGTCATCCTCACGTTCAGAATCATTCCTCGATGTGTGTGTGTGTGTGTGTGTGTGTGTTTGCATAGGTGTGTCTGAGAGTTGATTTGCTTTTCAATTATTAGTATTAATGATTATGTCTCCATTTAGATGAACTGACCTGTCGTCACTGTTTTAAAAAAAATATGCTGTCTTGAGATTAATGCACTGTTCCTCTCTTATTTTTGCTTTAAAAGTCCATTTACAGATGGAACCTGTTGGGTCTTGCAAATGATCTGAACATTATTGATTTTTTTTTCTACAAAATGGGTTCATACAAATTAAATGGTTGGTAAAAAAAAAGTCTCCATGTTTGTGTTTGATGCATTAGTGTAATTAAAACTGCGAACATCATTTTGTCAAAATTCCCTCAGGTATAATTTAGTGTTAATCCCCCCCACCGTCACCCACACACACACACACACGCACGTGCACATGCTCATATGATTAAACTGTGCTGATCACCAATGCTGTCACTGAATGTGTATGTGTGTGTGTGTGTGTTTATGTGTGTGTGTGTGTGTGTGTGTGCCTGCATGTGTCACGTTGCGGGAGCTCCGGGGCAGAGAGCTGGAGATTGTGGCCGAGATGGAGGTTTTATCTCAGCTCGGCTGTCAAAGAGGAAATTCACTGATGGATGCAGTCTCTTCAGGTTGAGCTCCTCTGCTGGTTTCATTCAGGGTCTGCTGTAAAAGCCCAACCCCCCCCCCCCTTTTTACTCCACTTGACCATCCATCCAGATGTGATGTGTGGATTAGAAGCTTTTATCACACACAAACACTTATTACTGCTATATGGTAAGGCCACAACCTCAAATATAGACATACACAGTTCTATAAGTTAGGATAAACTCACACATCTGTCTACATTTATAACCACCGCTGCAAATACCATTGAAAAAAAGTGAGCTTGAGTCCAAACCTTCATAAAGAGAAGTTTACAATCTGCACATACACAAATATTGCACAGGCTGAGTTTTCAAACTGATTCTGGTGTTATTTAAGACAAATATCTAAAAAAAAAAAAAAAAGGTTATAAAGCATCTTTGTAACATTTAATCTTCCTTATGTCAATATTTTTTTCTGTGGTGGGTTTTCTTTTCTGTTTGAATTTGGGGTGACCTGTGTGGACATGACTGTAACACTAAGACTCAAGGACATACACACCATGTAAATAGTCTTTCTTACATATTTACTAATCATCTGCAGAAGAAGAAGAAGAGAGTAATTAGACACATTTACAAATACTGTATTTAAACACCATTTTACTACAGTTTCTTGTGCTAATTTACACTTATATCACATTCTACATTGCACTTTGTATGCATGTACGTCTATTTAACGGCTTTATTGACTTTGCAGACTATGAGCTTGTAAAAAGAAAACAGGGTGATTTATCTGAATATGATGACAGTCCCAGAATAACCTTATAATAACATAATGACTACTATCACCCAGAAGGACTCTTCTGTGTCTTTACACTGTCTCTGCCACTTTTACTGAAGACAATGGTCTGAATCTTCTCCGCTCTGTTATTCTGCGGGCTAATTTCAAATCAGTGTGTCTTGTGCTCCCCGTGCGGCACCGCGCTGTGTCTTTAGGTCCTATTTTATGTCGTGTCGCGTCAATCCTCGGATAATCTAAAACGAGCGGAGTTGGGACGCTTTAATTTTTCCAACAGCGGCACAATTTGCACTAATACCGAGAGGCACGAGGGCAACATTTGCCATTTAAACGGCCCTTTCATTTGAATAATCTTTCACAGGACGTGATTAAAGCTCGGCCGCTCTGACGTAAGCGAGATTGTCCGCGTTAGGTGAGTCTCGCGCAGCCTCCCTCCTCCTCCTCTTCCTCCTCTCGCGCCCCTCCTGACTGCCTTCGCGAAAAGATACGATGAAGCCGCTCGCGCTCGCTGTCATCATCATCAGCAGCAGCAGCAGCGCCGCCCTGTAGAGAGAGAGAGAGAGAGAGAGAGAGAGAGAGAGAGATAGGCCCCCTCCCTCCCCACCTAACAACAACCCCAGCCCCGCAGGCTCGAGCACAACGACCCCACCCCCCAATCCCCTCAGAGAGAGAGAGAGAGGGAGAGAGAGAGAGAGAGAGGCGCACGGACAGAGTCACGGAGAAAACACCGATTCGGGATCCCGGCTCGCGTTTCTGCCCTCAATCCGGGCCTAATGCTGTAGCAGACCGCGCGTGGAGAGGAGCTCGAGCGAGAGACAACGCTGTGATTGAGAGTCGGTGAGGGACAGGGCGGACCGGGAGACGACGGGATTGTTCATTCGCCTGGAAACATGGGATGTACTCTGAGCGCCGAGGAGCGCGCGGCTCTGGACCGGAGCAAGGCCATCGAGAAAAACCTGAAGGAGGACGGGATGGTCGCCGCCAAGGACGTCAAGCTGCTCCTGCTCGGTAAGAGGAGAGCCTCACCGGCCGGGGCACGGCTCGGCTCGGCTCGGTGCGCTTGTGGCTGGGAGTGTGAGGTGGTGGTGGTGGTGGTGGGGGGGACTGCATGGGGCGGAGGTGCTCTCCGTGGTACTGATTTCACTGCCGGCTCTCACTCTGCCCTCCGTTCTTTGCAGGCGGCGGAGAGTCCGGTAAAAGCACCATCGTCAAGCAGATGAAGTAAGTGCCCCCCTTTTTTTCTTTTTTCTTTTTTTTTTTTTCCTCCATCGGCTCAGCCCTCCTCGGAGCAAAAGGCCCGAGACTGCGCCTCCCCTCTCCCTCTGTCTCTGCGCTGAGGCAGGCTGAGCCGCCATGTTTCGCGAGGCCGTAGCCCCGGAGCAGCTCCGGTGACTCGAGCACCTCCTGCAGACCGGCAGCGAGGCCGCAGCGGAGCCTCCACCGGGCGCTGTTCACTGTCCCGGTGCTGAAATGTAGTTAACGAGGGTTTGCTTGACTACAGGGAGTGTGCGACTGGGGATATGTGGGTGTTGTTCCTCTGTGCGTGCGCGCGCGCGCGCGCCTGTGTGTGTGTGTGTGTGTATGTGTGTGTGTTTGAATTACATTGAGGTCACTACAGCTCCATTAGTGAATACCTCTGCTTTTAATCTTAATGGCTTTAAGTGCCCGATATCGCCGGGAGTACTTTGGCTATAAAGCGGATTTACGCAGAAATATGGCTTCTAAAACCGCATCTAAACCTTCCCCTGTCTAAGCTAAATCACTCTTTGATGTTTTAAATCACTGTTGTTGTTTTTTTCTAAACCTCTTAGTTAAGTTTCTAGATGTTTCAGCGCGCCCCATTGTATATTTTGTTTTATGAAACATCTCTCTCGGTGTGTTTTTTCTTTTCTTTTTTTTCTTTTTTCATTTTGTGGTGGTAGCGGTGTGTCTCCGTCCTGCTCAGCGCATCCCGGCCTGCAGTGCACTGACTGCACCCTCCCTCTCTCCCTCCTTCCCTCCCTCCTTGCTTCCCTACATGCCCTGCTTCCTCCACTTCCCTTCACCTCATTACCCTCCCCTGTGGTCTCTGGTTGTCCATAACTCACTGCTCTGCCCCTGAACACAACACGCTGGGACAAATGGTGTGGACAAACACTTTGCAGGGTTTGTTTTAGGGTCAGCAGCAGGTTTTGAAAAACACTGTGGATCAGGAAGTCTGAGTGTAGGATGGCACATTTTAGTGTTTGTTGGTTTACCTGAGAAAGAGGCCCAGCTGTGGTGGGATCATGACTGCATTTAGAATAAAACAGTGTGTGTGTGTGTGTGTGTGTGTGTGTGTGTG
>JAOXYL010000001.1:23413798-23438221 GCA_028564955.1 Terapon puta | reverse complement strand
GTGTGTGTGTGTGTGTGTGTGTGTGTGTGTGTGAAGAAATGTTGAGTGAAAATGTTAAAATGATGAGAAACCTCCTGCAGCTGAAAGCTAAGTAAAATAGATTTTGGATGATATGAATTAAACAAGCAGCAGCCTCATTGACGGGTGATGTATACTAAACATGCTCTCAGCTGCAGCTGCACAAATGTCAGCGGAGGCTATTTTTACACTTTGGGACACTGTGATTGGTCAGTTAAGTTTTCATCAATCGGACACGCTGTATAGAGCTGAAACGATCAGTCCATTCAATTAAAAATTAATCTGCAGCTATTTTTAAAAACCTATTCATTGTTAATCATCTTTTTTTAAGCAAAAGAGGCAAAAAAATCACTCCACAAATTCAGCTCCGACTCTAGGAAATATTTGCTGTTATTCTTCGTTCTGTGTGATATTAAGTTGAATATCTTTGAGCTCTGGACTCTTGGTAGCAACAAAAAATTAATCTGAAGCTGTGTGTTTTTTTAAGCCAAACAATGAATCTAGAAAATACCCTGCAGATGAATTGATAATGGATATAATTGTCAGTTGCAGCCTTAACTGGATATTAATTTAATTTCTGCCTCTGGTTTGTGAGGCCCAGCCACTTATTATCTCTGATTGCATTTTGCACACACAAGATATACAAAAAAAAACACACCTCCCCTTTAACAATGAGACACATCTCACCTAAACAACAGTCCCTGTTAGGTTAGAGCTGAAATCATTAGATGATTAATCGAGTTGGTTGATGTAGGATTAATTGGCAGCTGTTTAGTAATTATCTTTATAAATACAGTTGTTGATTCATGCCTTTTAATTGATGGTTTTCTTTGTCTCACATGATAGTAAATTGGATAATTTTAGTTTTTGAATTGTTGGTTGGGCCAACAAATCATCTGAGGATGTCCCCTTTAATATGGACAAACCGTCAGTCTCTGATTGTGCAGCAGGTGAAGAGAAGCTGATGGAGTTTGAATGTGTGTTTGCAGGTCAGTTCTGGGATGTTAGGAGTGACGTTTTACAGACTGGGTGTGTGTGAGGTCAGGGTGAAGGTGCGCTGATGGATAGTTTAATGTTGAGCAGATTATAAGGAGTTTAACTGTGTCATACTAAATGTAACAGCAGAGTCCCGCGTGGTGTGATTGATTAGTGCTCTGACTGATTCCACTCCATCGCCCATCATAAATTATAAATGGCTTAAATATCACATTACTGTCGAATTACAGATCACAGACTGAGAATGTGATCAATTCCCATCCCATTGCACGCCGACGCACTCAAAGATGCTTTTAAGGTGGAGATGGTAGGAAGAAAGGAGGGAGGGAGGACTGTAAGATGTGTATTTTATCATGTTCAGTACTCACGGACACGTGAGGCTTCTTCTGTTCAGTCCACGCCTGTGTCTAATGTGTGTGTGTGCACACTCAGGATTATCCATGAAGATGGCTTCTCTGGGGACGACGTGAAGCAGTACAAGCCTGTGGTCTACAGCAACACCATCCAGAGCTTGGCAGCCATCCTCCGAGCCATGGACTCACTGGGCATCGAGTTCGGGGACAAGGATAGAAAAGTTAGTCTTACATTGCTGAACTGTCAGAGAGGACAGACTACAGAGAAACTGTGATTTTTCTCATACATGCGTGAAATTTAGGGGTTGAAACATAATAGTGTCAATGCTGAGTTCGCCAGAAATAAAGAATTTAAGAATCAGAAAAATTAGTCTAATATAGAAACATTTGACTTTTTATTTGCTTTCTAATATCAATTTAAAGAAAATAATTGTATAGTTTGCTCCAATACATCACAACACGTGATAAATCCTAAATGTACAGATGTAATGTCTTCCCCTGATCTTGATAATATGTTTGTCCAGGCGGATGCTAAGCTGGTTTGCGATGTAGTCAGTCGTATGGAGGACACAGAGCCGTACTCTGCAGAGCTCCTCACTGCGATGAAGCGTGTATGGGCCGATGCTGGGACTCAGGAGTGCTTCAGTCGTGCCCGGGAATATCAACTCAACGACTCTGCTCAATAGTGAGTGAAGCAAAAGGACAATAATTATTTAGAAAAAATAAAGAAAACCCCACCAGTCACGTAATCCACATTTCTGACCCTCTTTTAATCAGCTACCTGGACAGTCTAGACCGGATTGGGGCAGCAGATTATCAGCCCACAGAGCAGGATATCCTGAGAACCCGAGTGAAGACCACCGGTATCGTCGAAACCCACTTCACCTTCAAAAACCTTCATTTCAGGTAAACGGCAGCTCACGACCAGCTCAGACCAGTTTCTGGGATTATGGCTCGGGGCCTGAATTGACTCACGGCACTTTTCTTCCAGGCTGTTTGACGTGGGAGGTCAGAGGTCAGAGAGGAAGAAGTGGATCCACTGCTTTGAAGACGTGACAGCCATTATCTTCTGCGTTGCTTTGAGTGGATACGACCAGGTGCTCCATGAAGACGAAACCACTGTAAGTGTGACTCGGCTCATTTGGCCCAAATCCCTTAGGGTGGCTTTGTTTCCCTTTCCAGTGCCCATCTGCATCTCTACTGCTGCCTACTATTAAAGGCACAGTGCCAAAAAAAACCATCTTAAAGGTCGATCGTTGCAGATTGAAATGCCAGAAGGAATTTTTGTGTCTTTACTCACCTCACAGTTTTCATACTTGTAAGATTTCAGTGTTTCTCTCTTCCCTCAGCTCAAGTCAAACGCATTCATATGGTGTTTGCTCTTATTAATGTTTCCCAGTTTGCCTCAAAGGGCTCTCTATCCTCGGAAACTTGATTAGAAAAATGTCCTTCAACAGCTGTAAACTGTGAAATCATTGTGTTTCAAGTGAGCCACGGTCCTTGTGTTCTTTTTGAAGCTGATAGTCAATCAAAGACCTATAAAATCATAGTTTTTCCCATCACTTTGGTACAACTACACATGAAGCAGCCAGTCCAGCAGGCTGAACGCCGTTGACGAAGCGATGCATAGTTGGTGTTTGGTGGCGCTTTGTTGTACACACTCTCACTCTCTCCGCACTGTAACGTGAACCGTACACTTTTCCTCTCCCTGCAGAACCGCATGCACGAGTCGCTTATGCTCTTTGACTCCATCTGTAACAACAAGTTCTTCATCGACACCTCCATCATCCTCTTCCTCAACAAGAAGGATCTGTTCGGTGAGAAGATCAAGAAGTCACCGCTGACGATCTGTTTTCCAGAATACGCAGGTGAGCCCCCGACTTTTCATTTCTTTCTCTCACAAGCACAAGTGTGGATGAACGCTGGTCCCTCATGCTGACTGCTCTTTTCCTCCCCCCCACCCCCTTTTCTGTCTCCAGGTGCTAATACTTACGACGATGCTACTACATATATTCAGGTTCAGTTTGAGAGTAAGAACCGCTCTCCCAATAAGGAGATCTACTGTCACCTGACCTGTGCCACAGACACAGGAAACATCCAGGTAGTGTTTGATGCCGTCACTGACATCATTATTGCAAACAACCTTAGAGGGTGTGGCTTATACTGAGGCCTGGCCAAGCACAGAGGTTGTCATGGAGAGTATGAGGTGTTAATAATGATAATTTTGATGATACTTAAACACATAAATATGTAATTCTACACGTCCAAATGGACCCAAAGAGCTGCCGTCAGACACCACACTGGATTCTTGCCATGATTTGTTCCTTTCCTCTTTTTTTTATTTCAGTATACAGCCCCCAGTTTTGTCTTCTAAACAAACGTGTTTTTGAGCTGAATGTTTCATGTGTCGTTGATGACCGTGTCAACAGCTGGTAAGGTCAGAGGCGGCAGCACCAGGGTTATATTCAGCTGGAGCCTTGTTTTTTTTTTCTTTTTTTTCTTGGTTGTTTTTTTTTTTTCTTTCGCTAAACTCGGCCCAGAAATGCAACGCAAGGAGTGCGCAATGTCATTTTTAACCCCTGTGTGGCGTACCGTCCCATTCTCAATGTGACATTTACATGCGCAAGACTCGAAGCGTTCATATCTGCACTGAATATAGCCTGTTGTGCTCCGTTTGAAGAGCTGCTGTGTGCACGAAGGTGGAGATGACGATGTTGTTGGGGAGGTGCTGTACTCGTGGCTGAGGGTCATGGTTGGGAAGGAGGCTATTTTAACTTTGAGACGGGACAAAGCTCCCCCTCTCCTTCAGACCCACACATGACTGAGTCGCCCTGCAGGTCTGTTCCACTCTCTGTCTTCTCTTCTCCTTTTTAAAGCATAATGAAAGAGGGGATTCTTCTGTTCAGAGTGGCTGCCACTGGCCTCCCATAGCGTGAGGAAAAGCCTATCAGCCAATGATATCTTAAAAAATAAATAAATAAATAACAAACACGTCATATCGGTGCCAACCATCTGACAGATAGGGGATTAGGATCAGAAATCATAGTTTGTGTTCATACTATCAACTGATATTATTTAAGTTAACAGATATAACATTTTATTATCATCGAATGATTTATTTATTTGAGCCTCATGCCCTACATGCCTCCTCCTACCTCCTGAAATCCCGTGCCACATATTTATTTCCTGACATGAAAAGACAAAAAAACAAAAAAAACTGGGGTACACTGACACCTGTCCACGGTTCAGAGGGTGGAAAGCAGCCCTCCAATGGCATCTTGTTCTCTGTGTGGTGCTTTACCCTTTGATGTGAAATCTGTGTAGAAATAGACGACTGCACGAGGAGAACAATATCATTTGAGGCAGCCTCTGTCTGGGGAGTCGGGGTACTTTCAGCCCTCTTCTCCCCTCATCAGTAAACAGGGAACCATTATCCCCTCTCCTCCCACCCACCCTCTCCCTTGCTCCTCGTCCGTCACGTTTCTCTTTTGAGAGAAAAACTACAGCTCTCCATTTTCACCTGTGCACCCAGAATTTCATCCCCCCTCCTGTATACTCTTATCTATCACATATCAGTCCCCATATCCTATCTCCATTTTCACCTTAAAAAGCACCGTACTGTATATATATTATGATTATACCAGATTTTTTTTTTACTGTGAATGTTTTTGTGCTGCACCCCATCCTATTTGGTAGTTTATTGGTTGCTCTCATGTGGAATGTTTGTGCTGAGCCAATCGAATGTTGTGTTTACATTAAAGCCACACTTTTCCTAACTATTCCTGCATCGTCTGGTCTGAGTCTGATTCCACCGAAGGAGTTACGGCGGTCGGCGACACACCGCGCAAACCTGCCGTTCCCTCGACAGAAGTTTTAACACACACTGACCTGCTTTAATCGGTGCAGAAAATTAAGGTTAGACCAGGAAATTAGGCTGAACATTATGAGAATGGGCGACTTTTTAATGCATCGCTGCCTGGTGAGCACAGCTTTGTATTTAGTGTCAGAAATGTGTATAAAAGATTGGGAGCAGGTCTTGCATGGCAGTAGGGCAGCACTTCGTGAAATGTGGCGGATGGCAGGGATCAGAGGCGCTACACAGCGGCTCTCAATTTATTAGGTTAAAAGTGTTCCATCATCACAGACAAGGAGCTATTCATATATTGAATGACTAGGCTGGATCAGCTGTCTGACCTGCTTCTGTCAGTTTAATGGGTATGATGTTCATTACTGCTCTGTTTCAGCGACAGCCGCAGAGCTCCTCTTCTCAGTCCCAGTGTGTCCTCGTTTCTCAGAGCCAGTTACAGGTTGAAAGGTTGGAACTCCCAGCAGGAGACTTTTACACTTTTTAATTACACATTAAAGAGAACACATTCATATTTTACAGATCATTCATTTTCAAACAGTTCGCCATCTCTGTGACCACAAAACGTGCTCCTAAAAGCTGCGCGGTGACTCTGACACAGAGTGACATCAGCTGGCTGTGGAGCAGAAGTCTGAAAACCCGACTGAAATCTCCAGGATGAGCGACGAGCACTTTTGTTTCTGATAAAAAGAAATCCCCAGCCATTTGCCCACATCCATTTACAGAAGCATGGATTAAAACCTGGATTGTGCAGAGCTCTTTAGTGAAAAGCATCAGTCGGTGGGTGCTGCACGGAGATAGCTGGTAACCAGCGCACAGGCTCCTGAGTTACAGTCGCAGCCTCTTGATATCTTCACTTCTGAAGTCAATGCGTAGCGCTAGGACCTGACGCACCTCCGCCGGGGTCAGACGCCACGTTAGGGGGCCCGAGTTTGGACCCCAGTAATCCAATATCTCAGTTACCTACAGCACAAAAAAGTGTATTTAGATCCTTTACTGCAGTAAAAGCAGCTCTGTGGAGAAAACTGCACCTACAAGTGCCATACTGTGACATGTTATATAACTAGGATTGCAATCATTAATGCATTAATGTGTAATCAGCATTTTAATGCAGTGGTTTATTACATTTATTTATTAATATATATTTTAGCAGTTTTGCAACAAAGACCTAAAACAGGAGACGCTGAGAAAGTCTCCTGTTTTACTGTTGCAGTTTATCAAGGTGGATCTTGTCCTTACTTATTTTATAACAATGCATCATATTTTATAAAATCGTGATATGTTGTGTTAAATTTTAATGTACACAGGTAGCGCCTCAGAATAGTACTTGAGTAAATGCTTGGTTACAGTCCAGCACGGCCCTACATATTATGATAAAAATGTAAAAAAAAAATGTAGAAAAAAAAAGCATTTATTATGATGTGTATTCAGTGTTTGTGTGCAGAATGATCGACATTACCCGCTCTAGGTTGAGGATGGTGGCCATTTGTGTGAGACGGGCAAACTTGTCCCTGATGGTCCAGGTGGTCACAGTGGTGAGGTACGCCACCAGAGACCGGAGCTCTTTATCGAACTGCAGCCCTCCGAGCTACAACAGAAACATCAGAAATGGTGACTAGACGACGCAGTACAAAGAATTTATTTAGAGGCTTCCTGTGAACACGCAGCTCAAAATAGGAAGATGCTATCGTGCCAAGAGGAAGCACCATCTCCTGCAGGCCTTTCTGGATTCATTAATAAATCATTGCTTGAGGCTTTTCACCACATGCGTGTCTGTGATGTGATGTGACGTGATGCGCAGGGTGCTCGGTGCCACCTTGTGGCTGAGCCCAACTCCTCACCCTGCTGAACGAGCACTTGAGGACGGTCTTCTCCATTTCAATGGATATCAAACTGGTCATCAGGCTGGTGAGTGTGTCATAGATGACAGGAGAGAGGGCCATCTGGGGAGGAAGCAGAGGAAGTTTTAAAAAAAAACCCCACAGTAGGTAAGAAAACGTGTATATGAAAGGTTGCTCAGTGGAGATACCTTGAACTCCGCCATGAGCTGCTCCAGGTTAACAATGAGCTGCTGCACCCAGGGATCATTCGCTTCATAATCATTAAACTCCTCCTGTGGGGAACAACAGCGGTTACAGCGACATGCATCATGACCTCCGGTTTACTTCTGTTCCCTGTTCTGAAAGTGTCACCTCTTCTATGTTGTGTGAGATGGACAGGAAGCTGCTGATCCAGGGTTTGACCTGAGGCTTGATGGCTGTTGTGTTTAACTCAGTCAGGCCCTCCTGTGAAATCAAAATCAATGAGGAGAACTTTTAGCACAGCTGGGTGAAATGAACTCAAATTAACATTTAAGCATGGACACACATCTCATATTACCTCAGTAAAAAAGGAATTCAAGTTATGGGAGGATGTTTTCCTCCCTCCTATTTAAGATAAGACCTCAGTAACTTGAGTATCAAACTCCTCAAAATCTACTTTTATTCAAGAAAATTAATAAAATGTTGGCTTGTACTTCTTTCTTTTTGGGCAGTAACCTTCCCGTCAAATGAATAAATTAGACATCTCTACTATGTAGTGTGTAATCATGCATAACTCTCAGGTGACAGATTAGTGCAAGTGTGTGTCTCCAACCTGCAAGAGATCCTTGAACTTAGTTGACGTGTTGACGAGGTCGGACAAACAGCTTTCAATCTTAGCTTGGTCACCAGAGCCAGCGCCCTGACTGAACAACTTGGAACAGTCGTTCTGCAAGGGAGGGATAAATAAATAAAACTACATTTCTTGCAAGATAATGAGGCAACAAGATGAAGTATGAATGACAAGATGGCCAAGAGCGATGCAGAGTGCTAACACAGATGTGAAACTTACCTCAAGGTTCCTCTTCAAAGTCGTGATATTCTCACTACAGACCTCAACATTATTTAGAGTCACCTGAGATGGACAGAAAAAAAATGGTTCAGTCCTGTTCTTTCTCTAAGAATATGATCTTCATGAGTATTTTGACTTCTAAATGGTCCAGCTGGTAGCTATGAGCCCTTTAAGTGTTTCTTGATTCCAATTTACCTTTTGACAAACAGGTTAAAAGGTTTTTGAAGTAGTGCTTCCTTCTCTTAAGAGCCATTTTAAAAATTAAAGTGCTACTTAGCTTCCTTAAATTAAAGTTGGTTATTCATGCATTTGATTCCTTACTTAAATTACTGCTTCTTTGAAAGAAATTTGGCATAGTCTGGAACACAAATTTGAGGATACTGCCTGTGAGTGAGGCAGAGATGTGTGTGTGTGTACATGTGTTACCAGAAATGCAGCCTTGGCGTGTTCGGCGCTCTCGATGCCCAGTGTGTTAAACTTTCCCTGCTGTAAGCTGCTCTGCATCAGACTGACCGCACTGCTGACGCCACGCTGGATGTCCTGAAGCGTCGTCGCTGGGAAGCCCTGCCGTAGCTTATTGTATAACACCTCCCTGATCGGTGGAGAAAGAAAGAGCATGAGACTTGAAAAAGCATTTTGAAATGCAGAAAAGAAAAAGCACTGAATATAGGAAGTGTAAAGAGATAAAAAAGCAGGCACCTGAAGTCCGACTCCAGCACAGAATTAGCGTGGTTGATCATGGCGCAGAGGCAGTCGATGCTGGAGCTGGACAGAGCTCTGCTGATGCACTTCTTCACAATGTAGAAACAGTCGTCGACCATGCTTGAGGTCAGCTGACCTTTTTCATATGTATCCATAGTAACAGCCTTAAGAGGAAAGTTCAAATGTTTCAAGTAAATTTAATGTGTTCCAATGCAGTATTATTATCCAAAACGTTTAACACTCAAATTGCTTCCATAGCATAATAGCATAATAGCATAACAGCATACCATCTGTTCTTCATGAAAGAGAAGATATTAAGTCCTACATCTATTTGGATAAACTTATTTGATAGAATTACATATTTGCATTAAGCTTTTAAAAACATAATAGCATGGGTATTTTGCTCATCACATACTGCTGCATGGATGTGTGTACAAAGCTTGCTGCATAAAGTTTTTTATATAATGTATCATCTTTGCATACATTAAAATATCTATAGTGAAATTTATACTACAGATACATAAAATGCAAATATGTAACCTGAAAACATTCTTGTATACAATCTATAAATACCTGTACAATACAAATATTAGTTAAAACAAAGTAATCTACCTTGTTGACGGACTCTCTCATGTAGTACTCTTCCATTGGGATGTAGTAGCCAATCAGTTCCTGCATCGTCCTGCTTAGCAAACAGTGTTTCAGAAGCTTCTCCACATTCTGCTGATGCTCTGTTAAAAAAAATCCAAACTGATTAATATTTTAGATTTTTAGCTCCACATCTAAAAAAAGACATCTGTGTTTGCATCACAACACACTGATAAAAAAAACTACCTTGTGTGACGCTCTGAGCATCCCCAACTTCAAAGTCAGCCAGCATGCGGCGACGTAAAAAGCGCAGATAGAGCTCTGCTCTTGCGTTCATCAGGGTGACTTCTGTTAGCACAGGGTCCAGCTCCCTGTTCAGGTAAGATAGATTTTTAATAAACATTATAACACCACACAGAGGAGATGAGGATGTCTCAGAATCAAACTCAAATACCTGGACTCGATCCTCTCCCCCGGGACGCTTTTCAACATGCTGCTCTGGACAATCTGAAACTACAGGAGGGACACAAGGTCACGGAGAGTACATGGATGCAGTAAAACACGTCATGCAGTCCAGATGTCAGGCACACCTTGTTGTGGTATCCTCTCTGTTGGATGAACTTGTCAACTATTTTTTGGGCCTGTTGGTCGCATTCCTGCTGCAGGTGAGTGATAAGTGTGTAGAGATGGCCCGGACCGTAGTACGTCTCTACTATCGGCTGATGGGTCTCTACGACACGAGCAATACCTGTGAACGTACAGACACCGACAACATCAGTGAAGCTCCAAGCAACATGAGCAAATGTACACAAAGAAAGAGGCCTGTTACCTTCCAGCAGCAGTGTCAGAGTGTCAGCAAACACCAGCGGCGCCCTCTTCTCACCCAGGTCTCCTCCTGTAGCCAAGAGCAGGTTCTCCTCAGCTTTAGAGGCAAGCTGTGTGACCGTGTGTGTGACAAAGACAGAACGATCAGAGACATTAGGCAGATGTTACTATTTCTGAACAAAAACAAAGACTAGATTTACTCAGACACACAATCAGGACCAAAAACACAACTGACCTGACTGCAGAGATACTGGCCAAAGCGGGCGAGGCCCTGCTGGTGGAGGCCCAACAGAGGGAAGATCTTGAAAAACCTCTCCACTTGTGCAAGGTCGACTGCCGCAACAGCCTCATCCAGTTTCTCAGCAACGATGACCTTCAGCTTCTGCTCTGCCTCCTGCAGCATTATCAAACTGGCATCCACAGCACTGCCTGTGAGGATATTATACATTTGCAGATGTATTAGAGTGCAAGCAAACATACATAAAGTATATTTTCTGCAGCTGGTTCATTTCCACATTAGCAGAAACTACATTAGTGGAGAGTGTGCTAATGTGTTAGTGAACACAGTTTGTTATGAAACATCAAAATTGTGAAAAAGATTAAAGGTCTTCACTGCAGTGTAAGGATTAACAAAGTGAGCAGTGCACTTTAACAGAGAAATAGAGGGCTCGTACTTTCTTCTCCCTGCCTGCTCAGCTCAATAACAGACTGGTCTAGAGAAAGGTATCGATGGATGTGGGCAGCAGCCTGCTCGTAGTCTTCATTACGCAGAGCTGTCTGCACACCGTCTGTGCAGAACTTCAGGTCCAGGATATCATCAGCACGCTGGATGACGTTGTACAGTCGTGTCTGCAACAATAAAGTGAGACACACAATCAGAGATCAGCGTATGTGATCCGGTGCAACATTCATGTCACTTATAATGGGCAATATTGTAATAGAATGAATAATCCCAACCTCTCATACGCTGTCAGCAGTAATGATATTTATATTTTTACAGAGGCAGTAACAAGTGTGTGTTATTTACCTTCGCCAGGTCAAGCTGTCTGACTTTGCGGCTGACGTTTTCAGCCAGGCTGCAGGTAAATGTGATCATGCCCGACAGCTGACTGGCGTCTCCTCCAATCAATTGCAGGTTGGGCCTGCATAGCACAGAGACAGTTAAAAAAAAACAGACTGTGGTGGCAGGAGTTCAGATAAATTGTAGGTAGACTAATCGGTTCAAAAACTGTACCCCATCCTCTGCAGCGCCAGCATCTTTGTGTGGATGGTCCCTTCTTGTCCAACCAGCCTGTCAAGCTCAGCCTCCACCTCTTTCTGTATAAGAGAGAAAAAAAAACATGTAATGAGCAATGAGGATATTTACTTTGACTTAAACATAAAATATATACACTGGAGAAATTCAACTCCACTCCTCTTTGTTTCTTTCTATCAAAACATGAATAAATAATTCAAAGAACAAAATAGATGTAATAATCATTGGTGCATCAAGATGTCTGATGAGGACAATGTCAATTATTTGAAACTGTGGTATGTAAGTAGTTTGAGAGAGTGCATCCATTATGGGAGTCCTTATCTCTGTCTGGGTTTCGGAAGCTTCATTGCGGATGTTATTTGCTCTGTCTGGAAAACTTTTACGAATTTGAAAACAATAACTTACTCTCGACTTTGGTTGTTACTTTATGACACAAATAATGGATAAAATCCATAATATAACACACCATTATTGTTTACTTCGCAGAAATATCCCATAAACTGTTGTTTTTTTCTTTAATGCGGCTGTCACATTTCTCATTTTGAATGCATAACTGTGTGTTTGTGATACTGAGAGCGAGATGATCTCCTTAGACACACAAATCAATCAGGCCTTTAACAGTCACAAAAGAGATATTTATAATTCATGAGCAAAAGAGAAGGCATAAAGGTCAAAGTGGGAGCAGGCGTATCAGGGAAGATGAAGGTCATGCTTGAACACTTCCAAGTGACATTCCTAGGTTTGTGTATTAATTTCAGCATGTTGAATTAACAATGGTGACACTGTATTTATTCATAAAGAAACCATTTATAGCTTAACACGAGATGCATGCTTGCTGGCAGCAGGTTCACAGGATGGCCTGAAGAATGATGGTGACAGATCTCAGTCAGACTGTTTGTTTGGCAGCTGTAATAGATGAATGCCTGAACAATCAGTCACAAAGAAACTTAGACATTCAACTAACTCTGCAGCCAACCTTCATCTCATAGCTCGGGGTGCTGTTAGGTTTGTAGCTCAGCTGCTGACGTTAACCTGTCTTTCTCTGTTTTTAGAAAATAGTTATCAGTATGTCTAGTCTAACTTGCAGATAAATGCATCATTAGTTTAATGGTTTTATGATAATTCAGCTATAACTGATCAGAGGTTGACCCTCAGTTGTGTTTTGAGGTATCCGGAAGTTTGCGTGGTGACGCCAGCAGGTGTTGACGTCAAACAAACAGCTGTTTTACGGAGGTTTCCCCCTCACCTCCTCCTCGCAGAGCTGCTGGTAAACTCTCTCCAGGTCCTCCAGCTCCGTCAGCCCCGAGATAGTCTCCATGCTCACCGAAGACAGAGAGCCAGAGTCGCATCTCTTCGCCACCGGTGGTCCGCTGTCAGCCATCTTCCTACACTGAAGACACGTCACCACGTTGCACGTACGCCCTGCGCACAGCCTGTCAGGCGCTGACTACAGCCGCTCCATCGTCTTAAAATCTAAGACCTTAAGTAATGTAGTAATAAACACCACTGTTATTTTCTGTATCCATATATGATAAGAACGCGCACGGTATTTTGTATTAGTGGAAGGGGGTTGACCATGGTAACACACAGACACTGCCTGAGAAGTCCTCCTCTGGGTACAATAACCTCACTTAATAAACATGCCTTGCAGATTTTTTGTGCTTAACAGTGCAGGAGTTTATTCCACTGATGACAACAGGGGCATTTTATACATTAAAATGACTTAATTTAAAATATTTAAGGTGGCAGTACATGCTATTTACAGCTAAAAAACAAATATCTATCAGTGGTCATTTAGATTTATCCACCCAGTTTATTAGTAGTTTTGCAATAAATAGTACCCAAACTCATGATTGTTGTGTCAATTAATATAATAAATGTAACGATAACACAAACTTAAGTATTACACCTCTCAAAACCAAATTCAAGGCCCCTATCATTTCACTTACCACGGTCATTGAGTGGTGCATATAATTAAAACAAGTGTTCATTTCATCCAATATTTGAGTGACATCTGATTGGTCCTCCCACTTACCTGCTCGGTTTACTGAGGGCAACCAAGCTTTGGATTTGGTTTTATTAGCTGGGGTATTAAATTAGCAGGTATACACCAATAGACCATGTAGAAAATAATTTTCTAAAAAATATTACCTGCATAAACACATTTCTATGTAATAATTCATGTTTAAATAAAACATTTCTGCTTTTGTTATCCTAAACATGTTCCCAAGTTGTAACAGAGTCAACATCAAAACATTGTCTCTGGGGAAAATTAACTCCTTAAGGACACTTGAACTGGTTTGGTTGCTGTAATCAGCATTCCTCCTGGATAGGTGTGCTCCTGGCTTTAAAAGGGATGGGACATTCATTTTGTGCAAAAATGTCTTCAAGAGATTTTTTTTTTCTGAACACAATATGAAGCTGGAGCTGTCATACATACATAGATATTTGAAAGACTACAGAATCTAAACTTTCTCCTCTCTACTCCCAGGAACAATAGTCCATTCACTCAACTTCAGAATAAAGTAAGTCTTGTACGGTAGAGAGTCAGACGCCTGCCGTATAAAATGAAAATGTTATTACAGTTACAGTTGAATGCAGGCTGAGGTAAGGAGGGAGATGTTTGTTCTGGATTAAACGCTGCTCATATGTCAGTTTAGTCTCAGGATGAGAGTGAGCAGAAGAGCAGTGGAAGCCTGGCTCTATCAGAAACAAAATGACAACTGCGCAATAATGGTAACAAAATGAACTTTACTAAATTGGACATTCACATTTTTACATCATAATATGTTTTAATCTTTCCCAAAGCTTTTAATATAGAAAAACTGTAATCTGTGATGATAGTGATATTGAGGTCAGGAGACTTGGTGTCCTCTGGAAAACAAGAGAAGTTCTTCTCTGTCCTGCTGAAGCTCCTCACATTTCTTCTGCAGCTCTGCCTTCTCCTTCTGCAGCTCCTCTTTCTGTCTACTCAGCTCTTCTGCCTCCTCCAGTTGTGCTTTCCTCAACAGCTCTATCTGCTCCCTCTCTGCAGCTGCCTCTCTGGTGTTTGCAGCACGCAGCTTCTCGAGCAGCTCCCTCTGTTGCTCCAGAGCTCGAGCCTCCTCCCTCTGCGCTCTCCTCAGAGCTTCTATCAGCTGCAGCTCTCTCCTAAACATGCCCTTCTCTCCTTTGGATGCTCTTGAATCTTCCAGCAGATCTGTGAGAAGAAGGAATGGCCAGATGATTAGTCTCATTACAATCTTGGACACACCAGAACAACAAAATGAAAAAAAAAACCCTTTAAACTTGCAGCTCCTCATACATGATGTGATTACAGGTCATGGTTGCCAAGATACCAAATTTCTTTCTTAAAGAGAAAGTCAAGTCAAGAAAGTTAAGAAAGTCAGCTGACAACACAAGAGAACTTAAATCTTTGAACTGTATGATGTTTTACCTTCATACTTGCTTTCCTCAGGGGTTATAAAGCAACTTTACACAGAGAAATATATAAACTCACTCCAAGCTTATGTTGAGCTGGCTGATATTTCAAATCATATGTTCATTTAACAAGAGCAGGGCTGGGTAAGTACATTTTGGTACTAACATAAGTGTGTCAGTATCAGTGACTTTTCGCAATCTTTTTAACTATTCTCCAATCACAGTGATTTATTTAAAGCAAAATTCTGCAGATTTAGTTTTACTGTAACTGAGGTTATCTTATTTAAGTTTGTGTTAAGGCTACATTTAGCATCTGTCCTAAGTACCGAAAAAAATAAAACAGTTATTCAAATGAAAACACATTAATCACAAACTGCAGTGAGCTATAAAACAAAACAATAAAACATTACCTATTGTCGGCGTGTCACCATTATCCTGTGATGGGTTCTTCCTGTTGGCCACCCGCTGAGAAAACACCTCTGGGTGTCTCTTCAACATGTGTCGATGCAGGTTACTGGTGCTGCCGCTTGCAAAACACTGCATCTTCTTCATGCAAAGGCGGCAACGAACAGCCGTCAAACTGTCCAAGTGCTCGTAGTACCTCCAAATCGAGCTCCGCTTATTGCGTCCACGTCTGGCAGGGCGGTCATCAGCCGCCTCCTCACGGGTTATTTGCTCTGCTGGACCTGCAGCTTCCAGGGAGCTGTCAATAGGAGAATTAATACCAGCTTCATTCCCTGAGGTAAGGGTGTCAGAGTATTTCTCCTCCAGCATCACTTCCACTAAATAAGAGGAAAGCAAAGTTAGAATTTTGTCAAATCTGAGGTTTTGAAAAAAAAAAAAAGACAACAAGACTTCTACAATGCTAAGTTACTGACTGAGACGGAGACCATGATTGTTTGCTACTTAAGAATTTGCACTGTCTTGACTTGTGATTAATATCTGTCTTAGAAGCATTTAGTTGGAAATTTTGTGAAAACCATTAGTGGTTGCCATGAGGACGGTTTAAGAAGTTGGCACTTATACATATCTGAGCATCTGAAGTATGTAAGGTGCTCATGGGGATCACGTAACATACTATATTTTAGTGAATAATTTAATTTACCACAAGCTGCTAATTGTTAATGCAAATCCCACCGTAGAGCTATGGTGACGCAAGTGGTACTGATGTGACAGATTGGCATTACCTGAAAACGGCGTCCTCCCTGTCTCTTCTGGTGTCGGTGTGTCACCATTATCCTGTGATGGGTTCTTCCCATTGGCCACCCGCTGAGAAAACACCTCTGGATGTCTCTTCAACATGTGTCGATGCAGGTTACTGGTGGAGCCGCCCTCAAAGCACTGCAGCTTCTTCATGCAAAGGCGGCAACGAGCAGCCGCCAAACTGTCCAAACACTCGAAGTGTCTCCAAATCAAGCTCCGTCTACGTCTGGCAGGGCGGTCATCACCTCCTTCCTCGTGTGTTATTTGTTCTGCAGTGCCTGCAGTTTCCAGGACGCCATTAATAGCAAAATTAATACCAGCTTCACTCTCCGATGTAAAGGTGTCTGGGTATTTGTCCTCCAGCATCACTTCCACTAAATAAGAGGAAAACAAAGTTAGAATATGTTGTAATATGTTGACATGCTTTTTCTAAAAGAAGTGATTCTTCAGTGTATGAGATGTCAGAATAATGTTTCTAGAGGCCAATGTGCCTCACTATTGTCATTTAAGTAACTCGAACGAATAATCTTTTAGAAAACTCTGAACCCTGAAACACAAGCATCCATTGGACCTGTAAATTACAATACAGTTTTTAATCATGTAAATATCATGACTCAAACACAAATCTATAAACAAACTGTATATACAGCCATATCCATCTACCGTGAGTTATCAGTAACATAATCATATTTTCCCTTTTCACTCTGTGCCACTGTACTATTGTCTCCCTGTCTACAAATGTACTCATTGTTGTTCTTATACTTTTTTTATGTTTACAATGTCAAGCTTGTTGCCCATGTTTTAAGCTGCATGCGTGCTTATTTAAGTGAATGTAAACAGAGAGCTGGTCGAATCCAACACACCTGGCCAAAAAAGATGATTATCATTATTACAGATGTGGCCTAAAGCAGTTAAACTATTATGCAGACTATGTCAATTTCCCCATCGTGGGACCAATAATAAAAGGGCTCTTTCTTCTTCTTCTTCTTTCTATTATGGCCCCTCTCTTGCTCAACATTAACATTTCTTACTAGTCCAATTTACCATCATTAAGAGCACATCCAATTACACACCAATACCAATGCAGGAGGTGTAATGTGCTTTAACAAACACGCTGCCATCATGTTTATCAGAGACAGACGTGTCGAGGATGCAGAATAATCACAGGTGTACATGTGGACATGAATGATGGCTGACTGCAGGTGATTTCAGTGACCTCACCTGAGCACACCTGCTGACTGTCGGACTCCAGGTCCTGGTGACAGCCGCCGGACGAGGTTTCTTTCATCTCGGTGGGATGTTTGATCCGCAGGTGTCTGAGCATGTTGGCGGTGCTTTGACTCCGTCTAACCATGAAGCCCCGGCAGAGCAAACACTGCACTGACTGCGAGTCCACCGTCTTAAAGAAGCCCCAGACCACGCTCTTCCTGCGGACCATGGCTGCTCTCTGGCCCGGACTCTGCTCCGCATCAGGACCGCTCACACACGGCGAAGAAAGTCCGTGTGGTTCACTCTGTCTCACATTGCCGTGGTAACCGTTTATCTGCAGCTGTCACCGCTGTTGACCAGCAGTTTGTTGTCTGTTAAACCAGGACCCACAATGCACCGCTGCTACTGACGCCATATCCGGGTTGGCTGAGCAGCCGTTTTATTTTTATTTTTTTATGTATTTATTTACACACAAACGTTAATAAAGAAAACATAAAGTACCTTCAGCGAAATATTATATATATTCATTGGACTTCATCTTTCCCACTTTTGTTCGGTGGACAGGAGGATATCTGAAATTTGACAACTTTTACATTTTTAAAATATGGGACCATATAGAGCACACGAAATATGATGGAGTCACCCATCTCTGTTGCTTCATTTGAACTGTTACATTACTTGTATGTTGAGAAAATTATAACCTAAATGACAATGTAACAAAACATTCATTACAGCTGCTCTCACTCACTTGGAATACAAATATGTAAAATTGATATCAATGAAATTATCACCAAGTGTTTAACAAGTAAATGAAGTTTCTTGTATAGCAATTAACAAAATATATCCAGAAAATGATTTCTGTCACCAGACACCTATTTTTCAATGTGTTTTTTTTTTTTTTTTTTACATATACCTTGTCTACAGACAGGGTCTGTATTTATGGTTGTGCTTGAAAAAGAAAATTTAAACTCTCTACTACATCAAAATATCAAGCATCCCACTAATATTTTACATGATAAGAGCCACTGTAGTGCATTATACTGACAAGTGTTTCTATTGTTTTGTCATTCCCATTTATATCGTTGAGTACAGACAAACATTGCTCTGCTCTCTGAAAACAGGCCCAGCTGAGATCTACAGCATAAAAATTAATTTGCGGACAGAAGGCCTGTAAACTCCACAGCAGCGTAATGTGTCCATGGAGAAATGGCAGCTCTATGGAGATGAGGGAGGAGACTTAATGTTGCATCATGCAGATATTTTATATCCAGTCTGACTAAAGGTAAAGATTAGCACACTGTTACCTCAGTCAGATTTTGTTGTTACGTAAACTATTTAGTGTTCAGCTCAGTGAAGAACGGATAACGAACATCTGTTTTCTTTTGTTTTAATAAACAAACACATAGCTGGCAAGTAAAGGAAGACACAAAATGAATACAACTGTATTTATTAAAGGAAATGTCTGTTAAGCAGACGAACAGTACGGTTTCCCAAACTGAATGCGACACATTGTGCTCAAAAAGCCACATTATCAATTAAAAATAATGCTAAATCTGAACAAGATAAATATTACAGCTTTAAACAGAAATTCACAGGCTGGAAACACAAACACTGAACAGAATAAACGATGGGAAACTTTCTCCACACAGACATAAATAAATACAATGAGTCTTCCTTATACAGACAAATGTTATATTCATTTGAGCAGTGAGCTGGCTGGTACAAGCATCACACTGCGTATTAAATATGTGGCATTTTAATCAGTTATCAGTGCAAAAGAAACCCCAAAACAAAAACAACTGTTAACAAAAGGGTGAAAAATGGGTTGGAATGTATTTTAATGGCGGTGTTGGGTTATGAAACATCCTGTAGGTTAACGTGACGTTTTAAAAAGACACTTCATGTAAACTTAATGTGTTGTTTTTGTAAAGCACTGTTGGAAAAGCGTGAGGTACAACAAGAAGGGAACAGACCAATCAAGCCAAACCAGTGCACTTCTTGTCTCAGCATCAAGGCCTGATAACATTCAGCAGTACTGAGACACAGTGAGTGACTACGACGACGGTCTACTGTCAAATGCCCCCTTCTCTAGGTCTGAGCGTGTTAAGAGAGGCACACATTTTTAAACTCCTGCGCACGTTAAATCCAGTGGTTCTACTCAATGAAAAAGATCAGTAAGGTTTCAGGATGAATTGTGTGAGGGGGTGGATGGTGGCCCTTCCCTCTGGATTTAAACATCTCTAATAACTTGAAATGCATAGATTGCATGAAACTAAATCTTGTAAAAAACATATAAAATTACTTCAATGGTTGACACATGTAAACAAGCCTTTTACACACACTTTAAACTCATTTCACTGTCAAATCCCCTGCCAGGCTTCGTATCTAAAACTATAAGCTTAACAATAAAAAGGTCACTAATCTGTCATTTAGCTAATGTAAGAAGTAGTTTCCTTCTTCATACAGTCTTTCAGTAGTTCAGTGGACTAACATTGGTGACAAGTTGTCACAGAAACTGCAGAATACAACTATCACACATTCTCACATATTCCTCCCTCTAAGATATATATTACTACAAACAAAGCTAGGAGTATATTTTTATTAACTGATGCCTGAACATACTGAGCATAAGGATGATGCACGAGTTTATCAGTTTAGATTTTAGTTTTGATCTCTGCTGAAATCCATCGCAACAGTGCATAACAGCTCACCATCTGTCTGCGAAGAAAGAAACTACAAACTTCTTACACTTTTCTGGCCTACAGGGTGCCAATGATACTCAAAAACAAGACTTAATAATTGGGTACTTTGAGGGGCCTTGCAACAAATTAGACTTCTTATTACTGTTTTCTACATAGCTTATTTTACTTAATCCCTGGTGTAATATGTATGCCATGACATGTCATAAATAAAAGACATAAAAACCTATGAGCCCCTCAATCTTTAACATTTTTTAAATGTTTACTTATCATTACATATTATTATTCTGCACAGCTCCATCATTCTCATTCTGGTTTATTTTTTTTCTTTAAACAGAGGTTGAGTTCCAGTGGAGTCTCATCTTAACTCCGCAAATCACTTTGCTGCACAGTAAAACTCAAATCATCATAAACGCTTCTTTTCAGAATAAGGTGCGACTAAACAAACACCAAAATATATCAACATCTAAATATGCAATAGAGATTAAACTGTTTTCTGTAGGACTGTAAACTTAAGTTGGTTTTTAACCTGAGCCAAATTGCTAAATTTGTGTGCAAGACCAAGCTGTAGAAGTCATAATTTAATGATAAAGTAGAAAAACAGTGGTTCTAAAGAACTGGTCATGACTCAACTAACACTGTGATTCCTCATCATCCATTTATTGGTGTATCATAATCTACTGATGATCTGATGACTTAGCTTTTGCAAAGAAGTGCTAAAAGAGCAGAACCATACCTGTTGGATCTTTCTCTAAAACACAATTACCTGCATTAAAATGCAGTAATGTATCCAGAGTAAAGATACATGCAGCATTTAAACATCCACTGAAAGACTGATTTGATTCTGCTCTTGGCCAATATTTGACAGCGGCGCGGTGCCTCATTGAAAGGTGACGTATAGAAATAATATTTAGCAGTCATGACTTCAAGCTTCAGTGAGGATAAAGGCAGTGTCTTTTTTTTGGCAGGGTGCAGGTGATAAACATGTCAACACAGCACAGCTAGATTTTGACACACTTAAACTAAACACACGGCTACTTTTAAGTTTTCTGTTGAGAATCAGAATAATGGAGCTGTGGTTAAAAAATGTAGTGTACAAACAAATCATGACTGAACATCCGCAACACAGTAAAGTTCTCTTCCAAAATAAGAAAAATCAAAAAGTAGTCATGGGTAATGTAAACTGCCTCTGCAGCAGAGTTAAAGGACACACATTCAGAGGCCAGTTTTGTCACACGTGTAGTAGTTGCACTGGGTGTATAAATAGATTTAGTTCTTATTTCTCTGCAGGGCCTCGCACAGGTTGTGATTCGGATCTGGCTCCTGACTCATGATCTCGACACACTCCCATTCTCCACTACAGCTGGACCGCTTCACCGCCTCGACCACTGTCTGCACGTACAGGCCGTCCTCAAACGTGGGTGCCATGGCAACCGGTCCTCGAGCCCACGACCTGCGCTCCTCGTGAGCCTGAAAAGACTGTCTCAGTGCCTTTACCATGGAGCTCAGCCCCCGCAGGTGAGGCAGGGGCATGTCTTTCACCTCTGGTCCCGCCCACCCACTGTCAGCTAGCAGCAGCTCCTCACCTTTACTCCCGTTGCGCTGACCATACAGTTCTGTCCCCCTGGCGACCAGTCTCCCGGTGGACCCCACTACCATAACCTCATGCACGAATGACCCTGGCATGTTGAAGTTCAGGGTCACAGTGCAGCACACGCCACCGGAGCTCGACCCGGTCCCACCCATCAACATTTGGAAGAAACAAAAATCATCACTGGTGACACGGCGGATGCCTCGGATCAGACCGTTCTGTTGTACAAAGGTCCGCAGTAAGCCGTGAACACGATTAGCTCGTGCGCCGGTTAGGTAACTTAAAAGGTCAATGATGGCCGAGCCCACGGTGTGCAGGCCGCCTCCTCCCATCAGCTCCTCACACGTCCAGCCGTACGACTGATCCAGGAGGCTGGGCCCGTAGACTCGCACATCACACACCTGCATTTCGCCAACGTAGCCCTCCACCAGCAGCTGGCGCATTGCAACAAAAGCCGGCAGGAAGCGCAGGGTGTTGCCCATAATGCTGAGCAGCTGGGGGTAGTATCTGGCAGCGGTCACCATCTTGAATGAATCCACGGCAGTTGCAGCTTTCTCACACACGACATTCTTACCTATACCTGCAGAGAGAATGAGAAAGGGTTACTGTCAGATAAAACTGAACTGATCTCTGAGGTCGAGGCACACAACAGTTGATTTCCTTCTATAAATGAATTATTATTATTTTATGTTGCAGGTGAGGGTGGTGAGTCTGATATTCAGTCAGCGTTATTCTTAAAATTCCTTTAATTGGTAATAAACGTGTTTTAGGTACACTTCATTTCCCTTTGTATCAATGACGGTAGATGAAATTGTAGAAACAGCTATCAGAATAATACAATATAATTCAACGGCATTGCAAACTAATGTATAGCCTCCAGCATTAACAGTGATAAATGACCATTAAGTTGATTCAGTTCACTAAAACTGATTCAGTGGTCTCTATTTTTGAAAGATGTACCTATATTAAACATGAGATAAGGGTGTAGGGTGGTCTCTCAGCGCTCGACTGGACTGCCTGGATCGCCTTAGATGGTGTTACTACCCAGTCTGTGGTATGAATAAACAAGTTCTCCTGCAACTACATGTGATAGCACAAAGGGCGTGCACAGTTTTTAACATATGGGAGGAGAGCCTTTTAAGACCCTTTGGAAGCAATGCTGTGGATTAGTCCTTTGGTGGGGGACACACTCAGGAAGTTGCAACTAAAACAGGAAGCTGAGGTCAACATTCAGGAATTTCATCAGATACAGTAACTTAACTTTATAGATCTCCTCTGATACGACGATGTGTTTACTATGTCTGCCTCTCCGTGTTGCTTTAAATGTGACATGTAGGGAATTTCAAGTTTTTGCCTGTATACTTTGTTTTAGGGTTTTCTTTCTCCTCAAATTACTATGTTCCCTGTGGTCATGGCTGTGATCGCCATTAATCACATCTCAAGGATAAACCCAGAGGAATAATTTACAGAAGAATGTGGACGTTTGGAGCGCACGCAGCTTTTACTGTCATTACAGTCAAAGTTTTCACATCCGTTCCACAGCCGACCTGCCACGCCCTGCTGGGTCAGGTCACATGAGCAACATGCAAATACAGGGCAAGTGGAAACTGGAATACTGGACCTGCGACTGTTTTTTAGGAGGAAAACTGAGCTTCTTTTAATATAATCATTGAAATAACAATGCACTTTGTATTATGGCTTTAGATGGAGTGACGGCATGTTGTCCATTATAAAATGTAAAATATGCCCAATGCTTTACAGCATCACAGCCTGCTAAAAATAAAAAATTGCATTTAAATGCATGTGCGTGTGTTTATGATCTCTCACCCAGCGCTTTGACAGCGATCTGCCTCGTCATGGATGGTGGAATATAGATGCAAACAAGGTCGACATCTTGGTGCAGCAGGACGTCATCAGATCGGCTGGTGTGAAACGGGATGCCCAGCTCCTTTGCTAAGCAGCATGCTTCCTCTTCACTTCGCCCCCAGAGAGCATGAACCTCAAAGCCCTCAGCTTTCAACAACGGGACTAGCACTCGGGCCGTGCTCCCCGTGCCAAACACACCGACGCCCGGCAACATGACAGTGTCTCTCACTGCGACCTTACATGTTACTCATTGCCAGCCTCACACACATCTCAACAGCCAATGAGTCGCTTGTCTGTCGAGGCCTATACGGCTTCTGGAAATCAAGAAGCACTTGCAGTACCTGTAAAAATAAAAGAACAGATTAATGATGCAGATGACTAAGTCAAAAACCACACGTCTATTTTATGCTGTTTCATGCTGTTTACGTGTTGAACTTCAGGTGAGCAGTAATGACCATGCATGTAGAAGCACTCATTGTTCATTTAGCAGGCGCAGTTTAATCAAATCCAGGACTCAAGATCAAACATTACAGTAACTAAAACCACAGACAACAACTCACAGCACAATATCTGTATCATCGCTCAATCTCCCAGGTTTAGTGACTGTACCAACAAACAGGTCAAACATGTCCGATGGGAGGTCCTGACCAGTTCCTATCAGCAGTTTCTGACAACTACTTAACATTGTGTCCTGCTACATAGCTAACATGCCATTCCTCAGATGCTCCACACCCAGTGAAAATCAACGTCATCTCTACCTCTCCGTGTGTGTGTGTTTGACCTTATCCAGGTTTATTTGGTGCCGCTTATGTACAAAACCTTGCACACAGAACCATTGAATGTATCAACAGCATATGTAATAATATCAAATAACATTCATCCCTCAAGGAGTGCTGCTAGTTTGGTGAGTTAAATATGAATACTACGCGGCTGAGCTCACCTGAGGCCATCCCTGCGCTCCA
>JAOXYL010000001.1:23377408-23387966 GCA_028564955.1 Terapon puta | reverse complement strand
CCAAATAAGATGAAGGATGTTGCTGTATGACTGTTGCGACTGTGTGCATCTAACAGTGTACTGTCTGTATGATGTGGCTGTGTGCATGTATTTGTATGACCTTGTTTTCTATGCATCAAGGTTGTGACCAGCAGGCTGAGATCATCATGGCAGAGATAACATGCGTCCATCACTTTGCTGCTCAGGCCTTTATTGAAGTGGTGACAGCAGATCTTTGACCTGCGGGCCGAGCTCAGTGGATAATCGCTGCAGTGGCAATGAGCTGAGGTGAAGGAGAGGCCTCTATCACCTTGTGTGTCTGCAGCAGATCAGCATGACATTAAGTCCTGCTTGTGATACTAAAAGAGCATTAATGTTTCTATTGGCTACGACAGATAGAACATATTTTGCTTCATTCATTGGCAAAATATTGTATGCAAATAAACCTTCATGAGGAAATAATGCATTGAATTGCACGCCTACAAATTTTTTTCTGTAGCCTGTATATTTCAAACAACAGGTTTACTGATTTAATCTCTGGTTATGTTGAAAAGATTAGCAGAATAATGTAACAGATGTTCGGCTAAGATGAGGCAGGAATTATATTTTTGTGAAGTTGTATGTAAAATGAACATTTTACACCCTCTGATAGAAATGCTTCTTCAGAAAACACAATTTCTCAAACCCAAGAGAAAAAGTCATACAAGCAAATTCTAAGACTGCACCAATACCATTTGAAACCAAAAATAAGAGGAGGGCTGTCAGATCTACAAAGGCCCAGAAACTCAATTACTCAACTCAATTACATTTACCACAGCGGTTAGATGTGGTGAATATGCAAATTGGCAAAAAGAAACATGATTCTTTTAATTAGAGTTAATCCTATTGTTGCATCCACACAGGGGATTGTGAATAACAATGAGAAACTGCAGCCAGATTGCATAATATTTTTTTCTCCCCTTCATAAGGAGCAATTTCCCTTATATCTCCATCCAGTAACAGCATCGTAGTGATGGCTGCAGGATTCATGGCTTTATGGTAAAAATGCCCTCTCTGTCTGAACAAAATCATTATTTTGAAAGCAGGAGGTACAGGTAAACTCTTTTATCTTACAAATTAATTTGTTAAAATTGTTAAGTCTTTAAATGTTTGCATTAAATACACATCTTGAATAATAAAAAATACATTGTGTAATCAAAATTTACACAGATATTCTCAGTAATAAACAAATGTGGTTGTAACGTTTCTGTTCACAAAAGATAAAACTGACATTTCTGTCATCATTTGGAAACAGAGCACTGCAGCACATAGAGGAAGGATTCAGTATAATCTGTAGTGTAGCCAATATATTCATATAAGGTACCAGTGGGTTTAAAATGGGTTTCTGTGAACAAGCAGACAAACATATGCTGATTGTCTCAAATCACAATACTGGACAAATGAAAACTTTGTCATGATGGTGGCGCCAGATGAAAGGTCAAGTGATCAATGCCTTTACAGTTCATCCCCTGTGATCCATGAATGTCTATAACCAACAGTAACATTGGTCCTCTTTCAGTAGAAAGATGGAAAGAGGGTGATGAAATAGCCACATCAAGGAAAGCACTAATGTTTTTTATAATTATTTGTCTTGCATGGAAGTTGAAAGACTTTGAAAATATGACTTCTTTTGAGAGGAGCACCCAACTAAACATTTTTCCATTTATTTCACCAATTAAGACCTTTACAAATACAAAGTGTGGCAGGAGACCATCTGAAGTGAAGATCGTTGATTTAGTGTTTTAAAGTGTTACTTGACCACTGCAGCTCATTCTAACTGAGACTTTGTGGTTGTAAGTGGTTGTACAGCTGTTTTGTTAGTTGAGACCTAAGTGAGCTCAATGCTTGAGGGAACTGCACTGGTTGCCCTTTAGATGTAATACACCAGCACAGAGTATGGATGCTGTCTGTCTCTCTTCCCATTTGCAGAGCACATTCAATTTTTTTCATATTCACATTTGACCTTTAAAACTCCAATCTCTTTAATATCAGTTGTGATATATACAGTATGCTGTAACATTTGGTTTGAATACTGTAACGTCAGAGTTTTCCTTGCTCCTTAAAGGGACTGTTTGTATTTTTTTCTTTTATGTATTGCAAAAACATAACAAAAATCTATAGTACTAGTAGTAGTAGTAACGTATTGTGCTAAATAGAGAATAGACTATAAAGTGGCAAGAAGAAAATGCTCATGTAAAGTACTAGTGCCTTTAATTTGTACTCAAGTACAGTACTCAAGTAAATCTACTCATTACCTTACACTGTTCAAACAGTTTCTGTTCTGAATATCACCTCAAGACCAAAGTTTATTCACAGTCATTTTTATGTATGCTTCCTTTGCTCATCGTTTGTTCTTACTCTTTAAAAAAATCATTGTATTTTCTAAAATATTTTGAAAAAAAGATAAACAAAGCTTTACTTTATCACTAAATGTAGCCACGCGATCCATTCATAGTCTAAAGTGCTCACTTTTAGAGTCAGCGTTTACGTTGTGTTGAGTATGAGCAACAGTCCATAAGGCACAATTTGACTGAATTACCTACAGTATTAAGAAACAGATATCTTGTTTGCTCTCATAACACAATACTTCATGATTAATCTTTAATGTTTAGTGTTTTTTGACTGCTAATCTTCATAACTCTTACTTCCATTTCCAAAATAAGCTCTCCTCCTCAAACTCTTACTGAATGTACTTCCTTTTTCCACCTGCCACAGTCTGCATTTAGACAGTACTGTAGGAGCATTAAGATATAAATAGAAATTCAATTCCACAGTGCACACATTAATATTACAAGAGGTGTCACTGTTATAACGATAAATTGGACAACAAAATATTTACAGCCACCACTTTTGAAAATCTTAATTGCACCTGGTAATCCCAATGGTCCATTATTTATGAATGAGCTCATCCTGTGGGTGTCCTCTTTTTACTTCGTCACATATTTCTAATTAAAGCCTGAATTACTTTTCCAAGAGCAGCATATGTCGTCAAGTAAAATGTAGATAATCCATTTAAACGTGGCTTTGAAATACATTATTTCAGACATCAGTATTCGTCAACTGAAGCACTGAAAACCCCTCATCGTTACATAACATGATGACACAGATCAGTTCATCGTGGATAATCTGGCTGGAAAATGCACAGATAAGCAAATCCGGTAATGCAGAGGATAATACTGTTTATTTAAAGACCCAAATTCGTCGAAATTCAACCATAAGTTGGAATACTCTAACTTTAGCCGTTTTGATACGGTATTCATTGGCAGCTGTTGCAAGATTTGTCATTATGCAGCATTAATCTATATGTTGATAATACATCCATAATATAGTCTGAAGAGTCGTAATGTATTTCAATTGATATAATGATTTTTTGGAGGGAAACAAATAAGCATTTTATTATAGATTTTACATGACAAGATGCCACAAAATTGTTAAAACTGTGCCAGGTGTCAGTTAATTGTAAAAATCTTTGATCCTGGATTTAATTTACAATACAATTTAAAAACAGTGATAGGGAAAATTATAAATAAAAACATTGACAAAACATAAAAAAACATTTGAATTAAAATTGAATTTATAGTAAAAACTAAAACACTGTCATGGTCCTTTAACGGAAGCCCCGCCCTCTTTTCATACGCATGTGCAGTCTGGTCCTCGTGAGTCACGTGGGCGGGTAGTTCCGGTCCCTAACAGCAGCAAGAGTCCGGTGAGTTTCTCTTCAGTATGGTTGTTTGTGTCTCTTTTATCGACCGGCAGCCGTGCAGACTTCACACCGGGACAGAGAGCCAGCTCTGAGGCCTCCAGGCGGCTCAGCGGGGCGGGTCTCTCTCTGTGAGCCGCTCTGAGGAGACACAGCTCGGCCTTCAGAGCTGCGCTGCAGGAAGCTTCAGCTGAGCATCAACTTCAGTGTCAACACACTCTGTAGACACACCTGTCACTGTGGGGGGTTAATTACATACGTTCACTCAACTATAGAGGCAACTACATTTTTCAGATACTTATTTCAGGCACTTACTTTCACTTTGTTTTTCCTGCTTCTGTTCCTCCACATTTAGGAAGTTAGGGTTGTAGTTTTTTCTGCACTTATAGTTTATACTTTAGATATTCTCATTATTTATATCAAATCTAAATCAACAAATAATTCCTAGTTTATTGTTAGAAGTAATCTAGACAGCTGTGTCTGAAGAATGATCGGTGATCTTACACATTATAATCCAGTAGTATTATGCCATACTGCAATATTAGTACTTTTACTTTTGGTACTGCGGTATATTTTCATTAAAATACTTTAAGTTGTACATTCTGCAGGGTTTAGCTTGTAATTCTCTGGTATTAGTGCTTTTACTTAAGTACTTCTTCCACCCCTGCTCAGACTAGGCACAAATTCATTGGGTGATAATTCAGTGTAATCATTTATTGTCATTTTAAAGCAAAGTTCTCGCATCAGCATCAAAGTCAAAGTCTTACCAAAGTCTCATTGTTTTGGAAATGTATAGTCATTAGTTAAAAACAATAGAGGATAAAAATAAGGAATCTTCACATGAGAAGCTCTAACCTGTAACTCACACATCAATTTGTTAAATGCTGCTTTTGTGTGTGAAAGTCATTCACTCTGTTTAGAAACCACTTCAGCTGCTGTTAACTTAAACCAGTAAAAAGAATACAAGAGATGGAGAGGTACATAACATGTTACATGTGTAACTAATGCTAAGATACTTTGTTAGTTTGTTTTTTACTTTTTTACTTTTACAAGCTTTTACACACCTTTATTTACTACAGATACAAGCTGAGGTCTCAAAGATTCTTTATAATTTTGCAGCTGATAAATTCAGTCCTAATTAATTATTAATCAATGTATAATTTATTTCAAGCCTCTGTATCATCTTCCTTAAGCTCCTTTATGGATGAAATCAGGATGTTTTTCTTGTGTCAGCAATATGTGAAACTTTAAAGACTTTCATACACACATTATCAATTAATCAACACTTTATTTGTCACATGTTAGCATGTAAGGTATAATCACAGTGAATTGTAATCCTCCTGGTGTATCCAGTACCTTCTTTCTGGCTTCAGTGGGCAGCACCACTTATTGTGTGCTCACCTGAATGGACCCCTCTTCTCAGGGCAGAGTGGTCCTTCTCAGTGTGCTGTGAGGAACCAGGCAGTGATGTTCCCTGTCAGGATGCTCTCGATGGTGCAGGAGTAAACATTCCTCAAGATCTGAAGAGATATTGTTTTTCATCGAGCCTCTGAGGTCAAACAGTCTCTGCCCTTTCCTTCCTCACTGTAGTGTCTGTATGCAGTGCCCAGGTCATACCCTGATATGTACATTAAGGTACTTGAAGCTGTCCACCCTCTCCACCGAGGACCAGTTGACAAGCGCATGATTTATGAGGAATAATTGATGAATGTGCTGCCATTTGCTAAATATCATATATTGCCATTCATCACTGAGTCACCAAAGACTAATCAAGAAATGACCCAGAAATACGTTCTCCTGCCTGGTGTTGTCATCTAAATCATGTGCACATGAGCAGAGGATTAGCTCTGGGGTTAATTTGATTCTGACTGTAAATTATTTTTGTTTCATGAATTTAGAAATTTCTCAATAATTACATGAATTATTAAGGTCCGTTTTAGCTCAACATGATGTTGTTTCATACAACGCAGTTTTACCATTACAGACTGACTTTACTAAGTGTCCTCCCTCAGTCATTCTGTAAGGAACAAGCACAACGCCTCTATCTTATGAAACCAAGCTGAAAACTGGCCTTTTTTTTTCAAGAAAGGTCATGAAGAGTTGGCAATTTCAGTTCTTTTGTTTTTTTTCTACTTTTCTGCAGCAAAATCTTTTGTCTGACTTGGATCACGTAGCTGTTACATTACACTGATGATAAAATATGCCTGTATCTTATTCAAAGAGTGTGTGTTGTCGTGAGTGGGTAAATCCCTGCCTGGTGAGGTAATCACCAGTTTTTCCAGCCTGCCCTGTCGCCTGAGGGCACCACATCACAATGAGGCGACATTAGTAATTCACCGCCACTCATGCATGTCATGGAAGATGAAGGGCTGCAGAGCTCGGCCTCGGTGTAATTCATTGTGAAATGTACTGTTTGCAGATTTATTTTTTCTTAAGATTGACTCCACCTGTGCCATGTAAGCAGCTCACATAAACTCTGAACAGTCTGGTGGATTACATCAGAACAGGAAGTGGGTGATGTGTTTGTGATTTTTTTTTTAATCAGACCATCTCTAACTCCTCTTGTTGTTCTGCTACAACAGGTGTGGAGGATGAGTTCAGGCAATGGTACCAGGAGGAAAGCCGGTAAGCTGCAGCAGTTCAACAACATGGTGGCATTTGACCCTGACATACAGACTGAGATCCAAGGTCTTTTTAGTAAAGTTAAAGCTTACGTCAAACCGTCCAATGGGGAGTGGTGCATCCCCGACCCTAACGTTGCTCTCAGACACTCTCCGGAGGAGCACTGCCAGCTGCAGGCCCTGAAGGCATCACTGAACGCTGTGAAGAACCAGCTCAGCGACAAGAACGTCCAGGTCTGGCACCAGCACACCAACTCAACCAACCGGGCCGGCAAGGTGATCGCCACCGTACGTTCAACTGCCAACGCCGAGATCTGCACTCAGGCCTGGTGCAAATTCTTTGAGATCCTGGGAACCTTCAGTCTTCTTCCAGAGGAGGCTCTTCGAAATGGGGAGCTGAACACGGTCCACTTGTGTGAAGCTCCAGGGGCATTTATAACCGCTCTGAACCATTACATCAAGACCAGTGATTTTACACGTTACTGTGACTGGAGCTGGGCTGCCAACACTCTCAACCCGTACCATGAGGCCAACGGTGGGAGCACGACCATCGCGGATGATCGCTTGATTGCTAATACGCTGCCCTGGTGGTTCTTTGGCTCAGATAACACAGGCAACATCATGATCCAGAAGCATTTGCTGGAGCTGCAGGCATTTGTGGCTAACATGCGTAGAGTGGATTTGGTGACGGCAGATGGCAGTTTTGACTGTCAGGAGAACCCAGACGAGCAGGAGGCGCTGGTGGCGTCGTTGCATTACTGCGAGGTCACAGCTGCACTGCTGCTCTTGAGTCCTGGTGGCTCCTTTGTTCTGAAAATGTTCACCTTGTACGAGCACTCCTCCATCTGCTTACTCTACCTGCTGAACTGTTGCTTCCAATCCATTAATGTGTTCAAACCCGCGACCAGCAAAGCTGGAAACTCTGAGGTTTATGTCGTGTGTCTGAACTACGATGGCAAGGAAGCTGTGAAGCCTCTGCTCTCAAAACTTATACGCAACTACGAAACACATGTACCTGACCGAGAGGCCCTTTTCCCAAACTCACATGTCCCTGAGTCGTTTCTCAAACAGCATGAAGAGGTATGTTTGTACTTCTATGAGCTGCAGGTGGAGACAATCACAGAGAACCTGCGACTATTCGAAGGAATGAGCACAGAGCAGAGGCAGCGGCTGGACCACATCAGGGACTGTGCAGCTCAGGAGTACCTGCATCGCTTCCAGGTAGGATGTGTGTAGACCATTACCTCGTCATAGTGAATGCAGAAGCTCATTCATGACCGTTGAGACAGCAGCTGACAAAAAAATAAATCACAGGTCCATGTGGTGGCTGTTCATCATATCACATGATCCTCTGCAGTTGTCACAGCACTGCAAATCTCTACTATTTTTTTCTGTGCTTATGAAGAATTTGTTGTTAACGTTTGCTTAAAAAATGTAACTTAAAAATGTGTTGGGGTTTGTTTTTTTTTGTCTTTTTCAGTGAAAATTGCATTTTAAGTCTTTTCCCAATGAAATAATTTGTCAGAAGAAGCTTTTTCAGGGGTTTGAAATTCTGTACCTGACCTTTGCAGACTTGTGAACCATGACCCAACAAAGTGTCCAGAAGTAGTCATCCTTTGCTTGTAACCTGTTGGTGTTAAACCCATGGACATTGTTAGTCTTTTTAGCTCTACAGCAGAGTTGAAATAATTCAACAACTATTGTGGGATTTTCATGAAATTTAGTGCAGATATTTATAGTCCATGACTTTGGTGATCTTTTGACTTTGCCTCTAGAGGGTTTGAGTAAAATGTCTCTGATGTCTCCATCCGATAGATGGACTGTCATAAAATCTGGTATAAACATTCATATTTCTCTCAGGATGAATTTTATTCTCTTTGTTTTATGATTTGCAGAACTAATGACGTTCCCCTGAGCCTCAGGTGTACACAGGTGTTTTATGTTAATTAACAAATGTTGCTGTGCTAAGGTGCTAAACCGATGGTAAATATTATACCTGCCTAGCTTCAGCGTAGTCATTATAATGCTTACTTTAGCTGTGTCTATGTACTGCGTCACACAGCTGCTTGCATGGCTCTAGACACTTAGTGGTATCCAGTTGAGTTCAGAAAATTGGGAAAAACTTACACTTACAAAACAAATACCTGTGAAAATGACTATTTTTATTCCAGGCCGTGATGTTGGGGAAAAAAAGCAAAAATCTCAGCTTTTATTATGGCTGAAAGCAGCAAAAGCTTTCTTAAGTCTTGAAGTTAAGTTGATCAAGTGTCTCTGTGCCTAGGTGAGCTTCCTTCCCCGGAGTCGGTGGATTTCTCGCAACACTGTCAGTCCCGCATGCTGCAGCGTCTCAGCGGGCCGGCCTCTGGGACAGAAGAAGCAAACAGGCTCCTTCAATGAGCGGAGGGAATTACAGACCCTGAGCTGGAGGGAGCGCATTGCAAGGGGTTGTCATGCCACCTGGATACAGAAACACAGCATGGAGCCTGATGGGAGAGGGTGCTTGCTGGAAGGACCCCTGTCCGGGTGTCACGTGGATTCATGGTATGTTATCGTCGGGGCTGCGCTCCCTGCAGTCAGAAACTCTCCGTTCTGTGACGGAGGGTTGTTAAACCACTTAAATGAAGCCCTGGTTGACACAGCAGCAGACTGGACTCCTGCTTCCTTTTGTGATTCTTGCCATGCGGCGTGCGCGGCATCCATCTTGTCCGACGTCGCAGGACTTTGTGTCTCCACAGGCGACGGCGATGGTGACAAAAAGAAGAGGCAGTGTCTGGTGTTTGGCAGCCACTCAGCATGGGGCGCCTGTGAAAGCCAACTTGGGGATTTAGTCTTAACATTTTCTGCTGAGCCTTCATTTGCTCAAAGAGGCTGCGTCCCTCTGCACGACGGGGAGCCGCTGTACCAGCAGCAGCTCTTAGGTGGTGTTGTGTTTTCCCTGCAGACCCTGAACTCTGGGGATGCCCTGCTGCTGCCTGTGTTTTCTGCCCTCACCCGTGTCACTGCAGCTGTTGTGCTCTGCCTGCATGTGTGTTTTCGCTCAGTCACATTCAGGTGTCCACCCCCTGCGGGCGTAGTCGGGGCAGTGCTTGTGTGTGTTGGCTTCTGCCCTGACGCTGCTGCAGGAGTACTCCCTGTTCTCACTGACGTCCACAACAGGATCGGTCGATTGTTGAGAGGAAAGGAGGGTAAAAATCTTCCCCCTGGGTGTGACAGACAGGTGCTGCAGTTCGTTCCCATGGAGGAACTGCTCACAGGAGGACTGACTGAGTTCCTGTGGACCATGAACTCTGAAATCATCCGACAGAAGCTGCATTTGCTCATGCAGTTGTAGTGCAGTTCAGTGAGCTGTGAGTCTGGGGTACACGCTGTGTGAGAGTCTGTTTTACTCTTGTTGCATCAGCAGATCACATGAGCAGTAAGTGAACGTATTAATCATCTTTGTCTGGTATTAAAAAAGTACTGAGTAAAAGTACTGATTTAGCGTCACACTCCTGCAACAATGTCAAACTCACAGTGGATAGACAGTTTGACCGGCTGATGATATTGATCCATTTAAGCTCATCACAGGTATTTGGGAATCAGCGCATATTTGGGTTGAAGAATTTATTAAAACATAAGATTCTGAAATGTTATTTCATTGTTTCTTAACAGGTGAAATTAATTGGATATAATGTTTTACTTAATTGTATTCCATTATGTTTCATTAGCTGATTTTTTTAAATAACAGTGCAGTCGGCTACTACCAGAATTAGCAAGTTAGCACCTTTTAGGAAGAGCAACAATAGTGTCAGAGTAATTCTGAATCAAATGTTCATCCAATGCTTTAAACAGTTTTTCATTTGTTTATCTCCACAAGGCTGCATGTGCTTCCTGTCATGCTGGTTATGACTATTAGCAGCTTCATTAGTTCATTTAGATTTAGCTCAGCATTATTTTGAATCTAAAGATTTTCTTCAGAAAGGCAGCGCTTTATTCTGAAGAGAAAAGAGTGTTTTTGTGTTGTTGCTGAAGCCAACAGGAGCTGGTCAACACTGCTGACACTGTGATGCTGAGCAAAAAGGCCTTTTTCAGCTAATAAGGCTTAAGAGCTACAGAAGGTGAGTTACTGTGTTTATTTACAGCAGCAGTAGGTCAGATTAGTTTAGGGTCTAATACTTTTGGGAAAGAAAGTGAGGGGGTGGTGACACCATCGTCTTCTGTCTTTGAGAAAAACACTGTG
>JAOXYL010000001.1:23365752-23377308 GCA_028564955.1 Terapon puta | reverse complement strand
TAGGGTCTAATACTTTTGGGAAAGAAAGTGAGGGGGTGGTGACACCATCGTCTTCTGTCTTTGAGAAAAACACTGTGATAATATTTTACATACTTTATTTGAAAAAGGGTGTTTCAAAAGAAAAAAGAATTATATTCCATTATTATGAGAATGAATGTCAGTATAGAATTTTTATCATTTCTTCAGCTATTTTACAAATTCTTGATACATGATCATTTATTATTTAAATAATCATTTAGTTTTTTTTTTTTTAAAATACACCATATATCCTTCTGGGGCACCATAGCCAAGCAGGACATTTTAGCTTTGAAAATGAAAGCTGACTCTCTGATGCTATTTCTGAAATACAGTTTTGTTTCTCTGATCAATCAATAATATCAACCATGTCCATGTATCAGCCGGGCTTTAATGCAGATGTTCAACCTCCAGGTAATCCCTCACATCCTCAGTCAGGTTTCAAACATATCTTTATTATCTCTGTTCCAACAAAATGTGAGTGGGCAACAAACAAATCTTTTGACAACCTGCAGGCGACAACAACAGTGATGATACAAACTCTTGGTGCATGAAAATGCAAATTATTTTCAGTACTCGATCAGAAGAACTCATCCGTGACTAAATTCACTGAGGATATTAGGGAGACTGAATAAACAACAGTCCACCCCTCAGCACCAAGCATCCTGTCAGTCACAGATGGTTTGTGTTGAAATCCACATCACAAAGACCCTGGAGTTTTACCCTGAAGTGCCTGTTGTGTTGTACAACACGTTCAATCTTCCCAGGATGGTGGGGATCTTTATCTTGTTGCCATCATGCCGCTTATAGCAAACTCACTGTTTAGCAACTCATTTCCCTTTTTAAAGAAAATCTTTTTTCCCACATAAGAAAGAATTGTGTATTACGTTTAATAAAGATATGCTGCATTTGTTCATTTGTAACTTTTTATCATTTTGTTTTTGGTTTGTAATATAATAGAACAATGTAACTGAGTTTATTTTCTTAAAAATAATAAAAATGTGCACTGATGAATATCTTCAAAGTCTTTTTCCTGGCAGGTCAAAGGTCGTATACTGGAGTCAAACTCAGTTAATTAGTTGCAGAATGTTGATTATTTCTTTCAACCACACAGAAAATTCGTGAGCATAAGTCTCCCTCCTGATACACTAGAAAACAAAACTCTCAAACAAAGATGGATGAAAACTGTAGTGACAGCTAGCTTTGCTATTCTTAGCTGATGCACTTCTCATGTAGGTGCACTACAAAAGATTTTTATTGATCCAATACTAGTCGCAAGCAGTTCCTGGATTCTTTGGACTGCTGGGGCACAAAAGTAAATTCTGGCCTGAGGGCGGCACCGAAGGAAAGATTTACCGTTTGTACAGCGGCCGTCTCAGACTCAGTTTGTCAGGCTCAGCTCTGAGTTGTCAGTGTCTGCTCTGCTTTTATTGGCTTAAACCAGCAGTTCTAGTGACAGTAAGTGCTTACTGTTGGATAAATTGTTTTTTTTTTTGTTTGTTTTGTTTTTACCAGAATTAAAGTTGTGAGCTAATTAAGACCACTTACATTAAGAGAGTAATTACACAGAGAGGATGATTGTGCATCTCTGTGTGTGACTATTAGTAATCATCCACTTTAAGATTTGCTAATTTGAACATTTGAGCATGTTGCACAAGACTTTATACGTGCATTTATATTCATTCACATGCACAACAAGGCACACTAAGACAATGATTCAAACAGGTTTAAACTAATTTTAGTGGGTTTCAGTAGGTTTCTGAAAGGACTGCAGAAATACAGCATGCTGGCAAAGCCTGATGTTTACTAATGTCCTCATTTGTATGATGGTAATTGTTTGGCTCTGAAAGGATTATGGCACAAGCAATGTGATTATATTCAGTGTATCTGTTGATGTCAGATAAAAGTTGTAACTGTCTTAATGTGTGATATCTCTGTCTATCTTTCGCCATGGTCTCAGCCAGGACCACAATCATATCTCACTGTACTTTGTGTTATTCAGGCGTCAGCAGATACGTTCAGTTGACTTTGTGATCGCTACAGTGCCTGCAGACAGAGGTGATACCCCGAGATTCTTCAGCATCTGTGAGCGAGGAGGAGGAGCTGGAGTATGTGGAGACATCGTTCACACAGAATCTCCTGCAGCATGCCTCCACCTCCTGCACCTGCTAATGTCAAAACTGGCCAGATGTTGGATGTTAAGAATGAAATGATCTGGCCTGCAGCAGGTTCACTTCAGAGGTCACAGACTCAGTCTTTTTTGTTACTGTAACAATTAAACTAAGAAGGAAGTAAGGGTTAGATAAGAGCTCATAAAAATCTACAATGTGCCTCTAAAATAATACAAAATAAATAAATATGTAATCCATTATGCATTTTAAGCACAAATATTTTTAGCACAAAAATTGCCAGTGGTTGATATAAAAAATCTCCCAACAAGGGTGCACTTTGGCTATAATTTCATACTTAAATAACAACGAATCCTTCTTGGTTTTAAGGCAGAATGGACATATTTTTGTCTTTCAGTATACTAAAAGAGACTGTGAAAGTCTCACCTCAGTAGATCAAAAGAGACATTAATCTCTAATCTCTAATCTCTTTATGGCCAATTTGATTCTCCTCCATGGGCAGCTCCCTGTTTTCTCCCCTTTGGACCAGTCCTGATACAAGTTAAAATTTTGGGTCAGTCCCTTTTCACACAAAACTCCTAAATGTTTGCTTCTGGGGCTTTCATTAGGCCTTTTAATACCTCTGGAGTTTCTGCCCTTGTGATATTGTGGATTACAGTTGAAAACGGGATCAGAGTGCAAATCAGAAAGTCATCTTCTACTAATCTCACGCCCCGTTTGTCACCTCCACCCACACAAAGAGCTCAAATGAGACAGAGTGATATTCATAGATTTTCCTTCCTTCCATTCTCCACATACTAATCTTGAACAAATGCATGTTGCATATAGAAAGTCTCTTGAAAATGTCAAAATGTTGAGATGTGGTTAAAGGAAAGTGAAACTGAGAGAGTGTGATTGAGTCAAGTGAAAGCGTTGGATTGTGCACCAGGAATTTAATCTGTCCTCAGTGCATTATTCTTCTGTCACCACTCTGTACTGTGAGTCCACACACACACACAAACACCATCACACCGATATTTGTACCTCTGATGGTGACTGCAGTCCAATCTGTGTGGACGAAGTGATCAGGTAGTGAACTTGTGAACTGTGCTCTGCACTCACTTTGAATTTAATCAAGGTGGAAGTAAAACCATTTTGTGAATATATGTAGTTTAAACTGATTACATTAAAAACTGAAAACACTTCATGAAACAATTTACAGGTGTTTATCATTTTATGTTGCAAACAAGGTGTCTTTGACACTACCTCATATTTAGAGACATTTTATCAGAAGGTAAATATGGTGAAAAGGAATCAAATAACGCACTGTTAGTGTGAATGTGAGTAAATGCAGTAAAAATGAACAGCAGCTTTTTTGGCTGATGCAAACGTTGATAATTTGAGTGTTTTTACATGCCTGCTGAGTGATGACTTGCCAATCGCTCTGCTGTGTGCAGAGTAACGACACTGACAGATTAGGTGAAGTGAAACTCTCATTATGCAACAGAAATAAAAATGCAGGCATAAACTTGTGAGGAGGACGACAAGTTGTGCTCAGCGGAGGGATTCAGCTCAGTCAGTCAGCTGTCTCTCTGTGATGTTGTTTTAAGAGAAGCCGTCTGCTTGTTAGTCTTGCTTTGTAACTACAATCACCAGTCTGTGAGAGGAAGGAAATGGGCTGCACTAAAGAAAGTATTAACAGTCCTTTAAACATCAGTAACAGTATATAAAATGTTGATCTCACTGTTTTATTCTTCTAATTGTTTTTTTTATCCCATAGGTGACATAAATTTGCAGGATTAAGAAGTTTTGAAATGAAATGAACAGCAGCTGAACCAGTTTGGGGGCATTTTGGGAGATAAACACTTTCACACTTGCTGATAGTCAGAGGCAAACACTGATATCCCATATTAGTGTGGTAAATATAAAGCTGTTGGCGAGAACTTAACTTAGCATAAAGACTGGAAACTGAGACTGGAGGAAATAGCTTGACTGGCTGTAAGTTACAGCCAAGTGCTGGGCTGAAGTGGATTTGTCCTCCATGTTTCCAGTATTGATGTTAAGGTAAGCAAACTGGCTTCAGCTAACTAACTCTGACTAAAGGTGGAGTTGGCAACGTTGAAGAAACCCATAAGAGTAAGCTTTTGAAGGTATCCCACCTTCTCCTTCTCTCTCTAACAATTATAGTCCTTGTGACTTTGTATATAAACTAAATTAGGATTTGTGTCCAGTGCTCTGAGGGCCTGAGGGTAGAAGCTCTCCCTGAACCTCTCAGGCGCCATCCTCCTCCCTATACAGCGTGGAGAAAGGCTGTTATCCAGGGGGTTGGTATCCTTGATGATTCTCTAGCTTCAGTCTTACACCGCAAATGTAAATGTCTGCAAGGCAGGTAGAGCACCGCCTATGATACGTTCAGCCAAACAAAGCACTCTTTGCATGGCCTTGTTATGTGCACTTTGTGTCTCTCAACATCTGCTGGATGGATTTGCTCAAAGGTTGATACAAATATTGCTCCCCAGAGGATGTATCCTATTTACCTCTGGCACCACTACGAGCTTCACATTTGTAGTTTTGAGTGAAATGTTTTGATAACTACTTGATGGAACCTACTGAGCAACTCATTATCACTGTGATGACGACATGCTCATATTAACATTTAGCATCACAGGGCAGCTGGCATGACTCTTGTTGTTCAACAAAACACTTTGGCATTGGAAACACAGCAAACACATATTAAATGCCCAATAGAATGAAAAAGTTCATACATGATGGCCTTTTTTCTGAAGTTATAAAAAAAATGACCTCCCAACACAAGATGAAATATGAAAGCTTTGGGGGACTGGATGATTTTTGAATAGCAGAGAGTGAGTCTTCATACAGGATGAATGCTGAGGATGACAGTAATATTTCAGCTCCGACTAGACGTGGAACAGAGTAGAAATAAACACACCACTAAGCAATCACAGTGAACATCTGCTCTCTGTCACAGCGACGCTGCAGCGATGCAAACGAGTCGCTCCCTCTCCTCCCGCAGCTGTTGGCTGACAACAAACCCTCTCTGTCCCTCTGATAGCTGAAAGATGGATCATCTAAAAACAGAGAGAAATGGATCAGTCTTTGAATTAGAAAGAGAGACGTGAGCCATGTCACATCTGGCGCGGCCGACACAGGGAAGCAGTTTTACAGTCTAAACAGGGATATGAAGAAATATGAGGGAAAAAAAAAAACATTTTAATTTGTGTTAACAGCCCCAGAGAGCGGCTGCTGAAGTTACTGTCGTGGCTGAGGGCTTTTAAATTTTACTGCCCAAAGCAAAGCCTTCTGAGCTCTGCCAAACAGTTGCTGATAGTGATGAAGCTCGGTTATTTTCTGCAGTATTAGAGGAAATGTGGAAATGGGAAAAGGCCAAGAGGGCCAACGATAAGAAAAATAGAACTGTTAAGATGTAATCCAGACTTACTGTTGAAGTTGAAATCGTATCAAATAAGATAAAAGCATTCCTGCTTATAAACTGTGACTGCTGCTGATAGTGTTTGAAGTGATAAATACATACTGCGCTCCATATTCTTATATTAATCCTCGAGACCTTGCTAAAAGGGAAAACGCAGTCAGAAAATCTGTGGGAGGAAGAAATTAATTAATCCGACTTTTCATTTGAGTTAGAGCGGCGGTTTTAGTATTACACAATGTTGTAGGTACAGCTTCGGTGTCTGCAGGGAAAAATTAAAAACTCATCGGGGGAGAAAAGAGGGATTTGGGGTTGCAAATCTTTCATAGTGGCAGGTGTTTTCCACTCATAAACAACAGCAACCAATTAACCTCTGACACCCGGCCAGAATTGGAGTGTCAATCTTTGTCGATTCTTGGAAATACTGCAGTTTAGTTCCTGTTCTAATGGCTGGTTTTATGGATTGAGTATGTAAATCATGTTGGAGTGTCTCAGATTTATTGCTAAAGCACAATGGTCTTTGGGCTTGTCTTCTTAAAATGCTAATCAGTTAAACTCTATTCTCTGGCGCCCCTGGTTTCTTTGATGATCATCAGTGCAGAGAGGAACCAGCAGGAAAGCCAGGCCATAAACTGGGAACCTCCTCTATCCACAGATGAAGCTGTCTTTACATTTCAATTATATCCAGGTTTCTCAGCAGCTATCTAAATGTGTTGTTCAAAAGGTACTGTAAAACTGCACATTAAACTGAATGCATTATACATTTCATTTTATCACAAGCTCTCCATAACTCCTCAGGACCGATACATTCAGTAATGCTTTACATTAACAAATGTGTTATTATTATTGTAATATGTGTTAACAACAAATGGGAAGAAGGTTTACAATATTTACTTACTTACTAACATTTTCTATAAGAATAATTCTTAATTGTTTCTTATAATCATTCTTAACTGCTTTCATGTTTCTGAACTGCACAAATGGAAACAGTGTGTATACATAGACCTTCACATTGCTTCACATCACAGTGCTCAAAATGACATTATAGATCATACAAATCTACATTTATACAATTTACACCAACTTAATTTAGATACATAATTGTGTGAAAGGATGACATTTTTCACAACAACCTGACACATCAGCTCTGTGTGTTAACAATCCCAGATACAGTTTGCATAAATGTTGACTGTGATCTCCTTTGCACTGAGGAACATTAATCTTGTATGAAAGGTAAAAGCTGGAACAGCGAGCAAACACTATATTGTTGTTTAAAGTGACTCCGGGGGAAGGATCAGTAAACTGCATTGATTTTCACTGCAGAGCAATCTGAAATTTTATCTGAACTGACTGATTATCATAGTGTGCTATAGTCCTGTACTGTAGTATATTTTAAAGACTTCATAATGACAAAGCAACCTCATTTCTGTGTGAAAACAAAACAAATTTATGTGAAAATGAGTTATAGTGTTCGTGGAAATAAACTCAGACATGGGTCAAACACAATCTGCTGCATAAGAATGAATGCAAATACTGTATGATCAAAGCAACACGATGTAAATACATAAAGCAATGTTTTTTTCACACTGAGTTCATTTGAAGTTGATTTGTTGCTGAGAAATCTTGGATTGGATATTGGCAAGATACAAGACATTAAAACAGAAACTGAATACTGTATGTGTATTCAGTGTTATTACTCTTACATATACAGTCTATTGGGAGATAGAATGATATAAAATGAAGGTAATGAACAAAATCAGTAAGGTTCACAAAGAAAGTTTTACTCAAGTTCAGAAATGTCACCTTTTGGATAAACTTTCTGCTGACAATATGTATGTGTCTGCATATTTTTCAGGAAGGGCTGGAAGGGAGTTTAAAAAATCATTAAAAATTAGTCCAAATGTTAATCTGGTATGACTAAAACCTGCCCGGCTTCCATTCAGAGCCAACAGCTTACACTTTGAGCTCACTGTGTCATTTTCTGTCCAAAATAAAAACACGATGGAGCCAAAAGCTTTAAATGAGCAGCTGAGTGTGTGAAGCTGCTGAGTGTTTGTTGAGCCACATGTTTTCCGACAGTTTGGCAGCTAGATTATGTCCCATATGGCTCTCATTGGTTTTAGTTTAATTTGATTAATTTGTTTCAACACTTGTAATCATAGGGACTTATTTCCCCTACTGTTATTTCTCTTCTACTGCATGTTTGAACAATCACAATCGATGGCTGATAGATTAGCTTTTTGCCAGCGTTGTTTACTACACACCGGTGTCCCTCTCTCTTTGCTTGAAGGCACATCGACAGACCACGGCTCGCCCGCTGAATTGAACTGACTCAGTAAAAGTGATTGTCTGAATGGAGGTGGGGGCAGAGGGCACAAATCAGGCCTGGGGGACGCTTGTTGTCTGCATTCAGTCTGTGCACACATATATAGACTACACACTCTAGTGAGGAAGTGTTTGCCCCGGTACGCATGCCGCACTTTTATATGTGCATGTGGGAGCGCTTGTTGCGCTTCAGTGCATTTGTTTATGGAGGCCTGTCGACACGCTGTGATTCATCGCAGCACCGAGTTCCTGAGGTTGCCTGTACACATTCATATTTCTCCTTCCAAAAAACATGTATGATGAAGGTGGTGAGCACAGGTCGAGGTTGGATGTGAGTCTGTAGTTTCTGTGTGGGTCAAAAACTTTGTGATGGAAACCATCACTCTAGTTATTTCATGGGTTTTAAGTTTGATCAACCCTTGACTTCAGTTTTTCACATTTGAAAAAGGCTCTGAAGTGCAGGATGTGTCCATACTGAATTTAAGTGATATAATTAAAAGAGACATGAGAGATGTGGTTATGTGGAAATGTCAGTATGATGCTACAGTGACTCACGATGAAGCTTTTTCTGATAAACTGATAAAAGTACCAGTGTCTGGTGGAAATATTAATGAGCCAGGATGAGGATGTGATGCTGATATTTTGGCATCCTTAGGCATGTTCACAAACTGGAGTTGGTGGGTTTTAAAAAAAGTTTATTAAAAAATAGCCACACGGTGCTTTTTTCCATCTATAATGGTTTGGCCATGCGTTAATGAAACACACTGCCAACGGGCATGTGACTTCATCTCCATGCTTTACTCATAGCACTACCATGTTCTACTACAATCTACCTAAAATACCAATATTCTAACAATTTTATGTAACTTTACACTACGAGGCTGTAGTACAGATGGTAAAGTAGAGCATGTGACATTTAAAACATCTCTGTGGTGAAATAAAGAGCTTGTATCAGGCTGTGTAACACTTTTTTTTCCCTTGTGTACAAACTCCTCTGTGCACAAAATATTTGAGTCAAAGTATTTAAAGGAATATTTCAAAATTTTGAGATATACAGAACATTTGATATCACTCTCTAGTCTGTACGGTAAATATGAAGCTACTGCCAGCAGTCACTTAGCCCAGCTTGAAGTCCAAGCAACCAGAGGCTAAAGGAAGTTATGAAACAGTGTGTAACATACAATATCCCCCCATAATGTATATGTTTGTCCGTGTGTGTGAGTTTGTCTCACTCAGCCTGACTCAAACAACCCTTCATTCACAAGTGTGTCTTGTCAAGTTGTCATTACCTGACTATTTACCATTCTTGCTTTTTTGTGGATCTGTGAAGTTTCAGCCTGGTAGCCTCGCTGCAGGGCCCACTGTTGCATCATGAGAACAAATAATCACTTCTTGTCTCCGGTGACATGATTACTACTGGTGGGGTTGTTTTTGCAGTTGAGAAATGTGCTCTCATGAGGTCCAGTGTTAATTGTTCCCCGTGGAGGGTTAGGGGGAGAATACAGCGTCCTGCCTGCTTGCAGGGAGACGCTGTCCTCCTCCTCACTGCAAACTCAAAAATACAATTTTACCATGTGAAACTGGCTGCTGAGCCCAACCCCCACCTCATCTATGAGATGCTGTATGTTTGGGTCACACTGTGTGTGCCTATCTCGGCAGGAGGCCGCTGTGTGACGACGGTGCCTTTAATATATGTGATTTTCACACATTTGTCAACTGCACAAATGTCATGCAGTAAATGATGATTCAGTTTTTCTCATTGTGAGGTGTTTATCTGCTCCAGTGTTCGGCAGAGAAGCAATCACAACACAATCTGCCAAATAGACTGAAAATTGGATTCTGCTTTATCTGTTCTCAGCCTTTGGCGACTCCAACAGTTTCTTTCCCTGATGATCGCACTATAGTCGCTCGGTCCACATTGTGTTGCTGATAAAAATGGCTGATTACTGCGATGAGGCACCCTGTCACTCTAATTTACACAAATCATACACTCCCACTCTGACTTCTGCTCAACCGTGTTAGCGCTGCAGAAAACGTCTCTGGCAGTCAAACCCGGAAAAGCCTAATTTAATCTACATGCACACGTCCACCCAAATAATCCCCCATCATGATATTCATGCCTACCAACAATATGCACATTTGGTATTTGTTGTGCCTCTGAGTGCGTGATTATGCACTTGTGGATGTGAGTCGTCTCAGTGGCGTCACATTAGCGAGGGGGTCTTTGGTGTAATTTATTGAATCTGCTGATGCATTTCAGCTGATATCTGACTGACTGCATGATAAGAAGCCACAGGAGGGACCAGTTTGTCGGAGGTTTGCTCGTGAAGGAGTGAAATCTCAGGTTTGGAGCTCACATTAACCTGCCTGTCCTGCTGTGGAACAAATGATGGCAGGTAGATGAGACAAACAGCCACATGGGTCGCTGCACTGTTATCCACAGAGGACTGATTGGATGGCCTCCTGCCCATTTAGGAGAGTGATCGTTTGCTGAATTGTTTGTGCTTTTATGTGCCTGTATGTGTCCTAATGTGATGTATGTAGTGAATACCATGGGCAGGCATATTGTAAGTACAGTAATCAGCGTGGACTTACCCAGTGTACAAGATGCCTGCAGTTATGTGTTGTGTGTGGAGGCGCAGGACGAAACCCATATGGATGATTCCCACCTCACACTCATGATATTCAGTTTCACTCACTGGGTAAGAAGTAATCCATAAATAAATACAGTGTGTTGTGTTTGATGGAAAGCAACTTGATGGACATGACTGATCCCTTCACATCACTTCACAGATGCTTCGCTCCAGCTGCCCCGCATCTCCCTTAAGACTCCTGTGATTGAATCCCTTCACATTCTCACTGTGAGCTGCTCTGTTGGATATTCATCAGTGATGTTCTGATATTTTGATAATCAATAAAACAATGAAACAGTGGGACACTGATTAATGCATGGATTATATGAGGTACGTGCACACATCCACAGGAATAGCACTGATTTACCACTTCTGTCTCCACTATTCATTTTCTACTACTAAGAACTATCATTAAAATACTGTATTTATTTCTTGCATTCAAAGAATTTAAAAGTTACTTATAAGTGAGTTAGAGGTCACAACACTACAGACTGTAAGCATCTAATACTGCTTCTTCCCAGGTTTAAGATCAGAACTAAAAACATTAGTTGTTTTGATCTAATGTCCCACCTCTGACCTGAGAGATGACCAATCATCATTTAGGACAATGAGTGGAATATCCAGGTGGTTCCTGGACATCTGGACTGTAATCAAAGTGTTGTGTTTCACAGGACTTTACTTCACTTACTACTAAGGTAATTCCCTATATACCTACATATGTATTATCTATTAAGTCAGCATATTTATTTACCTAACTAAAATGATAAATGTGTAACTTGTTTAGTCAATATTATAATGTAATGCATTTCTTTCAGTCTTTCATAAACTCTTATTCTTGGTGCCATGTCTGCCCTCTCCCCCCAGGTGTGGTTAATTTGCCAGGTGGGTCATCTCTTTGGTTCGCGTGCAGTTTGGCTGATCGGATATCAGAATGAGGCACAGAGAGATGCTGCGTGCTGGAGGTTACTGAGTGCATGCAACCATCAGTGAGGGGCTCATCAGACAGCTGCTCTCCAGCCGCACACAC
>JAOXYL010000001.1:23302530-23313059 GCA_028564955.1 Terapon puta | reverse complement strand
TCCTGAGGCAGAGATGAGCAACTTCAGAGGCACTGAAGCCAACACAAAAGATTCAAAGGTGAACTGTTAAACAAATAAAGAGGTTGCAATGCATTCATTTGATTTTTGTTTTTGTGAATTATTTTAACTCATAGCTCAAACATAATCAGTTTTTCATTTCAACTGAAACTTTGTTTTTAGGGAAGAGAACTCTTTGAATTATTTAGAACTTTCTTTAATCTTTTAATGAATAGTTCATAGGAATGTAATGTACTTTGGTTTTGCTGTGTGCCTATGTGAGTCAGTTGCTGATGGCATCTGCTGTTACTCTGCTAGATGCTGTCATTTAGCAGCACTACTTCAGCTATGTTTGGATTCAGATCTTAACCCAGTTTGAACCACATGTGAAATCATTATATTTTCCTTTTGTTGGGTGATTTGAGTGCATTCCTGTAAATCTCACTTATGTGAAGTGCAGATACACTTATTGAACTGAACTCAGACAACTTTGCAAAAAAAAAAAAAAAAAGGAATAGGGTCACTGTTCTGTAAATGATAAGACATTATCCAGACAGTGGTAGACATGGACAAGGGCAGAAATTAGGACATAATGGCAATGGCAATTTACCGTTGGTGATCATTCATTCATGTGATTTCAACAACTGGGCAACAGGTGTCACTGTCCACCTACATTATGACTTTTTTTCTTTTCCAAATATTCCTTTGTCAGTGCTTCTCCCTTGGGGACCATTTTGAAATAAAGACCAGCCACAACATAAATGTTCTTCTCATACTAAATAATAGAAATGACAGGTTCCTTTGGATTGATAGAGTACACTATACCAGAAAAAAATAAAAATGCTTTTTGGAATTTTTCAATTGGATAAAGTTAAGTGTTAAAGATTTTTATATTCATATTTATTTTCATTTGTTCAGCATTGTAGCTATTCTCAATTGTTGTAAAGGGAAGGGATGTTTGGGTGTTTTTGGGATTAAAATGATTTTGATGTAAATCATAAAAAATATCTTTGAGCTTTGCAGATATTTTATATGAAGTGTTGTAGAAAGAAATCCATCATGGTTAAAACAACAACTGAAATAAATCTGTGTTCTCTAATCTCAGATAATTTCAGTCAAATCAGTCATTGGTCTCTAATTTGAGGTAATTATGCATTTATATTTCCATTAGAAGAAGGGGGCTTAAAGTTGGACTCAAACCAAGTATTCCAATCTCAACAGCCGGGTCGACCAGCTCAGCTGATTTCAGGCGTGTGTTGAACAAGTTTCCAGCAGAGAGAGGGGGAACGTATAGGGTGGATCTAGTTTCTCATTGAATATTCCTGTGGCGAATCGAACCCTGCTGCACTGAGTGATCGCTGTTCCCCGTGGTATCAATAATACAGAAGGAAGTTATTGTCCCTGTGCAGGCCACAGTATCGCACAGCTAACGCGAGTGGAGGGAGGGGGTGGTCCTTTCACTCAGCCCTCTAGGGTTTCAGGGCCCGCAGACAGTGGTCTGACTCTGGGGTGCCTGCTGCTGTGCCCTAGCACAGGGCTCAATTGTGAGTCTACCTGACCGAGGGATAAATATGTCTAAACAGTGACAGCCTGCTCAGTCCTGCTGGCTTGGCCCCGTTGGTAAGACTACACCCACAACAAACCCAGCGCCACAAGATGAGTCCCAGCTGAGAGACAACTCAATAGGGAATCAGTCGGTGGGAGACATCGGACAGTTAGAGAATGGGATAGATATCCTGGGTGTGATTAACATGATCCAGATTTTCACCTTGTTGAGCACCTTGTTGAAATCCATGACCTTCTTGTATCCCCGTGAGGCTCCCAAGTGCTGCACTAGAATCACAATATATTGTATATATGAATACAAGCAGTGATGTAAAAGACTGTGAGTCCTGTTCTAAAGGAGCATGTCGGCCCAAACCTTGATATACTTTCTGTGCTCTGCCATTAAAATCAGCCTGCCAACATACTGTAGAATGACGTGTATGTGTGTAGATGACTCATTGAATATGAAGCCAAGATTGATTCTTAAACCCCAGAGTAAAAAACAGCAAGTGATCCAAACAGGTAAAATCCCAGAGAGAGGTAGAGGACACAGGTGGGAGGGGTGACAGATGAGAAAGCAGAGTGATGGTGAAACAGCGAGTGACTCAGAAAGAGGTCAGCTCTGAGTGTGTTGACACTGCTGAGTTAGAGATCCTGGCAAAAGCTTTAAAGGATACTTAAAGGAACTAATGGATTTAAACTGCTGGTGAGTTCTCAAATGTTTTTTACCTAATTAAATCATTATCGTGAGTGACCACTATTATAATGAATTTATAAAAGAAATACTCAGGGGCAGATGTATCATTTCCTGTTATTGTCTCTTTCAGAACCAGAATTGCATTTCTGAATATCATATTCATAACTTTTTCTTGGTTACTTTTTTTCTGTATCACATATGACATTATTTCGTTGACTTAAGTACATTACTGATACCTATTTCGGTAACCATGCAGTGAAAGTGGTAAGGTGATGTGGTAGCCAGTCATTAAGGTTTAATATCCCCTCTCTCCGCTGAGACACTTTACTCCTTGAGTCCACCCCATTGCTGAAAATGAAAAAAGAAGCATCTACTTGAACACAAGCTGTTGTCAAATCAACAGGAAAAACAGCCTGAAGAGAAAGATGTGACACTGCTGTGTTACTGTGCATGCTGGCATGAGATGAAGATGGTAGAGAAAGGGCCAGGGATGGCCACTCTTAGATTTACAAGCTTTATAGTTTGTGCTGTTTTACTGGGATTAGCATCCCCTGAGAAAACAGGTGAGTGCACCATCAACAAATCATAAATACAATTTTCATATCTTTATTATTACATTCTTCATCATGTAACGCTCTCAAGCTGTCTCTATTGGGGCTCTTTTAGGAGGTGGAAAAGAGGACCACAGAGATACCATTCTTAAGGAGATCATTTCTAAACTGAGTACTGGAGGTGGCTGGAATCCTCAGAAAGCTCCTCCAGAAACAAACAATGACCAGTCAGTGCACCCTTGGGTGAGGAATATCATGGGGAGCCTTAAAACTCTTGGCCTACTCCCTGGCAAAACCCTGCCTTCATTAAACAAGCCAATTGACAGGCACAGGCTCTCTGGCTTCCTCTACAACATCTCTATGTACCTCCAGGAGATGGGCGCTGAGCTGGAGGAGGCACCGGCAGAGCCAGATGAGGAGCAGCTGTGGGAGAAGGTGCTGCATTACTTTCTCCAGTCTGAAGGGAGCGCTGCGCTGAATCAGTGGAACGGTCGGGTACCGCCCCGGCCCAGTGTCAAGGTGCAGGACTGGTTCCTGTCCTTGAGGGGCAGCCCTCACTGGGACTGGCTGCTGGGGCTGCTGCAGGGCCTGCTCACTTTATCAGAGCGTCAGCCCCACAGGCCCCTCTTGACTTACTTATCCCAGAACTGGAGGACAGTGAGCGCTGTGTTGGAAGCTGCACTTCAGGCTCTGATCAGTGGGACCTACGGCCAGGCCAGTGCAGGCCTGCAGGGTTTCATCTGTGCTCTAAAGGGTCGAAGTGACTGTGCCTTCAGTGTGAGCTGGCTCCAGCAGTTGCTGCGTTTCCTGGAAACACGCAACTGGAAGCCTGTAGTAAGTTTACACCCAGCAGGAGAAGCTGCTGACCACAGTAAGAGCTCAAGTGTGTTTGGACGTTTGAAGCCCTTCAGCTTGCCTCCTGAGGCCATGAGGCAGGATGGGTTATCTGTAAATGCATCTCAGGAGGACACAATGGCCACAGTGGACGATCTAGACTCAATGCAAAGTTTACTTCTGCAGGCGTTGTCACGTTCAGGTGGAGGAGAGCGCGGTGGCCACCTGGCAGAGAAAAATCTGGCTCTGGTGCAAGGGCTGGATGGGCTGAGGAGAGGCCTCCTGCACAGGGTGGGTAGTTCTGTGTACGGTAACCTGAGGAAAAAAGTCTCACGGGTTACCATGGCGCTGCTCGATGACGTTAGCAGCCTGGTGGACGTGCCGCAGCCGAGTGCTCAGGGCCGGTGCTCAGTTGGTGAGTATATTGAGCAGTAGGTTTGGGTGTTTGCACAATCATAAGAAATAAAAACTAGTTAACTTTAGACAAATGCCTGAGTTAAAAAGTTAAAAAAGCTCATCCCACAAAAAGATTTAAAGAAAAAGAAGCAGGGCTATGAGTGTGCTGTTAGTGGGTTCGCTGTTCATTTGTTGCACAGGAAATTCAGACATCCAAAACAAAATGTCACAGATGTAAAATATAAATACAGAATGCAGAAAAATACAGATACAAAAGAAAATATATCAAAAGATTCACATTCAAGATCACATTAAGATCTAAAACAAACCCAGCAGTAGTTTTTTGTGCTGTTCACCAAGAGAATAATTATCAAGAGCCTCATAAGTTTGTCCCTTGTCTAACCTAAAAGTCACAAGAGAAACAGTGACAGTGACTGACACTGCTTTAAAATCTTTGTAATTATCCTGGCTGGTGAAAGCATCTGTTGTCGGCCCAGCTAATCTCTTTATCCTCTCATTGATGTCAGTAACATTATATCTTGAGCATTGTTAGCTGAGCTGCACTGTTACATCAGGCAAAGGTTTGTGCCGCATAAGCTTCCAGTTGCTTTTTCCACCACTCATTCACTTTGATTTCCTGTTAATATTTTGCCTGTTATTCTTTTTGAAGGTGACCTGAGACAGCTGATCTTATGGTAAGATGTCACTCACTGTATCATTGCAGACCGTATACATGTATCTGACAGTACAGTGTCAGCAAAAAAAACTGATTCACATTTCTGCCATTGTCCTGTCTGTGCGTATGAAGGGGGATAAGACACAATGTGACCTGGAACACTCAGGCTTTGGGCGTCGGGTCCCAGGGTCTCCCAAGCTCACTCCCGTTCCTGTCCTGCCCCTCCGCTGAGGGAGATGTACTTAGATCGCAATCAACACCAGCCCACTCTTCCTCAAAAGCAGCCCCCTCTTCTCGAGCAATCAGCAAACAAAAACACCTTCATGAACTCTCACCTCGCCTCTCCCAGCTAACCGAGACACCAAAAGGGCGAACGAGAGAGGGCAGCAACCTGCAGAAAGACATAGAGTACTCCAGCTCCATAGAAATCCTCGAGGCAGCGTGCAATGAGTCCATCCCGGGTTTGACAGGCGTTTCCAACTTCACCGTGTTCCTGTACTGTAAGCTGTTTGAGGGGGAGAACGGGTCAGTCGATCCTGCCGTGGCCCAGATGGGGCTCGACCTGCACGCCACATGCTCTGATGCAGCCTGGTACCTGTCAGCTGCTGAGGAGGACTTCCTCTGGGTCCATGTCTGCAGTGAGTTCTTTGCCCATGAATTCAACAACACGGTGTGTGCCAACTCCTCGTTCTGGCTGCAGAGAGCACATCAGGTAACGGATGGCTTTTCTGACGAGTGAGCTCTTGAGTGTTTTCTTTTTTTATGTTTACATATTTGTGCATTGTTCTTTCTTTACCTACAGTTCTATTTCTCTTCAACTTCTTTAACTTTAATATTTGCAGGCTGCAGTGACAAAGGACTTCCAATTTTTTAACCAGACAAGTATAGATGACCTTTGTGTGCAGATGTCAGTGGAGGGGAATGGGAGTCCAGGACTTGATGAGAACTGTCTGGCCCAGTTGAGCAACAGGTTGCTCAGTGCTCAAGCCTTTAGACACTGTTTCCTGCCCAACAACTCTGTCCTGATCTCAGCTTTGTGTGGTAGAGAGTCACATGACACACACCAGTCATTGCCAGAGGGCAGCTGGGCTGCAGCATACTGCTCCAAAATACTCAATTCCTCCCATGTTGCCACCATTGAGGAGACTTGTCAATACAGGAAATGGGGTGTGCATCATTTCACCAACTCTACCCTCTTGGAGCTCTGTGGACTGACTCATGGCTTGAGAGAGTACATTTGTCTAAATGCCACACTCTACAATCTGCTGTTAAGCTCAGTACCTCAGTTTGCAGACTTCTGTGCTGATCTTCAGGCAGAACAGGAGGACAGGAAGTGTTTCCTGCAGAGGTTCTTTGACATGCTCCCAGCACCATATAAGTTTGACACATCACAGCTGTGTGTGGACCCAGCTCCACTGCTGGTGGAGTTTCTACACAAGCTGAGTGTTTGTGAGGTTGAAGGAGGGGAGCGTGAGGGTTTTTTAGCAGCGCTGGGATATGTGTTGAGACTCTTGGACTTCATGGTGGGCCTTTCCTCCGGCCTGGATGAGGGAGAGAGAGAGGCAAGACAAGGTTTGGGTCAGGCCATCCTCCTCTCTAGTCTCCTCGACAACACCTCGTGGTCTACCCTGCAGCCAGAGGCCTCCATGAGCGTCCTTCACACCGTAGGAGTCTTCCTCCGCAGAGAGCAGAACGCCACTCTCAAAGAGGACCTGCTGAGCTGCTTCAGTGTAAGACACTGACCATTACTGCCAAACCCTTAAATAAAGTCTTCATAATAAAAGATGTAATCATTTATGTCATTGAGACTTATTCATTAATAGGATAAAATTTCCCACAATGTAACTGTGTGACAATAGTGACGTCCCCTGTAATAACATGTCTACACACACATAGAGCAAAGTGAATAAACTTGTTTCTGCTCCTGTCACATCAGCCCGTCTTGTGGGACCTCATTCAGCGAGACAACAACTCATCAGCCCTGAGGGTCCTGCTGCAGGTACTGGCCTGTGCAGCCACATAGACTTTTAACCGCACACAACAAATTCACTCACATTTAGGCGAATCACTGTATCTCACCAGGAGTACCTTCAGATGCCGAGAGACAGCATTCGCACTCTAGTGATGTCTGCTGAAAAAGATGCCGTTAAAAGATTTCTCTCCCACATGCATCAAAGTTGGGACCAGCTACAAGTTGAAACTGGCCAGGTTTGTTCTTAAACTCTCAATAAAACCTTGAATGCACTATTGGTGACACTCTCTAGCGAGTTTCATGAGATACATAACATGGCTTAACTGCGTGGATAAAAGCCCTATGAGTCTACTCTATTGTACTATTGTGTGCTGTTTCTATTTCATTTGAATCTATGTTACGGCCCATGCATAGTTAAACAGCGGTTAATTGAATTCCCCTCAAGTTCTGTCCGGATCTTTTGTTTTCTCTGTCAGGCCTCTCAAAAAGAGTTGCAGGCCATGGAAACAATGACCGCTGCTTTCATCCATAAGTTCCCCCGAGTGACCCCAGAGCTGTTTGTGGACCTGTCTCAGTTTATCCCCTTCATGTCCGTCTCCGACATCATGAGCTTCCCAGCCTCCCTGATGGTCAACGACAGCGTGTGAGTTACAGACCCACCAAACAGCTGCATTTCGATATAATTTACTGATGCCAGCAGCTTCTTCTCTCTAGGTTGACAGCCATCCGCGACCACAGTTCAGGGATGAAGTCGCTTCAGAAAAAGGCCTTTGTTAAAAGACTCCTGCAGTCAAGTGTGGTGGGGGATGTCCCTACATGGCCACCATACTTTCTCAGTTCCATCCTCCCACTTCTGCCTTACCTCCCAGTCAGTCATTTTCAGCAGCTGACATCACAACAGGTCAGAGGGGATTTCATGAATTTAACATTGATGTTGGTCACTTCAGCCATATTCATTAGTAAAGCCCATTTATGGGAGTTCTTATGTACAGATGACAATATAAAGAAAAGATAAGATTTATTCATCCCTTATAGATACTTATTAATAGTTATAGTTAACAGTTAATTGGTTGCCCCTCTATTAAAGCTACATCTTTATACTTTCATAGATACTTTCATAGGACACAAGGAAAGGAGAAGCAACTGTTTTAAGACTAATAAATATCAACTCAGTTAAACCTTATTGGGAAATTTGGATAAACCATAATTTACTGTTTTTTGCATGTTTGTTCTCTGCTATAGCTGGTGACTTTTGGCTTTCAACTGTCAATTTGATTTGATTTTGAATCTCTTGTCTCCTTTAGCTTACTCCTCTGGTAGAATCACTAGGCAACGGCAGTCTTGATGGTGTAAGGGGGCGCCATGTGCTCCGGACCCTCTTCAGCAAGAAGAAGAATCTGACTAGTGAAAACATACTGAGGTTAACAATTAATGTTTATGTATGTTTGTCAAGCGTTATGACCACTACATATCAGAGCAATTTACATTTCTCGAATATGTTTCCAAAGTACTAAAATGTTTGATCATCAGAGGATGTACTTGACATACACGTTGTCCCTGTTGACATGATGTTTGGCAGTGATGAGTTTGCAAGATTTGTTTAGTGTGAGGGTCTTTTTGCAGGTTAGGGGTCCTTGCATGTTACCTCGATCCAGTGGAGCTTGGTTCACTTCTTCGGGACTCAGCTGCGTCTTTGACTCTCTGGCAGCAGCTGGCTCAGTGCACGTCCACGGGATTCATCAGCGCCAGCGGCAGGGTAAGCACCACATCTGCTTTAAGTCACTATTATTCCTAATGACATTTTTTGTGCTGTTCCACGCCATGTATGACTAACTCTGTTGAACTGTGTTTATGGACAGCTGTCCTCATGGTTAGTGCCAGCTGTTCAGGACCTGAACGTCAGCACCATGGCTCCTCCAGAGCTGTCTGCCCTCAGTGGTCTGTTACCTCAGTTAGGAGCTTCCTTCCTGCTGTCGCTCCCTTCACAACAACTCCTGGAAATACTCTCACAGCCAGGATTACACACGTATTCCCCAGCACAGGTCAGCAGGGAATTTGTTATGACTTCTCGCCATTCTTATCCCAGGGCACAGTTTTAAGATATTCTCCACTGTTTTGTTGTATTCGATGTTTGTAAGCTTCTCCCTACCACAGGTTTCAAGTGTAGCTGTGAAAGTGAAAAAATTTTATTTGTTGCATTTCAATGCAAATTGATTGAAAAAATGCCAAGGCAGTTTTTTTTTCTATGATGCAACATGGATCTATAATTCATCATGCCTTTTAACAAAGAAGAAAAGCTAGCCTTGATTCTAATATGTTTGTAGATATTTGTCATAGCTGTAGAACTGCAATTAATTATCTTCCAGATTTCTTGAGAAAAGAGCAGGATGAGCATTGATGAAATATGTGACCTTTATGTAGTTGTTAAAACGCGAGGATTTTTTGCTATCCAGTGTTATTAATTTTAAATATGTTCCCCAGGCTTTTCAAATGCTGTCCAAGATTTCAAGAGACACCAACGTGAGTCAACATTTTCTAAACATTTTGTGAAGAATTTCAGCTAGCTGTCCTTTCACCACTGTGTTTTTCTCTGCCTGCCAGCTCACCATGGAAAAACTGTGCAGACTGAAGCCGTTGTACTCAGGTCTCTCCCCCGCCGTGCTCAGAGACCTCCGGTGGCCTGAGATCAGTGATGGCGTTCACTGCCAGTGCTGGAGGACGCTGCTAACTGAGCTTAAGCCCGGCCATAGAGCCATACTATACAATGCAATGCAGGAGGTGACGGCACAATTACCTGTCTTCGGCACACCACTTATAACTTCTCTTATCTTTTCATCCCTCCCTCCTGTGGCTCACCTTGTCAGGCTGGCTAATTTAACATAATGGAGGTGGATAAGTTTCAGCCGTTGATAAACTTCTATATCATCCTTTTTACTCCTTTATCCTTTTATCTTAGCAAGATATATCTCATTTGGTAAAAACAATACGTACCTGTAACCTAGGAGACACTGATCTAGCTAATCTGGGTCTAAGGTTTCCAGAAAGAGTTAACCTGATCCACACGTATGAAACCTGCTTCGAGTATTTAAAGGCTTCTGGGCGTAAATTTACAGCTTTTTTGTTTTTTGTCAACAGGCCCAACACGGGGACTTGCAGAACATCACTCGCCAGGTAAACTGTCTTTCACCCTTCGTCCCGCTGAGGAAGCTGACAGAAAACTTAAATGGAGAAACAATCCTGAGAGATATCAGCCTGTACAGAGATGTGCGCTGGTCGCCACAGCAGGTGCGCATCTGACTCCAATCTACCTTTGTGTCCTGGTTAGCACCGTATTGATATGACAATGACAGGTTGAATGCTCCTCCGACTGAAGGAGAAAATGTTACCAGCCTCAGTTTTCGGTCCCATTAATCTGCAGCTCATTGGATATGCTTCACATGAGCCTTTCAGGATATTAATACTCCATACACGTCAGCCGCCATCTAGCTAATTAGTTTGGATGTAGTACAATGGTGTGGAGGAGTGTTGCATAAATTAATAATGGCTACCTTAAAGGGATTTTGTCACAGCCAAACAGTGTATTTTACCTCCTGTTCTCGGCTTAACAAGATCCGAGTCAAATCAATAAAGATTGCCCTTTCCAGTTAGTATTGACACTGAATCTTAAAAATAAATGATTATATTTGAATGACCCTAGAGTTAAATGTTTTAATACTGTTTGTCATTAATGTGATTAAAAATGTATGACGATGATTTCACTCAGTTGGATGATATTTGGCAACACTGGCAGCAATTACTGTAATTATCAGAGTGATTTGGGGTTCAACATGAAAGTGGTCCCACTGCACTTCTAACCCTGAC
>JAOXYL010000001.1:23268715-23289977 GCA_028564955.1 Terapon puta | reverse complement strand
AGGCATATACATGACTTAACTTAATGTTATCTTCGAATAACTTCAATACTGTGAGGTCCTTCACATTCTGGGCAAATATTTTTCACATTCTTACATAAGTCTGTACAGTCCTTTCATTGAATAGTCATAATGTGTACACACACACACACACACACACACACACACACACACACACACACACGTCATGTAGTACATACCATCTTTTTTCTTTGTGTGTATGTGTATATATCTATATATATGTACCTACTTTGTTTATATGATATCCTTCTCCATTCCAAGTCAAATTCCTCGTATGTGCAAACCTACTTGAAAATTAATCTGATCCCTTTCTTATTTTTATCAGTTTGCCACACGTCAGGTTGTTATTTTCCTGCTTGCTCTGTGGGCCACCTAAGCGCCGTTGCATATTGATTCACGAGTGTCACAGCGTGAGAACGGCCAGCAACAACAAGATAGTTGAGAGCGAGCAAAAGTGTTGTGTGCTCCAGACGCGTTCAAGTTCATTTTTATCTCATTAAAATGTAAATAATAAGCTGATGAGGTGTAAACTGTTTCCTTTTTAAAATGTCCTGATGAGTTCGGTAATGAGGCTGGTATTATCCTTTGGGCTTAATGATACTTGGCTAATTATAATTTGGTACCGTTTTTTTTTTTTTTTCACGTGTAACCTCTGTTATCGCGGTCCGACATATGGTATCATTTACTGAGGTACCACTAAAGACCACTCACAGCGCGACGGTCGGCTTCTCCTTTGTCTCTCACCAGCAGTGAAGTAGCCGCGTAGTTGTTATGCCCCCTGCGCCTGGGTTTTTCACGCTGACGTTAAAGAAACTGATTTGTCGAGCAACCAAATGAGGTCACAGACGTCTGTGCTTAAAGTCAGCGCGTAGGTCTGGAAGTCAAACAGTGGTTTGGAAACCGTGACAGTGTATTTACCTGTTGCATCAAAGGACAGAGGACAAAGTTGAGTGAGTCACGCCACCAGATTTCTCTCCTGCTTTGCTCATCTTTTCAGTCTATGCTGTTTTTTCAGAATTTTGTTTCATTTTAATCTGATTAATACTAATACTAGTATTAATACTAAAATGCTGGCTAAATTTGCTCACTTTGATCCTTTGAAAATGGTGAAGGCTATTCTCTTCACAAGAAACAAAAAGGAAACATGTATTTAATGCTGGGTGTGGATCCTTGCTGCTTAATTTGGGCCAATTTTTACGTGTGTGTGTTTATAAAACAGGCTTAACTGAACAGGAAGGAAGAATTAAAGAGGCGGTGGTGGGATTTACGTGTTACTGAAGGCTGACACATTTAAAAAAACTGCTCTACTTTGACAGACACTCACAGCAGCTGACCCGTTCTGCTTAGTTTATTATACACGCCGCTCGTTTTTCTTTTTTTTTCTTTTCTTTTTTTTTTTATTGCTGTCTCTTTTGTTAAGTCAGCTCTTGTCATCCAGGTCTTTTATTAGTGAAGTGAACATCTGCTGTTGAAGTGCCTGGCATGGATTAGCGGCGTGTCGTACCAACTCACAGCCAGACTGACCTGTAAGCCCGTTGATCACTAATGAAGCCGTCGCCGTGTGAACCAAGATAACCCTGTAGACAAGTATCTGTCATTTTGCTTTGAAAACTTCTCAGGGAGTTTTTTTCCCATGTTATCCCAAATATAATTTCTATCAGCTACATACACATGCATGTATTTCTAAACATGTATGGGTGAGTGAAATATAATAAAAGCATAACAAATAGATAAATACGTTGAATACAGAGAGGGTGTATACTGTACGTGGGCTGCATTTGTTAACCTGTTTTCTGTTTTAAGTCTGTGGTCGATGAAGAAGTTTCTCGGATGAGTTGTTGTGACAGCGTACAGTATGTGTAACCGTGTTGAAACAATCTTATTATAATGCATGTGAAGGAGGAAGTAGAATTATCAAGGGAGTTTCTCAAAATGTCAGACTAACTGGCTGCCAGATGGGAAAATTATCCACCAAAGGGAGTTTTAGAGCAGCAGGAATAGTTCTTTCTTTAAGGTCTTTTATACCAAATTAATGAGTGACTGATGAAGATCTATGACTCAAACTTTTTCAGGCCACTTAAGTTGGTGAACATTTTCTCTAAAGCTCAGTGCGAAATGTAAAATGCAGTTTTTCGCCTGCATGTGTTGACATTTGAATGTACATGTACATTAAAGCAGCTCTATAGCTCAGCATTATGATGAATACATCGGCTACCGGCGATTGGCCGAGTCCATCGCCAGCTCATTTTTTTGGGGCAATTAAGAGCTCATTTCTCCTGGTGGGAAAACGTAGGGAAATTAGTCTTCTAGGGCAGAGAAAAGAGGAAGTCGAATCAAAGTCATTTCTCTTTCCATGGTCTTTGGAACAGAGCGATGTGAGACGCAGGTAACTTGACTAGTTAGCAGATGACCACGATGAGCCGGGCACCCCAGAGACTCAGCAAGGCCACCGCCAGCACTCAGGCATATTTTAAAATCACTTGTTAAATAATTAAAGAGATGATCTTGGCTTTTGCAGTCTGAAACTGCTGGAAAGTCCCAAATAAGGGATTGCACTTGAACAAAGCGTGTGATCGGCGGTCGGTTGGAAAATTGTAACATATCGCCTAAATTCTACTCTGTTATATTAGTTATTATTTAAGCTGTTAAAGGTGGTACGTATTGCAGTCAAACACAATGCAGTCACTAAGTGTACCCTTAGAAGTAAACACACAACCAAAATTACACATTAGCGACGCGATTACGTCAAGACTGTCATATTGGACTGCGTCTGATTGTACAGGTGTATATGCACATTATTATTAATATTTTTATCTGTATGAGCAAAGTTGATAAAGAAGATAAGGAAACTGACGTTCCAATACGCCGAAGTTGTTGATCGTGGTAAAACACACAGACTGGTTGCATCAACAGTATCTGTTAAAGAGTTTGTCTCAATAGATCGACGCCAGCTGGCAGCAAGCAATGCAAATTAGCTGCACCTAAGTGTCTTGTCAGAAATCAATGTAATCAGTTCCTCAAATTCCTTAAATTTAAAGATGCTCGGCTGTGGAAGTGTGTGGTCAGACGGAGCCCAGTAGGCAGCCCCGACTCAGAAAATCTAATTTGACTTGTCGTTGACAGATTAAGTCAAAACACTTACTATTTTGAATTACAAATTCAATTTTCTGTTATTGTAATATATTCAAATTACTTTTAAGATAAGCAATATTCCCCTTTATATGTGGTGCTTTATCCAGTGGCTTGAATTAGCACCGAATTGTATTTTCTTTGCGAAACGCCTCAGTAATGATGCGCTAAATGACTATTTGAGTGCACAGCGTAACGTCTCAGCCACCTCACATCATCAGACACATCATTCTTGCCTCGCAGCAGACTGTTCGGGGACATTTTGAGGAGCTAGTTTGTTCATTTGGAGTGTGGCACAGCGAGTTAAATTTGAGTGTTTTCATTTTGGGCGGCTAACACGGGAGGTGGCGGGGTGATTAGGGGTGACTGTAACACCTGCATAAAGATGAGCGGCCCCTTCCCACCGTTGACTCGAGAAGTGACTGCACACAGGAGGAAACTGACGGAAACGCAGAATAGCAGCGCTGCCTTGGCCCCTGTCAACGCGAGGTCGCGATAGAGTTAACGTTTTGGGTAATGGCTTCAGCAGACTAAAGGTGCAGCTGACCCTTCTGGCTGGAAAACAACGGTTTAGAGGCGAAATTGTTTCAGCAAACAATTACACCACGAGCTGGGATCCGTGTCTGGGCTCACTCCAGCTGCTGTAGCCGTACTATCATGTGATGTATTGCTCTGTCTTCTTCTCAAGATTGTGCATTAAATGTTTATTTTCTTACAACATTATCAGTCAATGTGCTACAAAGAGAGTCCCACACTTATAATCAGAGTACAGTGGGTAAAGAAACGTCCGCTGTAGCCTGTAACCGCTTCACTCCGACACTTCTTGAGTGCGTATGTTCTCTCCTCGGCCGCAGCCGTTCAGCGGCCGCCGCCTCAGGCATTCAATCTCCACCCCCGAGTGGGCGCCTCACCTCGCGGCGAGACTCTGCTGTGATCCCTCCATCCAGGGCGTAGTCTAGCTTTTCCAACCGCACTTCCCCACCTCTGCTGCCAGGCCAGTATACCTAAGCATTTTCCTTTTGTAAGCCTCATCTGCTGCCTCCTCCCGTGGGAGCGCGAACTCCAAAATGTGCCGCTGCGTGCCTGACCACAACATCAGGTCTGGCCTTGACGTCCTGCTCACTGCTTCCTGTGGGATCATCAGATGCCTGTACTTAGCTGGGCTGTAGCACGCCTGTTTAAAACTGCTGTTGGGGATGTGTGTCCTTCCTCGCGGACAAAACGGATGAACACGTTTAACGCGTTTAATGTGTTTCTTCTTAGTTACATGCTCATCCTCAAACATGAAACGTTTATTTCTCTGTTTCTGTTCCAAATATACCGAGGCAGCAGCGAAAAAGGAAGAACAAATGTGGACCGTGCGTTCTCTTTGTTTTGCCTCGTGCGAATAGTTTCCCTGTGGATCTTGATGTACCTTCTTCCGTGTTACAGTTTTATATGGATCACAAAGAATGATTCGCCGGTGTAAAGCTTCACCAGGCTCCCCAAACTTTGCGGATAAGTAAACCAGCTGTTTTCTTCTCTTCCCTCTGTTTTTTCCCTGTCAGGTGAGCTGTGACTGTCCCCTTCTTCGTCTCTCTCTCTGTGCACCTGCATGTGCTGTGGGCGGCCCCGGCCTGTCAGAGAGGTGCCGTGCTCAGAGACTGTGCTGCGCTAGGAGAAACTCATGGATCCTGGCCCCCCATCTCCCTCTGTAGGCCGCAGGCTCAGGCTGCTGGAGCTGCTGCTTGGGCCTCTGCTGGTCTTGCTGGTTTCTGGGCTGGAGCCAGCGCTTGGTGAGAAGGTCTACACCAACACCTGGGCTGTCCACATACCCGGAGGTCCCGAGGAAGCTGACCGAATTGCCAGTAAACATGGGTTCATGAACTATGGCCATGTAAGTAAAAAAATATAGATTTTTGTCTCTTTGTTTTATGCCTGTTTCTGCAGTGATGTAACGATTTAAACAGGCCACATGTGGAAATAAGGACATTTTGACTGCAGATAGATGCATAAAAAGGAGCTTGCTGTTGAACACACTGCCCTTGTTGTTAGTCTAATATCAGGCTTATTAATGTCTGTGTTTATTATATTCTGTCAGTATCCAGATGTGGTCATAAATGCTTGTTATAATTATTAAGAGTAATTTATGATTCCTCATTAGCATTTTAAAGTTCATTTTATTGGGTATTCCTGTTGGCTCTGCTGTCAGAGAGCCAAGTGCAGCTGGAGTTTGTCTCCTTTCTTCCATCCAAAGACCAAACACTGGAGTCTTATCATTAGTCGTTGTAATTATTTCAGATCTTTTTTCTCTGATTAGAAAACCTACAGTGAAAACCAACAGCTTAGTTCAGCCCACTGTGTGGCTGCAGCACGTGATGAGGCCAGCATCATGTCGGTGCTTGAATGTTATCGAAACGATAAGGCGGCGGCTCAGCCAGTTGTTTAATGGCAGCGATGTTGCACAAGACAGGGTGTTTTTGTACTGTTGCTATCATCTAAACACACTAAATGTCACAACAATTGTTTTCCATCCTAGTTGTTTGCTTGTTGACAGCAGTCTAAAGGTATAAACAGACCTGCGGGTCGCTGAAATCCACAAACGTAATAATTTTGCGATTCTCCAACACTCACAATACATTTTGCTGTTAACAGTCAACAAGTGGCGCATGTGTAGCAACCGAGTAAATCGAAGAGCGCTAAACGACAGACACAGTGCGTGTGTCCATATTTCTTCTGAGAGAAAGAATTCACACATGAGACTGGAAGGAAACTGCAGCAGACGTTTGCTTCCTCGTTTATGCTGGCATTTTCGTGCACAAGCCGAAAAGAAACAGCCATTTATCTGTGAAATGGTGGCTCGACAGAGAAGTAGAGAAGGAGTTTGAGGTGAGTTAACTTTGGAGGAGCGAAGTGAACTTTAGCTGAGCTGTGAATGTGCACTAAAACCTGCATGACCTGGATTATAAAATATCCCTTTCACTCAAGGCACAGAATTTTATTTCTGTTTAAAAAATCAGACCGTTTAGACACATTTCCGATAATCTGACAGTGACTGTATAAGAACGACCAAAATCCAAAAACATCCTGCACTGCTGTATAATTTAATTAATTAATCTCCTGACCTGACAGCAGCAGCTTCATTGAAGATGTTGCACTTATTAGCACCGCTCGTGTGCGGTCGTCACTCCGAATAGAAGCGTAAAATACTTCAAATCTGTTGCTGAGTTTGATGAAGCTAAAAAAAAGTTTTTGGTCAATTGCTTCCATCTTGAGGAAGGTTTAAATTATTAAAATCTCATTATGCCAATAGCTGTCAAGGCTCAGTAGGTATGGGTGGGAAGGTGGCATGGATAAGTATTTCCTGTGTGCTTCAATGATGTATCCTTCTTTCAGCTACTTCCTGTTTGACCAAACCAATTATCCAAGTTATCCTTTAACATCACCACATCCTCTCTTGACAAAATATTTGAATAAATGCAATTTTCTGTGGAAATATAGAAGGTTTTTTGCCTTTGTCAGTCATATTATAGAGTCTTCTTTGTCTTGTGTAGTCCTCAAAACCCAAATTTCATATGCTTAAGTGTTCAGCAGTCACTTCTCCTGATAGGAGACAGGTAATTTCAATAATACAAGAAAAGTGCTTTTTTGGCTTTTTACCAGCACATTTTGGGAAATGAATATCTGTTTTGGTGCTGTAGGTACTTAATGTGTGCTTAACCTCATTGCTGATTCCTCTTCAACCACAAGCTTTGTAAATGAACACTCAAAGTGTCTTACCCTGTAATCTCTCGGGATAGACGGGGAAAGCAGATATCGATGTTGCGCTCGCTGATGATCAGCAAAAACATGCTCTTAAATTGTGGAGCTGTAATTTGCAGATTGCACAATATACCTTATGACTTTCAGGTGTAATTGCAGTAGGCGTGGCAAAGCATTCAGTGGTGTCTTTAAATAAGTATAACATAGGAACAAGAGGATAGCTTTCATGTCGAATGACTAATACACAGAAAACAAGCAGCTCTCCATGCAGATGTGTCGTTCCAGAGTTTCATCACTTTCCTTGGGAAGCCTGGTCTGTTTTTCACTGTACTAGTCCAGGAATGATATTTTTGCTCTGAATCACAGCACGCAAACGAATGAGTAATCCTACACACCTAAATCCTTAAACTATGTGTTGCCTGTGAACAGCAAGAAACCCAGACAGAGCAGCTACACCCTTGTACTTACAAAAGTGTGTCCTGGAGGCGAGGAGCTGTGTGGTTTGGACGAACTTTCTTAAAACCATTTTATGACAGTCTGAAGGAGGCAAAATGGATTGTGCCCGACCAGAACTAGCTTGATGAGCTAGGCCTGGCTCAGCATTTAAGATGGAGAAAAGGCAGAGCAGGCACCCGTCTAATGAAACAGGCTTAATAAAGTTAGCTGGATAAATGCTGAGCAAAGCCTTGAGCTCTCTCGAATCTGAAACATGGACGTAAGTAAAACCAGATGTTCCAGGTTTTTAACCCAGCGCCGGTATTCTTCTTATTAAACCTTCTTCACGAGTAAAATCCCAGATCCGGTGTACGTTTTTGTGTCGGAGAAATAGTGGGTTAAACTAGCCCAGTTAGGACCCACCGCATCGCCACGGAGATGAATCCAAAAAAGGCTGATCGGACCCGGTAGGTGTTCTGTAGAAATAACGACAGAAACCAAGGTGAGCTGCTAAGGCATCCAAATCACTGTACCTGTGCCCTAATGTGAGCGTGTTAGGCTGCTGGCACCAAGTGGAAAAAGTCAGTTTGAAATTTAAAATAGAAATTCATGAGACAGATACCCATTCACTGGCAAAGAGAAGAACCACTCTGGGCATGTGTAAGTTATTCCTCAGCTCGAGGAGGCTCCAGTAATGTTAAAACTCAAAGTAGATTTTAACATTACAGTTGTAGCAGTTTGTGTAAATTAGTATCAGGCCCCATTTCTGCTGCCCTTTGAAGCCCCCGGGTAACGTGGACTAAGTTTAAAGCTGCAACGGCTAGTTGATTGATTCAGAAGTCGATCAAAGGCATTTGTTGGCCACACTTTCCATAAGAGATTAATAAATTCAATTAATTAAACTTTATCTTCTCTGCTTCCATCTTCTCAACGTGATTTCTTTTGTGGTTTCTTTATTTTATCTGCAATTATAAAACAAGTATTTGAAGATGTCACTGTGGGTGCTTTCACCGTTTTGGGGCATTTTATAGAACAAATGATTCATTGATCTTCTGAGAGACAAACTGACAGATTAGCTGATCACAAAAGGGATCTTGAGCTGCATCCCTAATTGGCTGCATCAGACGCCGACTTCAGGAGGCACATACGGTCTGAAATCGGGCAACATGACACTGCCATGATAAACCTTCAGAGCAAATGACATGGAACAGTCACATCTGTTAGGCCCTCGGCCTGTTATTGATGCATTCTCCCTGTTCATTAACTTTGAAAGGTGAGGTATGACCACGAGTGAGGACTAAAATAAAGACGCTGTCATATCCTGCACCGCCCAGACTGCATACCAGAACGTCACTGCTGCCCATCGATTAAAATGAAGCCATTATTTTAGAGCTGGGAACAAACAAATCTGTTAAGCCCCCCCCAACCCCACCCCTTTTGTTTTTTTTTTCTTGCCTACAGCTGATGGGGAGGGAAATGAGAGTAGCTTTGTGAGCTGTGTGTGGCGAGGCATGGCGAGCCGGAGCTGTGGGGCTGTGCGTGGAGCTCTGCGTCTGACTGCTGGCGTGTGCAGGTGTTTGAATTAGGCAGGAGGGCTTGAGGGGAGGATCAAAGACTGCAGCTGGGCAGGTTTTACAGCCCTGATGATGGTTATTTTTTTATTTCACCTTCACTCGCTCCTCTCATGCATCCACGCGCCCTGCACCATAAACATTTTATGTTTCTCCTTCATCACACATGAGCATGTGATTGTAAGGGCCATGCATTTTTCTGACCACAGTAATTAAAAGCAACACTGGCGTTGTACTTGTTGTATAGACCACATGTGTATTTTTTTACATGATGTACTCACAGATAAAGTAATTATTTCTTTTTACAGATTTATTTACAGAGAAAGATAACTGAGTGTGCTCACCCAATGATCTAAAGGCTCTTCCACATCAAGCGAGAGTCCTCTTGTCTGGTGGTGTTGGGAAGCCTGTGACTGCCCGTTGTCTTTAGTTTTCACAGTGTGGCTCCAGTCGGACCTCAGGATGGTTTCATTTAATTCAGCATGTTAAAATAGCATCAGACTGTTTATCTCACTCATGCTAGCCGTCCGTTTAGTGTGGTTTCTCCTTATTTTTTGTGCAACAAAAAATAAGGAGAAACCCCCCGTCGCTTTTAATCAAACAAGGCGAGCCAGGCATTACGGCAGTGGGGTTGGTCTTTTTGTCAGTGAGGAAACTTTAAGGCAACGTTTTCTGATAGCAGCAAATCATGTAAAACCCTGATGCACTCTTAAGTGCACCAACTGTCTCCGCTGAGTTACGCCCCCTCTTTGCACCATCCCTTACTTAGTTGTCATATGGCTTTAAAATTCCTCTCTTCTTTATTGTTAAAGCAGACGCAATAGACAGCAGCAGTAAGGAATATTGATATTAATGTACCTGGCGCGCTATCTGATTTAAAAGTAAAAGGTTGCAGCGACCAAGCGGTGTGCATATGGATTACACCTCTCACTTCGACTTTGCTTCTAGATTATAGGGCCATTTTAGAACAAGGGGAATAATTAAAACTAAGTTAAAGTAATAAAATTAAGAAACGGCTGACTCACACAGCGGTAAATGAGTATTAACTGCCAACTTGCATCTCTGGAAGGTTATTTTACATTTTAAAGACCTCTTCTTGCCCACATCATCAGACTTGTGCTGCAGTTTTTCAAAGAGGGGGTGGGGGAGGGGGGGCTTAAAATTTCAGCGATATGTCTGGTTCAATTGCACCTCCATTACGCTGCTATTTAAGTGAATAGCGCAATGGAATTAATGAAGTTACAATTAGTAGTAAGGAATGATTTGATAAGCGGGACTGACAGAAACCTTAAGAGTCATTATGGTGTAAACTGCGAGCGGGATCAAACGGCCACGACATCAAAGGCTTCATTTAAAAATGTATTAGTTGTGGTCACCGCTACAACAAAAGCACTCTTTTCGTATTTGATCCATGAAGCCCATCTGCCGGTTAAACTGCTAGATATTTTTGTGCCTTTTTATATTCTCTGTGTGTTTTGTGCCTTTCTGTCTGTGGCCTCGGGCTCTCACCATCTCTACCATCTTGCACGCAGCTCATGAAACTTCCCCTCCTGACGACGAGGCGCAGAGTTTTCCACGTTGTGCCTGTGCTGCAGGACGCCTGTCTGGCCTCACCCTCTGCTGAGCAGTTTACGGCCTTTGGATTAATTGCATTAATCTAGTTTAAAAGCAACTACTCACCACTGCACTGCATCATAATTACAACAACTTTAAACTCGTGCTGCATTGACTGTAAGCTCTAGTTTTTCCGGTCGACCTGCACGGAGCTTGTGATTAGCGCCATTTCTGAGAAAGTATTTTTGTTTCCTGCTTCCTCCTCCTGGAATACGGAAGAGATGTTTCATGAAAATGAGCGATGCAGGATTTATGCGGCACTTGTGCTGCTGAAGATGCAAACTAAATCTCTTATTTTCCTTTGAAGCCATCTTTGATTGCTCACAACCAACTGGAGGTGTAAGGAAAAAAAGGTGTTAGATAAATAACTCATCTATTCCTACTCTCACTTCAAAGTCAAAAGGAGCATTTCTCAGAAGCGTGTCACTTCCTTTCATGTCAACAGTAGTTTCTATTGGTGGTGGTTGGTGGTGGATTAAAAAAAAATAAAACCTGTGTTCATATGGCTGCTCAGTTTGGAGGCCCTCATGGCTCGCTCCGCTAGTCCGCCCTGGGGCTTTGCATGTGAGGGAGGATTGTGTTTGCCGTACTGTGCCCTCACTGTACTCTGTGGCACCATCTTGGTCTATTTCTGCTATCTAGTGTGCTGATTTCTTCCCTCCTTTCTGAAGTGGTTAGAGCCTTTTATGAAGATTATTAATATTCTGTTCAGCACAAGATTAAAGCAGCAGCAAAAGAGATGGATATTATCTGTAGTTCTGATGAAGGACATGAAATGACACTTTCCTATCTGTAACTTGTGACATGGCACTGCACTCATGGCAGCTTCTGTGGGAACTTCTCTTTAATCTGGCCTGCTATTTTCTTAGTAGTTCAAAAAAATGGCAGAGGATTGGAGGAACTTCTGTATCTTCACTCCGCAGTTGGTTTTAGGGCTACTTTAAATGAAAGCTCCCCATAGAGCCTCACCATATCAGATATTACAGTATCTTTTACAAAATGTCTTATTATCAAACTATAAATGGACATAGTCTCTCTGCCTGCCTGCTCTTTGATTTTCTCAGCAAGCGTTCATCCGATCGACTTCACACTTAGCATGCGTGTTGCTGAGAACCCAACGAAGTGCAGCGTCGAGTATGAAGTTGTTTGGTTGAGCAGTTCTTGAGAAAGTAGAACCAAAAGAACCAAAGGGGCACCTTTTGAACAGTGGCTGGAAAAGTAAAGATAATCTGGCACCATTTCATTTGACTCTTGAACCAGTATTACCTCATTTAGGTATCTGAATCCCAGACAGTATCTAGTCTCATAGAAATATCTTCTCTACTTCGCTAACAGTTGAAATATTGACACAAAGGAAGCAACACTAAGCGACCCCCCATAAACAGCAGCTCAGGGTTTTGTGCAGCTTCTTTAAAGTTGAAACGTCGTTTCTTTTTGTTTTGAGAATTTTACTGTAGCTGGAGTATGTTGAGTTATTGACTTGTGGTCGGCTTTTATTTTGCAGTTTCTCTCTTAGAAGAAAAACACTTTGCACAATATTTTTGGTAATATAATTACTGAGGTCTCATCCCAGAGTTTCATCATTTATTAACCTGTGTTGTCAGCATGTGATTTATTTTATTAGTCTGGTTAAATGATGTGGCTTGTATGTAGCTGGTCAGTGGAACAGGGCGTGCAGGCGTGTCGACCAAAACTATTTTTGCTGATACTTAAAGTGCTATTTTTTTTGTTTTATGTAGTATACTTCTTAAAGACAGACTCGTAGGTGGCTTTTAATTTTTTTTTTGTGCCGGAAGTAATCACATCATACGTTTTATAAACACAGGCTACCTAATCTCCATTTTCTCAACATTGTCATTAAGTTTGCAAAAATCGGCAAGTGTTGAAGGTCTTGCTGTGTCTTTCTCATAGACGTGATTCTGTAGATGGCAACACCTCAGTTTAGAGACTCTGCTAAACTGTTGGTCCTTTGCCTCCTTATAATGACTAAATTATTTCGGGACTAGCTCCCTGTTGAAGCTTCACTGAGAGGTAAAACCTGTGTGAAATGGAAAACACCAGAAATGAGAGGCTGAAGGTATGGACTCCTTAATTGGGCTCTGGAGAACAGAAGCAATTAACTATGTGGGAATAAAGGGACTGGATTGGAGAAATTTGCTGGAAAATCCTCTGACAGGAAATGATTGGCCAGGAGATGATGGGAGAAGAAGCTGCCTGCTGAGCGCTGAAAGGAGCTACTCTGCATGATTCATAAAGTCGCAACACAGGTGCTTCCTCTGTTTTTTTTTTTTTTTTTTCTTCCCCCCTCCAAACAGTTATCTGCCAGAAGCGAGGCGCATCAACACATTCATGAAGCCTAATCAGGATTAAAATCCACAGCATTTTGCATGTGTTTCATCCTACTTTTGTTGCAAAGTGTGAAATGAACTTTTGAAATGTCACCAGAAAAAAACCCAAAACGAAACCCTGTGACTTATTTGCGTTTTTCCTGCAGCTGCATTGAGGTGAATAATAAGGCTTCCTCGATAGAAAATGCAGCTGTGTCAGTGAACACACCCACATGAAAAATGGAAATAGCCTTTCAGAAACTAATTAATGTTGAGAGGGTTATTGCTCATTTATGTCGGCTAATATTAGCTTTATTTCATGCTCTGAAAAAAAAAAAGATGCGCCTCATGATATCCTAATGTAAACACCAAAAGGGGCCATAAACTGGGGAAGCGCAGCCCATTTAATAAATCTGTCAGATGTGGTGGACAGATAATTTAAAGTCAGGCCTTGGAGCAAACATCACTACTTCATTATGAACATGACAAATGCCTTTTCACATCTATACGTTAAACACTTCCTATATTGACAATAGAAAACGCCCATAGGGAGCCTCAAAACATTTCTGCAATATTAATACATATTTTTTGCTGATTCTGCTGTCTCCATTTGCCCTTCCCAATCTTATGATACATCGGGCACTTCTCACACAAACTTGGATGGCAGCCAGCTATTGAACCAGTGTCACTGTTTCTATTCATGATACGTTACCAGACCCCCAGGGACCCTTTCCGAGGTCCTCGAGTCAAACATGTGGGTCAAACACACCAGCTATATAGATTGCCACCTCCTTAATATTTTATTGTGCTTAAGCATGTTTTGTAAGCTGGTTTATTCGTGCAATATCTTCATTAATCTTTAACACGCCACTCTGTGCACTGTGGCTCCGGCCGGCTGAAGGCTCTAACGGAGTGTGCAGCCCTGCAGAGCCAGTAGAGCATGTCCCCCAGAGACAGTGCCGCTTTGAAGTGCGGTAATGATAACGCTGCAAACACAGTTCACAGTCAGAACCGTTGGATGTGGGCCCTTGTTTCGCGCGGCCCCATTAAGAAGCCGGGCTTTGTCATCCAGAGAGGAATGTATCGTCACCCCTGGGTGGTTGATCAGCGGCAGAGGGCTGCATCTCCGCACCGTCTTTGGTCCCGCTGCCTTTGGTCCTGGTGTAGCTGTCAATGAGGGGGCTCCCTTTATTCCACGCTCTGACCTCTCTCTGTCTGTGTTTCTCTCTGTCTCTCTGTCTCTCTTTCTCTCTCTCTCTCTCTCTCTCTGCCTCTCTCTTTCTCTTTCTCTCTCTCTATCACACCGTTTCACTAAGCAGACCCAGATCTCGCTTCATCTCAGTGCAGCTGCTCGTCTTTGAAAGTTAATGAACTGCAGAGATTGACTTATCCCGCCTGCTCTGCTGGAGACTTCTGTGTTGGGAGGAAGGACTTTGGAGCCAATATACCTGAAATGAAATCCTAAACCACCACCACCATAAAACAATGTCACTGAGACACTCTATTAGAATAATATTATTGATCTTATAAAATGTGCGTATCTGCTTTCACATGAATTTATCTTTGAAATTGGCAAACAAAACTGTGGCAGAAAGAAAGTGATTAGTCTTTGTCAGCAAAGCTGCATGTTGAGATCTCTTATGTTGAGTCTTAATGCAGTTTATAGAGGAAATCTTTCTAAATACTTTCAGTAAATAAAATGATGACAGTGCACTTCAGAAATCCAATAAATATAAAGAGTGAACTTGCCATATATTAACACATTGCAGTTCTTGCATGAGCAGATGTTACTGTGGTTGCTTTTTCAGGAGAATTTGGTTGCAACCTCCAGTTCAGAGATACCAAAAATATCTTGTTCTCTGAAGACTCTGGCCAAATATTAATCTGAGAATGTACTGTTTATAAATCTTTTTTTTACATCAGATATGCCAACACAATTTTAAAAACAAGAAAACAGAATAACATAACTGATCCTGAAAGACACACGCATCACAGTTTTGTAAGGTGAATGTATAATTGTCTTTTTCTTTACGGCAAACTTTGTGATAATTTGGCTTTAAAAAGAAAGGTGAAGTGAGAGAAACGAGGAATGATCAGTGAACTTCAGTCTGTCATCATCCATCAGCAGCAGCAGCTTCACAGAGCTGCGGAACAAAATGGAATCACGCCTACACACTCCTTACAGCTGCAAAACAAGTTGTGCAACCTGAGGATTGTCTCCTGTTTCTTTCGACATAGTTATTTTTATGCATAGCGGGCATGAATGTCAGAATGCGGAGCGGGGAGAAAAAGCTTCAAGTTTGATGTTAATTGTGTCCAAGTACGAAGCCTATTTTAAACTCACTAATGTCCCTTGTGAAACCTACAGGTGTTATAGTGTATGAGGGGTGTTTTAACTTAAGGTATCACACTTTTAGTCTCCATTATGTTTGTAGTGATACAACCACATGTTTATGCGCACGCTGCATCTCGCCACAGATATTTCCGTTTCATACCCACAAAGTTAAGAGTACAGTGTCTGACGCTGAAAACCTGAGACACTGAAACACAAATCGCTTTTCACACCTCTGTTCTCTCACCTTGTTTGTCAGCGTTTTCATTATGGCTCTACCGCCGATAACATTTTGTCACCCTGTATGTGTTTATCTTTTGGGATGAGGGTATTAATCAAAAGGGACGCCGCATCGGGTCAAACCAATAATTGCTATCTTGTGGAAAAACCTGCCCACAGCGATTGCACTAAAGGTCAAAATCTGGGGAAGGCGACAGCGCGAATCAGTGTTTCTGGGGACATTTCCTGAGGATGACACAAATGTTTCACTCATTCTCCTGCTTAACAAAAAACAAAACGGAACACCAACATCAGTCTGAAGACAGAGATGAGGAGAGATAACAAGCTGGTCAGCAGGAGGTCGTCTCCAGCCTAGAGCAAAGGAACGAACACCCGTATTGCCGGGGGTCCTGGGAACTGCAGCAGCACTCGGTCATTACTCGGCTCTCCCACAGAGGAGCGATGGGGGCTGGGACGGGGCAGAACCACACGCAGGTCACAGGGGCTGTAACAAGAGCCAGATGTGCTGAGGGGACATGAAAATACATGGACAGGCACCTCTCTCCGGCTTTTAAATATGAGCATGCTCACATGTACGCACACACGCGCACACAGGCAGAGGGGGTTGAGGAATTTGAAGAATGTCAGCTCTGAAATGGAAAGAACTACTTTTTGTTATGGTCATATGTGGTGGTAATGATAAGAGGGGGAATAATAGCAGCAGAAGAGTCCCATTTTTTTCTCAGTTTTTTAGAACAAAAAAATTACTGGAGATCAACAGTCTTCACTTAAACACCTAAAACAACCTCCTGTAGGTGAAGAGTTTACTGGTTTAATGTTTTTTATATTGTGATTGATTTGTAGCTTATGTGTTTAAGATGTGGGCTAAGAGATGTGCTCTGAACCTTTGGTAGCAAACAACTGTTGTAGGGTTGAAACCATCAGTCTCTTGTCTGAAAAATGAGTCGTTGGAATTTTTTTTCAAGCACACTGAGTGGAAAAAAAAAATGCTGAAAAGCGTTTTGGGACTTCAGAAGTGAAGAATTACTGTTTTTCTTTGTAATGTATCACAGTGAACTCTATCTTTGGTTTTTGGAATTTGGTGCAAAACAACACATTTGAAGTTGACACTTTGAACTCTAAGAAGTTGTAATTTCACTATTTCATAGTGACATTTCATAGAATCAGCAATTAAGTGAATGAACCAAAAGAATATGCAATAGATTGCTTGACAAAGGAAAAAACTGTTTTCGCATGGAGAAAGTATATTAACTTCAAAAGAAGGCAGGGACATTTTAGATGAGTGTGACCCAACATTTTATCAAAATGTTCCTGAAGATGATTCACATTCCTTCATTCTGTTATAATACATAACAAAATAATTTAATCAAAACTGTCAAGTGATATAATATGAAGTAGTTTGTTGTATATCTAGCCAGGGACCTCGCACCCTCTCCTGTTTCCTGTCATTTCGCTTGCATTCAGTTATGGTAAAATGGCAAAATGTTAGAATGAAATGTGAAAGTGAAATATGTGTTAAATTGTTTGCGCACTGAGCTAAATTCCAATCTGAACTTTGTACAGTTTGACGAAAAAAAGCAGTAATTTATAAAAAATTTTATGTTCTCAGTTATTGTGCCATAGAGTGTGCTAAAGAAACCCTGATGTTAAAGAAGCAGGTCGTGGATTTGATCCTTGTACTAACTGTGTAAATCTGGGAGGGGAAATGAACACATCACTTCACTGGAGGAAGCCAATTCCTGGGGCCGTTAAACAATGCACTTACCCATCTGCTCCAGTGGCCACGAGATAAGACTGCGGTCGCCCTGGGCAGCTTCCAGGTGTGGATGTGTAATTGTTGCTGAAAACCAGCAGCCCTGCTAAATGACTTTGCACGGGATTTATATGCATTAATGCATCGGTCCTTCATGGTCTCGCATTAAATGATTAATTCAAAATGAAGCACTTCAAGTCGAACAGATATTCCTCTGTTAAATTGTTAAGTTGCTGGCAGCTGAAGCGAGCCGCATTGTTCAGCGCTTTGTTATAGGAAACTGATCTGTCTGTGGTTTGGGCTCTTGGCTTGTATCTCGCGTCATGGAGCGCGTAGCGAGGACAGGACGCTCCTGTCTAACCAGGCCGCTGTCCTCATGTTGTCCACAGTCTCTCTCACACACACACACACACACACACACACACACACACACACACACACACACACACGCCAGTCATTTGCAGGGCAGTCTGAAAAGGGCGAGAGCTTCGATCTGATAAGCCTTTTTACAATGACAACAATGAGGTGAACATTTAAAAGCCTGTAACTAACCTAATGGAGGGGGCTGCGTAGGAGGAATGCAGCATTAGGGTGGAGCTTTTTCTTTTTATAATGCCTGCAAGTGTTTTTTTTTTCTTTTTTTTTCCCCCTTCATCTTTGAAACAGGAGTCCTGCTAAGTTGTTACAGATCTGCAGCGGTGAGCTGTTTGGTTGAGCTGCGGTGTAGCAGAGATACGGGATTTAGGTTTCAGCTCAGGTGTTGTTATCGCTTGGTTTAGCTACACAGGACTGCCAGGGGTGGAAGAACAGGTTTCATTCTGGGAGAAATCTGCTTTTGTTGTGCCGGTCGCCACGAGGATCATATTTTCAGTAACGTGTGAAAGTGACACTGTTTCCGTGTTGTGATGTTACATGGTGTGCAGCTGACAAACCCGTGCGTGTCCGCCTTTTCTCTGTTCAAATCCGGGGAACGTCTCGTTCTTCTCGTTTCTTCTCTCCTTCAGCTAGAGTGACCTTAAAGCCATTAAAACATTTATTCTGCCTTGAAAGAAATCTTGCCGAAATATTGGTTTTGCTGCAAAGTGGCTGATAAAAATATCAAGCAAACAAACAAACACCCTTCCTCTCTCACACCATCTCTTTCTTTTTGTTGCACCTTAAATTCATTTTCCAAGCTTTCAGCACTTCCAATCATGCGCCTGGCTGTTACCTCTTCGCAGCACTGCGCTCTGAGTAGGTGCTTATTTGTTTTTGAATGTTTCCAGTAATGTTTTTGGGAACCTGCCAACTTGGCAGAAATGCTTCCTTAATGCGCTAGAGGTGTTTTTTTTTTTCTTCTTTCTTTCCCGATATCATTTTTGTTTGTTCTTCCAGGATGTTATATCATCTGGTTTATTGATGTGACAGCCTCAGTCAGGTCTCTCTGTGTTCCTCAGTTTCCGTGGAAGTCCTTAAAGTTGTTTGAGCCCCACAGTGGAGTGACACCAGCTCTATAACACTGGATTTATTTCTGGGTCATCTATCTATGTTGCAAAGGAAGCGGGATTTATTGCGCCTGTGTACAGTATCAGTGGTTGGTGTGTGTTCATGAATATTTTATTGCTGATGTAAGCTATGCATCAATGAGTTACAGTTTCTCCTCCCCCACCCCCCCACCTCATCAGATGTTTGTGAAATTGAATCCCTCGATGCCTGCTATTGAAGACGGAGCTCCTCTTCTTTATTGTGTGCAATGATTTTGCTGAGTGTAGCCATGCTGACTGCATTGGAGGCCTGATAGAGTCTGCGGGGGTTTGCTGGATCGGGAATAATACAGCATACGTAACAGCTCGCTGCAGGGAGGCACTCTGAGCAGCCACTGCCTGTTTTTTGGTTATGCTGAAATAAAGACGTTATTTTTTTGTAATTTACATTGATGTGATGTTGCTGAAACCAATATTACAATAAAAAGAGTAAATAAGTAAATAAAAGTAGAGTAAATGCATGGGCTGCAACTAGTCAATTACCGTATATCACTGATTAGTCTTTCAATATAAATGTATAAAATGCCCCAAAAGGGTAAAAATTTAGGCCCCTCAGAGTGTTTGAATTGTGTGGCTAACCGAGTAAAAACCAAAGACCTTCTTTACACAGCAACATGAAAAACAGCTCCCAAATTGTCACATTTGGGAGACAGACATTTGCATTTTGGCTTTATAAATGTCCTGCACTGTTCATTAATTAAATATTTGACAATGAATGTCCTCCGGATGGACTAAACTGTTTGTCAGCTTCTCATTTGGGTAAAAATTTCCCCAGAACCAAAAGAGTCTACACTGAAATAAAGATCTGCACTGAACTCACAGACATTCATTTTACTAAATAAGAATAAAAGCAACAAATGGTCACATTTGGGAATCTGGAAACAGCAAAATGTTTGCATTTCATCCTAATAAATGACTCAAAATACATTGTGATCATTAAAACAGCCGACAGTCGATTTCTTTTCGGGCAGCTCATTGATTAAACGACCAATCACTCACATATAAAGTGACATGTAATGCAATGAACCGGGTTTCACTGATGCGCGTGTAACACACAAAATACGTTTGCACACGTAATATGATTTTATTTGTTTTTAATAAGGATTTGCTGGGATGACAAAAATGTAACTCAAGATGTTGACAAATGACTAATGTAGCCTCTTGATGCCTGTAGACCTCCAACTGTGTGTGATCGCACTGAATAATGGATAAATAGTGCTCTTCCTGAACGTGCGTGTGTGTGTGTTAAACAGACAACAAAGAAATGGAAATGGAAACTAGGTTTCTTTAAGAATTGACTTTGTTGCATTTAAACTGCAGCAGAGTTCATAAATGAGGTCAATGTAAATGTTGTGATGTATTTCACACTAAAGCCGACGGGCTCTCACATCCCCACAAAGTCTAGTTTCCTGCCGTATTTAGCACAGCATAATATACAGGAAGCCCACTGCACAGAAAAGACTGAAGAGGTTGTTTTGTGAGGAGTGTCCATCTGTTTGGATCGGTTTCTCTGGAGGCTGCTTCAGCTCGGGGAATGTTACCAATGTTTTGGACAGGATACTGTGGTGGCTATAGTTGGTGAGCCTCGGTGACTCGCTCTCATTCCCAGGGCAGCGGTCCAGACGGCTTCAGCTCTCGTTCCTTCCTTCGGCCCGCTCAGCTGCTGCGGCTCGGCGGAGGCGCTCCGGCTCTCGGGGCTTCCCTGAGAGCCTGGTGCCACCGTTCCTCGACTTTCCAATACACAAAGCAAACCGGGAGAACTGCAATTATGGTGCGTTGGAAAGAGCTGAATCCTGTGCTGAGTTAAGCTCTTCCCAACAAGTGGGTTCAGTGTTTAGTCCACAGAAAACAGTCAGCCTCCCACTGCTTTCCAGACCTATAATACTAGCTGTTTATGAAAGAATCTCTCTCCCCCTCGGTCTCTCTCTCCTCCCCCACGCACACACAACACAGCCTGGAACCTTTTATTATCCTTATTTTGGCACCAGGTCGGCTTGTTCGTCTATTTTGGGACTGTTCTCCATTTTTCTTGTCCCAGCTTACAGTAACCTCTGAGACTGGTGCGACTTGTTTTTTTAGTTTTCTTTAGTTTTTATGCATTGTCATGATTACACAGTGAGAAAGCAATGAAGGCGAGCCACATCTTAATGCACACCTTACAGTGCCCTCGTTCATTTCCTTGTAGTTATGTTGTTGTTATGTAAAATGGATGACTGTTTAAATGATTAGGATTCATTATCAATACTTGTTGGCAAGCTGGGGAAAAGACGAAAGGAACAGCTTCACAGTTCCAAGGATCATATAGATGACGTTGACGTTGAGGAAATGGTTGCGGTCGTCCTTCCTGTCATTGTTCCAGCCACCGTGCAGTTCGGGCAGCCAGAGAGCTGAATCCAGCAGCTGCGCACAGTCGGTGTGTTTCGGAGCTTCAGACCGGTCCGGGCTCCTTAAGAGGGAGGAATGTTCCCCCTCTGTGGAGCAGGGTGACCTGAAATGCCACCACGACACACACACACACACACACACACACACACACACACACACACACACACACACACACACACACACACACACACACA
>JAOXYL010000001.1:23236639-23248560 GCA_028564955.1 Terapon puta | reverse complement strand
GCCGTTTTTCCATTTTTCAGAGCTCATTCATAATGAAAATGCTATTTGTCAACTTCTGGGCTCTGTGCTCTGTCACAAACTATTAAAGCATTTTCAAAACACTCTTCACATCTAAATTGCGAAACAGAAAATGCAAATGTTTGTTGTTAAACTCCTGCCAAAAGAAGGGAATCCTTTCAATGTGAATTATGAGTTTGGCGCTGAAAAGTACGAATTTTATTGTTTTGGTTCCTGTTTACTCTGACTGTGGAGGGGGGAGAAACTTAATGTCTGAAATGAGGGACTTTGATTCCAAGTTCAGTTTAATTTTCAAATTGCTATCGATACTGGCAAACTGTATAAAAAATGATTGATGGTCAGTAACTATTTAACTCATAGAATTGTGAGTTTGGTTTCACATAGTTTGTGTGCTAAAATGATGTCTCTCCTCCCGTACATGGAACTGTAAAAGGACTAAAATAAAGGTGATTGCTGAACTAGTTTACAGCTTACAGGAAGCTATTTATTCCAGCTTTGACTGATTCAGCATCCCTGTTGTCTTAATCGTTAGAAAGCACCCTCTAATAAACGTGCCACTAATGTGTGCCTTCTTTTCTCTACAAATAGAAAAAGGAAAATCACCTCTTTGCTGCGTTTTGATGGACATTTCCGAGAACTGTGTGTGACGTTAAGATGACTGGCTGCACAAATTAGCAGGAACTCGCCGCTGGTGTCTGCCGCTAAAAGGAGCAGACACTATACTGTAGCTAATCTGCATATTTACTGGAATTATATGAGCTCTGATTGAGCTGTCACATTATTACATTGTTTTCAGCAGTTATTCAAAGACTGACCCGGTTTTGACCCTAGTGGGCAAAATGCATCTTTATTATTGATTAGCGAGCTGCACTTTATATATAATTTACAGTGACACCCTTGAGGCTGCTGTTACGATTTCCATCACCAGATAAACTCATTAAATTAATACATTTTAAAGGACAAATGAAGTGTTTTGGATTGCATTCCAAGCATATTCTGTAATCAGTAAATGCACTCCTGGTTATATATGTTGCTGTCATTTTTTCTGTAACAGCTGTTTGTCGATCCCTTTGGACCTTGGCAGCATTTCTGTAACATTTCTCACACCGGCAGAGAAGCTGCCACGTTGTCAGGAAAGGCATGCCCGAGACTGCAAATGATGGTAACGTGTGATGGTTTGGGTATAGTGTGCAAAACAATTCCAGGGGAATTAAACGTTACACCATGCTCCGCAGTCATAATGAGATGGTTTGAGGAGCAGGTTTGGTGCAATGCAAGCTACACAAGCCACTTTGTGCAGTAAACAGTCGGTTGTCTTGTACATCCTGCGTTGCCCTGGATATAATAACAAATATTGCAAACATTTCTGTTTTTGCGCAAGACAACCATCGTATTTGAACAGAGTTGCCGTCTAAATTTCCCATAACAGAGACCGACCCTACGTATGTGTGAATACGGGTCCCACGCAGGCTTTCATGTGTGATTGAAAAGCAGCTGAGGAAATAGAAGAGGGGAAATCATGTACACCGCGTTATGACGCAAGAGAAAATGGCTTGTTTCTGTCTGACTGAAAATCACATGGATTCATGTAATGGTGTCAAATTTTGGTCCCTGCGTACAATCCCAGTCCCAGACAGTGGCAGATCATTTTCAGTCAATACTGCCATTTTCTTTAAAACAGAAAGCCAATATTAAAGCCTGACTGAGAGAGGCACATCAGAAAAAAACATTTTCGTCTGTAAACTCATGTCTCAGACTAATTAGATGAAGTAATAACACCATATAGGAAGAGGTTTGGGAATCTTGCCTTCTAAAAATCTGATTTATGGATAAGATGCACATTTATTGATTGAGTGAAGATGTGTTTGGTGTGACATTTATTTTAAATTTGGATTGCGCTTTACATCATTAAGAAATAGAAATATCAATCTTGGCATTATAAAAAAAGAACGGCATGAGCACAAACGCCTCACAGCAGTTTCTAAGCTTTTTCTGCAGCGTGATGTACATCTCAATTTATCTTCTCGTTGTTGTTTGCAAGAGAATTTAGCAGGAAAAAAAACGCAGAGGACACAGGCAGTTAGTTTTTGAATGGGTAACATTTCATTTCTTCTTTGAAAAGTCCACAGACTGATAGCAGTGAAAAGAAGTTTATAATACAAGTTTCTTTTATTTCTGAAATATTCTTTATTTATATTCTGGTCATATACCGTAAAGAGACTGAAAATGTTTGCCTCCCTTGCTTCATTTATCTCCCTTTTTGGATGGTTTTTGGCATACACATGCAGACACACACACATACAGGCAGCGTTTAACTGAAAACGTTTGCGGACACATCCGTCTGTTTGTCAGCAGCAGCTCTTCGACTTGATGTGTCAGCGGCCATAATCGTATCACTAAACTGCCACAGCTGCACCTCATGGGGCTGACCTCATCCTCCCAGTAAGAATCGGATGAATCCTGGTGGAAACGCTTCCTCCACTTAGACTGATTGGGCTTCTCACCAGTCAAAAGGGAGCGGCTCCAACGCGAAGCCCGCACACAAACCTCTCTGCTCCTTGAAGTGAAATTATTCCATTATGGCTTTATTCTATGGTAGTGTTGAGCTGGCATCACTTCAGCGTAGCAGCTAATGTGACCTTCATTACTTCTTTCCTGTCTTTCGCTCGTGTCTCTAGCGATCTGCAGAGGCGGAGAGAGGGAGAGAGGTGCACTGTGATTTGGTCGTCCTTCACATCAGGTGCTCTGTCCTTGCGGCAGGCAGTTCTCTGTCTTTCTCCTCCTGACATGTTTTTTTATTTATTTATTTTTTTCTCCTTTCTCGTCCGCCCGGGCGTTTTGCAGCGCGGCGGAGCACAATTCTGCAGAGGGAGTGCGATGCAGACTTATTTTCACTGTATGCATTCTGCTTCTGTCAACACTTTCTGCAGGAGATTGCACATTACATTACCAAAGCCTGCTGCAGACTTGCTTACAGCTGTGTTGCCAGAGTTGTTCTGAATGCGTACCGCCGTCAGGCTACATGCATGTTTACATGTACCCATAAGCGCCGTAGATCGTGGTGCATCTCATTTTAGCACCAATCCAGAAAATTTTAATTAGACCTGGGCTGCCTTGGAGTTCATCAGCGAGTCTCATTAGTGAGGAGCCCACGATACCCCTGTGCCTCTAATCTCACCGTGTCTCCTGTCGTCCCACCGAGAATTTGGATCTCTGTTAATTCTTTAGACACTGTAACCCTCATGTACAGCAAGTGGTTATTTCATTTTCTATGACAGAAGCAAAACCCTTTGCAGCTGGCGTATTTCTCTCTGCTCAATGCCACTTTTTTTTTTTTACGTGTTTTGCTAATTCCTACATATGTATTTCTCCTTTTGTACATGTTTTGTTCAGGTGACTTGGGCGGAGCAACAGGTGGCGAAACGGAGGAAAAAGAGGGACGTTTACACCGAGCCTTTTGATCCAAAGTTCAGAGACCAGTGGTACCTGGTGAGTATGGCCGCTGCTGAACACAAACTTCACTGAACAAAAGCCCATGAGTGTGTTTTTGTGCGCGTGTCTGCAGGACATGATTAAGCACTGCACACTAGTTGAGCTTTTTATCCACCCAAAGTCAATACAGGTAATTAAATTTTGTGCTGTGATGTCTCCCCCGAGCCAAAAGACAAGCCCGTATGATTCCAGTACAGCCTCTTTGTATGAAATGCTGTTGTGTGTCTTGTTTTCAGAGTGACTTCTCTGCACTTCAGAGCGCCTTTGAATTATGAATCTCATGCTTTTTAAATTTGATGGTTTGCTTTAGTCCGTCGACAGCACAGCAACAAAGAGAGAAAGCGAAGAGAGATGGAGGTGCTTCACCTTGAAGCTCTCTTGTTTTCAGCTGATTGATTTTCACGTTTGACTTGAAGAATGTCACTGATACATTGGCCTGTTAAAAGCAGCGGTAACAACCCCTGAGATTTTCTGTTCAGCTCCACTCTTCCTTCAATTACTGTGAGGATGCTTCAGGCGGAAGAAGATTCATGGTGATGCAAAGCAGGCTTGCATCACTGGTTGTTCAAAATGTCTGTGCTTTAACAGAGGCAGCCTTACTTCCCCTGTGTGCTGTGGTAGTTAGTGGCACCTTGAAAGGCAAATGAGTAGATAAAAGCCTTCTGCCTTGTTGTATCAATGTGACTAGATGTAACACATTGTGCCATATGTTCACAACAGTTAACAGTTTTCCACTGATGGCAAAACCTGTGGATGTTTTGAGCAAGTTTTAATGGCATTTTTAATGTCTTTTGGGGCTGAAAGTAATAATTATTTCCATTATCAAAAAATATCCATTTCAATCTAACAGAAATTTTTTTAAGGCGGCAAATTCTCACATTTCAGAAGCTGGAACAAGCAGATGTTTTTAAGCAAAACAGACTGAAATTATAAATTCAATTATTATATATTATAAAGTTTTGGTAAATGGATTAATCAAACTAATCAGGATCCATCTCTTGGGTAACAGGAATGACCGCACCAGATTTAATGGCACATCATCCACAATATCTTGAGACATTTTAAGCTAGCTGCTGGACCAACATCCCTCACACACTGTTGGCAAAAAGGCCAGTAAAATGTTAATGAGCCTGGTTTACCCTGAACTCCCAAACTGTGCACCAGGGCTTCAGACACTGTAACTTTCATCTGTAGTGCTTGGCTTTTGATGTAGACTTTACCTCCCTTTAACTTGTCTCTAGATGGAGCTGTTGATTACGGACACTATACAGACTGCATGTTATTTTCTCAGTATTGGGATGTATTTAGTGTATTTTAGATTAATTGTGGTAATGTAGTGTAATGTTCCAGAAGTTCAAATATGCAAAAAAACATTGTCAGGTTGCAGAGATGTGCCGCCTCTCTCTCTCCAGACTGTAAATAAGTCTGTGCCTCATTAAAACTGAACCTGGTTCTCCAGAGGAGAGTGTGGGTGGGTCTGTTGGCAGGATGTCCTTGGTGGACAGATGCTAATGGTCAGCATCTGCTGTTACAATGAATATTTAATATTTTCTGATATTTATCTAAATGATGAAACAGATTCTTTACCCCACCACTGATAAATCATGGGCGAGCCTCAAAGCAGCGATCTCAAGCTGTGCTCAAGTGTGCAGAAGAAACGCTGACATTATAGAAGAGAAGAAAAGGACTTGCTTGATGAGCAGTATTCAAAATGAAACCATGCGCCTGCCACTCTCAGATTTATTATACACTCAATGTGTCAACCACAAAAGACCTTCCATCTGAATTGTAGATCACAAAGTTCAGCTTTAATTGATTTTCCTCTTGATGGTTTAAGTGTCAGTGACGTTAGAATGTGGGGCAACAAACCTCGGTCTCTGTGATACACTGCACTTAACAAGGGTGTGAAATCGAAGAGGGAAATGTGACTGATGGCACATCAGATTCAGTATTTTTTTTTTTAACTGACTGAGCACTTTAAAAGAAAGAGCTTTGAACTGGATGAAAGCCAGCCATGGCTTTTGACCAAAGGTCAAGTTGAATGTCAAAAGCATATCAAAAAGCATACAGAATCATTACTATGTGCCACCATCCAATTCACTGGTGATGTGCTTTGTATTAATAATAAATGCAATAAATGCAAGCATGGCACCGATGCTTTCAGAATAGAGAGATTCTGTAACCTTGCAGTACTGGCTTTTTGCTAAGAGAGTATGAGTAAAATTCAATGAATAGCACCTTTTTTTTCCCCAGTGCTTCAGTCAAAAGCTCAGTCTTCATCTAAATATCTTAAATGCCCTTTTTTTTTTCCCGAAAAGCCCACTTTCACTTAAAAGCACAGTCTTGTCAGCACTCAGGTGTCTCTCAGATAATTAGATTCCATCTAAGTTATTTGCTCTCTCCATCCTCCTCAGTATAACAGCAACCACCGTGACTTGAATGCCAAAGCTGCGTGGCAGTTGGGCTACACGGGGAAAGGGGTGGTGGTCTCCATCCTAGATGATGGAATAGAGAAAAACCATCCGGACCTGATGCAGAACTACGTGAGTATGACTCTTAAATGGGCTGAAACATTATGTTTTCCACGGAGAAGCTGCAGCAGCAGCAGACAGATAAGGACAGAATAAACAGAGCAGATTTTGAATTAAAGATACTATCTTCCTTTTGCTGATGGATTTTAAGAGTCATTTCCGCGCAGAAAGATTTGGAGGTTTTTAAATTTAGCTGATTTTTGAATACTTTAATGTACCAACTTCAGAAAAAAGAAAAACTCTTTGTGCATCTGACTCATAAAAACTCATTTGTCTTTTCTCAGGATCCAGACGCCAGCTACGATGTGAACGATGGTGACCCAGATCCTCAGCCTCGATACACGCAGCTTAATGACAACAGGTAAAGATCTACACATAACAAGTGAACAGCATAACAAGTGAACTTCTTTTTGGCCTCTCAACCTGATATGGAACCACCCACTTGTTGTTTTTAAATCCCAGTTGTGTTTGGAGAATGCCAGAATGAAATTGCGCTTGTTAATTAATTTGTCCCCCTCGCTGTATGACAGCTGACAGTTAGTGGGCCTATGGTTGTTTCTCATCCACTGTTGAGTCTGAGGGCACCATTTATGGGAGCAAAACTAATTAAAGGCCATTGCCTCTGGGTTTTTTTTTTTTTGTCCAAGAGATTTTAATTTTCTGCCTTTTTAATGCTTTTTGACTTTCCAAAAAAAGGGGCTTTTACTTCCTAATATGATTCCTGCCCCCAACTCAAGAGTTTGCGGATTTATTTTGGCCTCTTAAATCACACTGACGCCACTAGGGCATTTCTATAGCCTGGGTAAGTAGAGTAAATCTACACTAGGATTAAGGTAGGTAGTGTGTATGTGCATGTGTGTGTGCGTGCGTGTATATGAAGAAAACTGCTTTTTTTGCAGTGGCCTCTGCAGATGGCATTAGGAGTTGTTTACCACCACAGTGATGTCTTGCCGAGCATTGATTGAATTAAGTTCATCAGCATTAATGAAACAGAGCAAATCTCTTGGCTCTGGAGGGCCTTCACTCGTCTTCCCATCATTCCCACCGCCCGCCTTCCTTCTGACTTTAATTTCTGATTTGCTGTAATCTGCTGTTTGTGGGCCTCTGGCCTGAGAGGCTTTTTAAAATATATCTCGAGGCTCACCACGATTACTGGTGATAGGCAGAGAAGATTATAGTTAGAAGGATGGATGGAAATCAGACGTCCCCAACTGAGAGGGGGGCTACCGTCAGTATGGAGGCGGGCACCATATATATGGAGGCCAGAGGGATTCAGTGAGAGCCACAGGGGGGCTTAAACATAGTGTAACCATTCAGCTGCTGTATCAACTCCTTAAAGGCTTTGTATAATTGTTTTCATACTGAAAATAGAGTTTACTACTTTTCAGCAGAACCATGCACGCACACACATACGCATACACACATACACACACAGTTATTAGTAAATGCTTTGATAAACATGGAAAATTTTAAACGGTATGGCCTGAGTTTTTAATTCAGAGCAATTTGAAGATTCTGAGCTACTGCCTGAAACTGTTTTCACCATCAACAAAAAACCCTAAATGGTGGAATTTCTTGTGGAGGAATGTGGGAGAACCTCCTCCCCCCCGGTGCAGCTCCACAAATCCGTGATCGGTGCCAAGGCACGCTCAAGCTCTTCTGGTGGCTCATAGTGGCCCAGAGCCCAGCTAAGACACTTACTATTGATGTTTCCTTCATTTTGGCTGCACCTCCCTCCAACCCTCGCTCACCTCAGCCCTTATCTCTTGCCACCCAGGTCTTTGTGTCTTCCTTGTGGCAGGACCCAATTGAGCAGGGTGTGTGTGTGTGTGTGTGTGTGTATGTGTGTGTGTGTTTCCTTTACTTTACAGTGGGTTAGTGCAGATGCATGTGTAAACAACCTGTGGGCGGCATGAAAATGTGTAAGGTTGTGTAAGACTGTACGTGTCTGTTCCCTGCAGAAAGCCCGACTCTGTTCACCTCCATAAAGCTGTCTTTCTTTCTCGCAGCATACGGGAAGCAGCGAAGATGGCTCGGTAGCAATGTGACCATTCACCCTCATGTTTATCTAAGGCGACATGTGATCTAGATGTTTCTCTTTCCAGGGTTTTCCTCTGGCTCCCATCAGGACAGTTTCCAAGTGTACGTTCTCTGGATTAAACCTGGCTAAACTGGAATTTAGTCTTTTCTTAGGAATACTCGACTTACTGCTCCTGATTTAGAGCTGCCTCACGCTCAGTATAATTTAAGCCATGTCAGAATACCTCTCTTCAACTCGTGCAATAGACCTGCAGAAAAAAAAACAAGATAAAGCTACTCTCTAAAATAAGGGGCCAGTGCAGACGATCTACACCTGTAAATTCAGAAATGTTTAATGCACCGTATCTATTTAAATGTGCTGCAAACAGCAGGCTGATTAATTTTCACCGGGCCCTGCATTAATCTCTCCCCAGCAATGCTCTTCATATTCTTCTCTTTACTGTGCTCCATAAACATGGCCGGACCTTTTGTCCTGAAGGCCAGCTCATTAGTAAACTGGCAGAACCATTAACAGACTTAAGAATGAGCAGAGCAAAACAGTTGTTCAGATTTACCTTTGAGGTTCAGTGAAGCCCAGAGACTAATGAACAGCAAACCGCGCTATCCATGGCCTCGAGAGCCTCAATGATTTTTTAAAAAATACGTGATTAGGCTAATGCAAGAGAGCAAAAAAAAAAAGTGAAAAGATGTTGCTGTGTGCCAGACTCTGAGTATAGTGGAGAAATGGAAGCTAGAAAAGATCAGTGTAATGTCTGAGAAGTACATATTTCACAATATTATTGCAACATCAGACTTTGTAGGCAGACATGTTTATGCTTTGATAGTGCTCTCATTGGAGTTTATGTGCAACTTTAATGTTTTTTTCTAAAAATCCTGTTTGATGTGAATGTTAATGAAACGGTCCATCTGACCACAAATGTGTCTCTCTTTGTGTTTTTGAATGTCATTTGGCCGTATTTCCTTTTAGTAATCATGTTGTTCAGTCACTAATTTGTCTTGCATCACAGACTGCAGGAGCGAAATTGTGAACTTTGAACATTGATCACATGCTGCACCTTGGAGGATTGCTGTATGTTTCCGCACCAGAAGAAAAGAAAACCTGCAGCATCAGTGGCAGATCTTGAGCTATGAGCCAAAAAAAAAGCTGCTTTGTTTTTTTTTATTTTATTTTTTTGTAATTTGCAACTGCAGTGCGGATGTGGGTGAAGACCTTTCCCATCTTCATTCCGTGTCCACAGACCCAGGTTGGATGCATCTATATGACAATAGCATGTGTTTTTAGCACGTCTAGGGAGAGAGAGAGGTGGTTTAGGTATCGCGCAGTGATAATGGTTCTGCCAGCTGTGGGTATGAATACTGATCATGTTGTTAGCCTCGGGCCTGTGGCCAACTGTAGTTGCTGTAACCTCAGTTAGTCTCTGCCTGTAATAGGAAGATTTTCCTGAAATTGCTCTTTGTTCGCCATAATCTTCTATTATCACCGTTACATATGACACAGGACTCCAGAGTTATTGCACGATGTATCAGACACAAAAGGTGCTTTGAAGCTTTCGCATTTCTGTCTCCAGGAAGCGAGTGACTTTTTCAGTCACCATTTTGTCATGAGGGATTAGTGAAAGTGTTTTACGTAAAAAGCAGATGTTGTTTATACCGTGTGTTGAGATAAAGCACTGATGCTGTAAACACCACAGGTATGTACCCCTTAGTGTGCCACTTAGTGTTTGAATGGACAGTTTTGATTTTGAGCGTGGACTCAAGTTCTCTTAATTTGAAGTGATGTGATGATGATACATATTTACATGATATTTAATTTTTATGCATGTTAAAATGCATTTTGAATTAGTTTAAGCAATTATAGTATATACACTATATAGGTCACCATAACAAGCATGTCTGAAATTACTTCAAACTGCATCTAACAAAACCAACATGCTACAGTGTGAAGAAAAAGACTAGATAGTACTGTGTGCAGTTGAGATGTAAGACTCCTCTGTGATGTAGTAAGCGAAGTCTGAGAGTCAGCCAGTGAGTCAGGGAGATATTACAACACTGATAATTAATCCGTGTGACTTGTGAGCAAGTGATCGGACAATGCTGTTCTTGTAGTGACAGACAGCTCTTTGTCCACGCAGACAATGTCTGGATGTGGTTTCACTGGAGCACTTCATGTGATGATCTCCCTATCAACTCTCTCAACCCCTTTCTAAACCCTCTGCCTGGAGCTTGAGTTCAGGTTTGGTTTCTTGTGATGTCAGATTGGTAGAAAGCATGGTCTGTCTGTGTCTGTGTGTGTCTGTGTGTGTCTGTGTGTGTCTGTGTGTGTCTGTGTGTGTGTGTACGCGTGTGTGCGTGTGCAGGCAAATTGAGGACACTCAGTCATGTTTTTCCCTTAGTGTCAGAGGACTGGTGGCTCCACCGGGCATCTCATCGTGACTGATCATCCCATTGACAGATGAACTCACTGAGTCAAAGTTTCTAATTAGCTATTGTATAATCCTGCATTTGGGGATTCGAACCGTAAACTATTAAAATCTTTACCATGGGTGCCATTTGTAATATAAATGAACAATAGTCAGTTTAATGAAGCATTATAATGGCTTAGAGCTGTGTGTGTATGTGTGGATGTAATGTTACTGTGAGGAATAATGTCTAAAAGGTCAGATCAGGTTTAAGATTCAGTTTTTGCTATCGAGCAGTTTTTTTTTTTTGCATCATGTGATTTCAGATACCTAATACAAAAGATTCAATGTCACCAGATTATTAAAATGTTAATATGTGCTTGTTTCTGTGATATTAAACTTAAATTGGCATCTGAAGATGACATTTTTTTACTGTTTGATTACATTTTATGGACAAAACAGTAAGTGAGGTATTATTCAATAGCAGAAATGACCATAAGTTGTATCCCTTCAGTACTTTGTCCTTACCATCATGTTCCAAAACCATGTTTGTGTTTAAGCTCTGCTTCTGGAATCAATTGGTGTAGGAAAAACATAACTAGTGATAGATTTTCAAAGTCTGATATTTCAGCAGATATACTGGCTACTCCTGCTAATGTCTTCATTACCAGGAGTCAGACCCTAAGACCCTAATTACCCTCCCAGAGTATGAAAATGCTTTCTGAGTGAATAAAAATAACACACCATAAAATACCATTTGGCCTGGAATATCATTTGCTGAACCAAACATCGTTGAATGGATTCAGACACAGCTGCTCTGCTCCCAACGTGCAGATCGATGGTGAATGAAACTGCTTTTGTGTCAGAGACTTGTGTAAGTCATGTTGAATAAATAGTGGGCTGCTTTCACAAGAAATGTTTGACCCACCGATGTACTCTTCCTCACAATTATATTGACCCGAGCCATGAGTGGGAGCAGTAAAAGGATATCTTCTTGTATCCATTTTATCACTCTTGGGAAAATCACTCCAAAAAACCTGATTATGCAAGTCGTTCTTGCATAATCAGATTCAGGAAGGGAGAGTTTCACCTCTGTAACAGCATTTGCATGCAGTGAATTGGTCTTCCATGTGAGTGACTGTAATGAATGTGTCAAAGGAGGGTTTGGGGAAAAGGGTGAGTTGAGCTCTCTGGGTACGAGCCTGTGCATGCCCAGCATCCCATCGCCAGACACCTGAGCTGCTCCTTATCAGCTGCATCACAAACACGGATGCTGCAGGATATATGACTCCTAAGTCAACAGACTTGTCACTTCCAGGAATGTCTAGATAAAGTTCTCTGTAAAATTGTCCAGATAACATCTATGTGTGTGTGTGTGTGTGTGTTTGGTCTTGTGTCTATAAAGATGTTTTTATTATTCAGCAGTCCAGGTTGTTTGACT
>JAOXYL010000001.1:23207689-23224619 GCA_028564955.1 Terapon puta | reverse complement strand
ACACGTTCCAGTAAAAACCTGACCTGGAGGGACATGCAACATCTGGTTGTACGGACTTCCCACCCTGCCCACCTGCTCACCAACGACTGGAGAACCAATGGGGTTGGGCGCAAAGGTACGGCAGCTCCTTCCAAGTTCTGTTTGGCCTGTCGTAGTTTTGCGGGCACCCTCGAGATGCGGGGCCCCTGGGATTTAGGCAGAGAGCTTGTGTGAAAGCCTAAAAACAGGAGACACACTGTGCAGCTGGTTCGTAATGTTGTGGCTCGTAATGAGGAGCGAGGATGCTCCTCTCACCAGGCTGACGTTCATGTGTCTGCTTCCTCTTTTCTCTCTTGGTCTCTGCAGTCAGCCATTCATATGGATACGGTCTGCTTGATGCCAGTGCAATTGTAGGTCTGGCAAAGACGTGGACTAATGTGAGGCCACAGCGGAAATGTGTGATCAGTGTTGCCTGTGAGTCAAGGTGAGTATCCACACATGTCGACTGTTTGGTTTTACTCTACTACATTTATCTGATAATTCTTGGTTCTTCGTTACCTTCCAATTACAATCAACAAATAAATGATGATTCATTATTATTAAGTATTTAATGGTCCCTGAGGGATAAGTTCCATATTAAACAGCACTATGTACAGTAAATTAAAATCAGCCCCATCCCCACATCTACCAGCTGCATCATTAAAGTGATGAACACGTTAATGCATCAGTAATTAAAATCTAATGACATGAAACACTTCACGTGTCATTTTTATGTTTGTACCTCAGTACTTGAATGTCAGTGCAGAGCTTTTACTTGTAACAGAGTAAGCCCTGGTATTACTACTTCTACTATTTCCTAAGTAAGGGATAAACGTACTGCTCACTGCTCACTCAATTTACCTCAACAGCCCAATATCAAGTGTCTACACAAATTAGCGTTCTCACTTTTTTTCTAAATTTAGAATTACTCTAATTAGTTTGAAAGAATCTGAATGCAGCTAAAGTAGCCAACTTTTAAAAAGTGCTCCAGACTTGATGTTGTTGTTTGTGCATGCCTCTCTCAAGTGATAAAACTCATTAAAAAGCCTTACATACACATATTTTTTCATCCAATGCTTCACTTTAAAAAAAGGGCTGAGCTGAGTATGCACTTTGAATTTTGAGCACAACAGATCATTATAGGTTGAATAGTTCATTTTTCTTACGTTCAAACAGCACTTTGGATTTAGAATAAAATGTACAATAAATGATTAATAACTTTATTGATAGGGGCACTCCAGATTTTACATACTGCTGATTTGCATGACGTATTTTTACAAGGAACTAAAAGTCTGTATATCTCCCGACTGTGTTAATCTGTCTTGTGTGAGTCCTCCAACTTTATGGAAGGCCAATCCTTAATCACCAGAGCACCCTTTAACTAGAAAAGTACCTTGCGGACATAACAAATTAGTTTTATAGAAGTGTTTTGGCTAAGATAGCAGCAGCACGGAGAACAAAGAGGCAGCCAACCACATAACACAAACTTATGATGAAACAGATAAAATAGGAGGGAGTAATTAAGGATCAGCAAAGCAGATGTGATCGGAACGATTGAACACAGACTAACTTTAATCAATATAGCGCCACGAGTCGTGCAGATTGTTTTGGCTTGATGTAACGTGAGCCTGTGACTAAGCGGCATGATGAGATGAGACTGGATAAGAGAGAGTGGCATTAAAGTGGTCCGTAACAGATCGTAGGTGGAAGAAATGCTCGCGTGTGACTGAGCTGTCATGTTTTGCTGCAGTGACACATCATGTCTTCATCTTCAGCTCGGCTCTGTTGAAGTGCTCCGTGTCGATGTGTGTGCGTGTTTGTGTGTATGTGTGTGCGTGCAGGCACTCGGCTTTGAGACCGCGCATTTAAAAGAGAAATAATAATTTGTCAACTCATGTGTTCTTTCGCTGTTGAGACTCAATATTTCTCCTCAGCCACTTCATTCCCTCCTCTTCCCGGCGTCACAGCCTAAACACAGTCTGACATCTCCTCTTCATTATGCGCTCCCTGTCACTTCTCTCGCCGGGTTTGAGGTTTCTCTCTCTTTTACTGCAGCTATGAGATGCTCAGAGCAGATGGTTCGAGCGTCTGGGAGCAGCAGTCGAGGCAGGTTATTCAATTTACATTTTGGGTGTTTAGCTGGCTCACTTATCCAGAGTGACTCGAAATAAGTGAGCAGGTAGGTGTTCAGTGTCTTTCTCACTGTCAATTACCTCCAGTGATTACATCAGAATCTTGACAGGGTGCTCAAAAAAGGATACATTTCCCAGGAAGTATGAGGTGCTGCATATACTCCACAGCGCTACATCCTCATGGCCCCGCGTAGCAAAAAGATGATGAATGAATAATGTGTAGTGGAGATTTGTTTGTGCATTTTAGAGTGTCAGAGTTTTCAGGTCTTTGATGTTCTCACATTTGGAGTATGGATCAGACTTTTAAGTGTGAAGTCTTCCCAGAAAAGTTCCTGAAAAAATGCATCTGACCAAAGAAGTGAGCACACAAACAGGTATCAGGGAGATCTCTCGTCTTTTGTTTCAACATGGAACGAGACAGACTCCAAGATGCGTCTGCACGCTTTGTACTGAAAGACAAATTCAATGCAAATTACCACCAGGACTGGAAGCTTTTGTGTGACTGCAAACTGAAGTATGGCACGAGCTGGGAGCCCTGGCATGTAAAGTGATTTACAATTCAGAAACACCCCAGCCTCTCTCAAGCTCACTCACCACCGAATGGATGGCAATTGTTACATTTTGGCTGTCCCTCATAATATTTTCTTTATTGGTGGTTCTGAAAAGCTTTAGACACGCAAAATACAAGCTTGACTTCTCCCCAGGATTATTGCTGGAAACAGATTTAAATTCAAAATAATCTAATAAATGATCCGTAATGAGTTTGTGATTGGCACATTTTTCACAATGTTTCTGCTGTGAGCTGCTAAATGCCAACGCCAACAAAATTCAACCAGAAGGCAAGTTGAAAAATATAATAATGGTGTTTGTGTACTGTTGGTCTTTTGGCTTGTTTTGTGTTTTGCTGAGGCCGAATAGAGAAACCTTTTGTCATCTCACAGGCGTCTTTTAAATAGCAATTGCCATCATCACCGATTTTCACCTGCTGCTGAAATATTGTTAATAAAAAGGACCGAAGGTTTTCATCTTTCTCTCTTGATTAGTTGCCCTGGTTTCCTTGCTGATTTTCCACAGTGGCAGATTGCTGTTTTATAGCGCCTTAGCACATCCCTCCCTTTGCCTTTTCTGTGTGTGCTTGTAAAAACAGATGCCATGCCTCCAACAGGGCCACAAATTTAGCTTCTCCCGGACCTTAAATCACAGGCACCTGTGCCGCAGCGGTCAACTGGCAGTGATGAATCAGCCTCAGCTATTTGTATAAATTTACATTTCCCTCTCTTGAGTTTTCTGACTCTACCTGGACCCACAAAATACAAATGCCAATTTGTCTACATTATCATGAGGACACACAGTTTGACTTGTTGGCCTCTATTAAAGTGCTGCAAATGAACTATTCACACGTGAGGCTGCTGCAAAGGTTAAAGGTGTTTATGTAGTCCTTTAATGCATCATGAAACATTTATAAGACTGAACCCGGAGGCATGACAGTTTAGTGATCGCACTGCGTCTTGTCTATAATTTGGGCACCTCAGTGTCACTAAAACCTGACGCCTTCCTCCTCCTCGGAATTGTTGTGGATGTGTGTAATCTCCTAAGCGGATTTGAGGGGGGAGTAAAAAGAGGTGGGTGCTTTACTTCCACAGAGGACGCTGATGCTACAGGTTGTGAGACATTAATCCTGTTCAAGGCCACAAACTCTTCACCCTTTGCAGGCTCGCACACTGGCCAGGGGCAAAATGTCACACTCACACCAGCTATCTGGAGTGTGGCTTATCCCGAGCTCAGAACAAGCCGGTAATGATTTCAGCATCACATAACCCACAACTAAAACCGCCTTTAACGTGCCTTCTCCATGTGCCCTTCCTCGTGTTTGACAGGAACATTGGCAGCCACTTAACGATCAAGAAGATCGTGGATGCCTGCATCGGGACGGACAGTCACGTGACCTCGCTGGAGCACGTCCAGGCCCGTCTCACTCTGTCCTACAACCGGAGGGGAAACCTGGCTATCCACCTCATCAGTCCCGCCGGCACGCGATCCACGCTGCTCCACCCCAGGTACAAACGCACAACCACACACACACACACACAGATAAGTTGGGGAGAGCAAACTCTTTACATGCATACCTGTCGTTTCCCCGCAGGCCTCATGACTACTCATCAGAGGGTTTCAATGACTGGGCGTTCATGACCACACACTCCTGGGATGAGAACCCCAACGGGGAGTGGACGCTGGAGATCGAGAATGTGGCCGGTGCCAGTGACTACGGTAAAGCATCTTTGTTGTGCTGTTCAGGTTCATCTACCTTTTGGCAGTATTTGAAATAGTATTGCAGCTAATGATTATTGATTTAATTGTTTTGGCAGTAAAATTTCAGAAATGCCTATCTCATATCCAAGGACCCCAGGGAGACCATTGTCATATAGTTTTTTGTTTCATCTGATTAAAAAATCCTGATGAACTTTTTTTTTTTTTTTTTAAATGAAATTGATTATAATTATATTGATAATACCTGGGAGGAGGGCGACATGCCGCAAAAGTCCTCATGTGGATTTAAACCGGAGGTGTTTCCGCCACCTCACGTGAATGTTATTTAACACTTGAATCTGTTGAGTCTCGAGTTCAGTGCCAGGAGATTAGAGATCAAGTGCTCCCTGTTTCCGAAGTTCTTGTGGCCTTGATCTCTTTACAGGAGCTGTGAAGCTGAGTCTGTGTTGCTCTGCAGACATTTTTTCTTTTTTATAGCAGGGAGCACCATAAAGCTGTGGAGCGAGTACTTCACTCTTGTTGTGTCTGCCCTTAGAACCTCCTGTGACAAAATTCAGCATCTGGACATAGCGGGTCCTCCCACAACACAGTACTCAGAATATAACCGATTCACGCCTCCCTCCTTTGAGGAGTGAGGACTTGTGAGAGGTTCCACTTAGTTCTCAAAGAGACGTGCACTTTATTACTGTCTTATTAGGCAACAAGTGAAATCACGCTGTCTTTAAAATACGTTCCATTTCTTGGAGTTTAGTTTCTATCACTTTACGCAGAAAATCCAAGAGCCTACAATGAGAAGGGGATGCTTTTACACAGTCCGTCTGAGGGAGTGCCAACCCAGAGCCATACCGTTTTTGACAGGCCTGCTTTTCTTAACGTTAAATTTATTTTCTTTATTTTTTTTAATCTCTATCTCAATTTCTCCACTCAGGCACTCTGACCCAGTTCACCCTGGTGCTGTATGGCACTGGCCCAGAGTCTTCCAGCTCCTCCGAAGAGTCTCAGCCTGGCAATGGCAGCTGCAAGACTTTGGACCTGAGGCAGATATGTATCGGTAAGACTGGTATCTCTAGTCTTTGAGTGTGTTCCTTACAAGAAACTACAGTAATGTCGAAACAGCTGAGAAGTAGCAGTGCAATCACAGAGTCATGTTGAGATGTGACATGTGAAGTAGCCTGGATATTGTGAACAAAGATGAAATATTACCCTCTGTGTGCTCAGCCGCATCCCTTTGCAGTCTCTTTGACTGCTCTGTGTCTCTACCGCATGTTGTGGGCAGTCTCATTTGAAAGTCACACAATTATCTTATTTAAACTCTTCGTGCAAATGTCATGCCATTAGGTGTCTGTGGCATTAGTAGACATTTTCTACCAATTTTCTAATATCTAACTCCTGATGACATCTAATAAAATTTGACTTCAGGTCCCTTTTAAATAATCTCATTTAAATTTAATGCTGTCCATGCTGCCGTATCCCACCTAATCCAAAATACTGCCATAGGCAAGGTCTCCAGATACTCAACAAAGTCCAGCTATTATCTGAAGTAGTGACAGTCTGACCCCTACAGGTTACAAGAGGTACTGACATACTAACAGACAAGATCATAAACAGATTAATTAGAGGATGAGCTGAATACAACGAACATATCTTTGATTATCATATGTTATGATTATCATGTCTCATATATTACACAGTGCTCTTTGACTCAGGGCTCACAACTATAGTTGTGTCTATGTTTGAACGTTGACAAGACCCTGCAGTAAATTAGATTTTCCCTCTCCTGTTGGCTCACGCTCCTGTTTTCAGCTCTGTTACCCCCAGCACCCACAGTCTGTTAATTGCTATTACAGGCAATGGTCTGCATCTGGACCTGCTGCATATGGAAATGGTTCTGTTGACTTAAACATGCTGCACTCAGCATATAAATTGCAAAGCTTTTTGTCATCAGTTTTTCTTTTTTTTACTTTGCAAAAGTAGCACCAGCAAAAGTGAAAATGGCAACTTGAAAGCCAAATTGTCCTGAAACTTTCTTACATTTAAAGGATAGCAAGCAAGCATGGCTGAATAAATACAGAAATGTCACACACAGCCGTGCTTTACCATGTTAGCTGTGCTCTCTGAGCCTTGACTTTCTGGGCCGGGATCCTGCTTCTCTGTTTTTGGGTTGTCTGACTCATACGAAGAGGGAAAAGGTGTGTGCGGTTGTTTATTTCTGTTTTGTTTCTGTGTGTTACAGAGTGCAACGCCGGCTACTACCTCTTTCAGCAGGGTTGTGTGAAAGAATGTCCAGCAGGCTTCTCAGTGGGCTCTCAGCCCCTCAACTACACAGTTGGAAACTTCATATCACCAGCCTCCGTCCCAGCCTGCCTGCCCTGCCCACAGCCCTGCCTGACCTGCAGCAGTCTCAGCCCTCAGGCCTGCCTGTCCTGCCTCCCTCACAGCTCCCTGGACCCCGTCTCTGGCACCTGCACGCACCTCAACCAGTACATGCGCGAGTCCCCCGGCAGCTTCATGGTGGGCCAAGGGAACCTGGGGTCGCAGCTTGAGCTGAGCTCTCGGCTGCCCATCACCATCGCCGTGCTCAGCTGCATAGCTATCATTGCCACCTTTGCTGGCATCTTCTTGCTGCTGCAGCTGCGCTCAGGCGCACACATCAAGCTGCCCTCTCTGGAGGCTGGTGGCGGCCTTGGAGGCAGCTTCAGCCTTGGGGGAAATAGGGTGGTGTCATACCGTGGCATCCCGACAGTGTGGGGGGATGATGAGGTAAACACAGACTCCGAAAACGAAGAGTTTGACGTCCAAAATGAGAGGACTGCCTTTATCAAAACACAAAGTGCTCTTTAATGCCTCCCCCACATCCCTTCTTTTCTCCTGCTTTTAAATCATCTCACCCCCACATTCGTCTGATAATTCGGGGCTGTGGTAACTATCCTGTCACCGTCTTTTCTGGTTTTAGCTCTCATCCCTTTTTTTCTATCTCTGTCTTACCGAGTTCTTGTCTGAGTCCTGCTTCAAGATCCGGTCTTCCTCTCTGCTGTGGGAGACCTGATGGGAAGCGGCTGTCTCTCAGAGCTTGGGATGGGCCCGAGCTTTGCTCTGTTCACACTTGGGCGCATTTCTATTAAACTGGCTCTCTCCCGCCTCTTGCCCTAAATCAGTAACAGTGTCTGTCTGTGCAGAGTCCATTTTCCCCTCCAGCTCCAGCTCCTTTTTTGTTACAGTAAACAAATGATTATTATTTGCTTTCTTCTCCCTTTTTTGTCTCTTTCCATCAGTCTCAGTGCAGTAGCCAGACGAGATTGTTGAATGTGAGGAGTAGAGATGTGTGTGTGTGTGTGTGTGCATGCGCACACATGTCTGAATGCCTGTGTCTGTGTGAATGTGAGCGTGTAAATCTGAGGAACAATGTAGTGCCCTTTATAGAGAAGCTAAAGCTGGTCCTGTCACATTTAGTGCTTTAACTAAAGAAGTGATAACAGAACATTGTATTATGAGGCATGAAATCGGATTTTTGGAAACATTGATTCTCTCCAAAGTGCCACTTAGTGACATCAACGTCCAAAATCTGTTACGGAAAAGCACCACTTATCTGCAGTGACTAACATTTTCAAAGTGCAATTTTAGAAATGCACAAATCAAAAGCGTAATTGTTGTCAAGGCAAATGTCCCAACTTGAATGGTCTGTAATCATGTGTCACCAGTCAAAACAGACCACCTGAGAGATTTCTGATAGCTTCCTTTTTATGATTAGACAATGTTTTGTATTTACTTCAGACAAAGTCCATCTCTTGGTCTCTTGTGTTTTTTTTTTTTTTTTAATCTGTACAGTTATTGATCTGGGTGTGAGGGGAGGGGGGCTTTAGTTCTCTTTTTGTACACACACTCTGGACACATCTCTCTCAGCTCTGGCAGAACAAATTGTGAGTCACACAACTAGAAAATCTTCCTCCAGCGTTTCAGGAGGATCGGGTCACGATGGACACTTACCGCATTTCGAAAACTATAAATTCTCCTGCAGTCATAACCTACCAACCATCACACGGAAAGGGTATTAAAAAAAAGAGATGAATTTAAAGAAAGGAGAAAAAAACAAATGCACATGGGCCACTCCATCAACCCCGGGGTTGATTTCATTTCCGCGTCTGATGTTCTCGTGTCCCGGGGCTGAGAGAGAGGTAGCCGAGGTGCTGACGGGACCCACAACAATATGTGTCTGCTGACGAGCTTCTGAAAGCAGCTGGCAGGTGCCGAGTTACATGTGATTGATTTCCTGACAGAGCAGACGCAGTAAAGAAAACGTTGACGCTTTCCCCCTTTGTGGCTGAGTCGGAGCACATTAGCACTGCAAACACACACTACACACGCCGCATATCATAGTGCTTGAAATTTTGCCTGTTTGTGTGTGTATGAGTGTGTGCCTGTGTGTGTTTAGTTTAAATGTTTATCTGCCCTCTGAAAGGTTTCCTTTCCTCCTCCGCCTCAGCTCTCCTCTTTAAATCCTGAACAGTGTTTAGAGGAAACCTGTGGTGGAGACTCCACATCTCATCAGTGTCTCTGCACTCTCCCTCCAGTCTTCATCTAATCTAAATTTCAGATTATCTCTTCAGCGTACTTGCCAATTAATTATATTCTGAATGCTACTGCAGCAACTATTTATTCTGAGAGATTTTAATCATACCTTTAGGGAAGATTGTTTTTAAAGTGATTTTTCTCCGGGGCTGGTTATCAACTAAAATATGCATCATGTGATTTAATCCAGAGTAGCCATTTTGAATCCATTGATCTCCTCCTCTGCTTTGTGGAAATTATGATGATTTTTTTTTTCCACTTCCAGTACAAAAACAGTGGAGCTTGCTGAGAGAGGTTGTCATGGCGATGACATGCATACAAAACTGCAGCTGCTCATCCTTTTTATCTACCTCTCATATCATTCAGCAAGGGTTCATACGCTGTTAGAGGAGCTGTTAAATGATTATAGAGGTCAAATTATATGTAGGTCAGATATTAAAACGCATCTCGGGAAAGATTTAGAGGGACAGGTGTGAAAGTCAGATTTATGTTTTAGAAGACAAACACGTAATTGCAACTCAGACACTGTAAAGCTGCTGTGTAAATTCTGGTCTCCCGAACCTCCTATCTCTCTTAAAATATATTGCCTTCAGGATCAGCATTCATGGGAAGTCGCACCGGGGCTTTAAAATCTGTTATTGAAAATAGAATAGGTGGAAGGATTGTCCATAGATCTTGTTGGCCAGTGTTTAAGTGCTAAATCAACTTAAAATTGTCGATTGTTTTCCTCGCCTCTCATACTCTGTTCCCACTTGGACGACTCCATCAGAGGTGAAGACTTCTTTTGTTTTTAAGTATATGTCTCTGACAATCAATCACTTTCCTTGATTTTGGGGGCAGAGAAAAGTGCACAAGCACACAATGCAAATCAATTTTAATTTAACTACTTGTGTTAGGAAGCCTTCTCAGAAGGTATTATTCATAAATATGCAGGGCTGAATGTGATTTAAATTGCGAAAGCATGTTCGGAGAGAAACAAATATAAGAACAGCCGAGGATAAAGCATCTCAGTCCAGTACCTGCCAACATCCTGTTCAAAAGCGCAGAGGATGATTGGTATGTACGCTCTCGAACACAGCGCTGAGCCAGGAAGCTTAATTCATCTCAGATGGCCAGTGCAGGTGTAGCACATTTGGCTTATCGCAGCAGTTTCAGCCAGGAAGTGCTAAACTGGATTGGAAACCAACCCGAGAAGGTGGATTTAGGGAAAGTGCGCTCTAAAGGAACAAAGCTAATGCGGCTGCAGAATAATGAGTGTGTGTTGCATGGCTTTGTCTGATGTACATTTGTGCCTACTACCATTTAGGCTTTGATTAGCCCCAATTTAAGGAGGTTGGTAATTTAAAAATGTAATAACTGCAGCTTCAGACTTGAGCCACAAACTCTTATTGACTTTCCAGCTCAGTGTGAGTGTGTAAACAACAAGTAATGGTCTAATGTGTCACCAAAATTGCTTCCATAAACCATTCTTTGAGTTTGCTTTTTTTCTTTTTTTTTTTTTTAAAGAAGTATAATGTCAGCCTCTTACCAATTTGTCGCAATTAGTCATTATTAATTGATGCTCAGTCTTGTCAGCATTATGCACTGTGCATTCTTCCCTTACACAGGATTTATATTGCTTCCAGAAAGAATGAAATTTCTCCTAATGCTCAACATTTTGTGGTGTTCAGACAAAATCCAGTGGCCCTTCAAGTGCACACGCAAAATGATTTATTCATCTTCGCTTGACGTTGTATTCACTACAGCTTAAAAAACTCGGAAAACTTTAAACCGGAGCTTTGTGCATTCAAGTGTTCAACTTTTAAGAAAATCATGAATGCGGGCAGCATTAAGTAGCCAGTGCTTCTAAAGCGCAGGGTGCTGCTGAAAACCATTAGCAGCCGTTCACTCTTTCAGTGCAAGAATGTGATGGAAACCACACACTAAAGAAAGAAGAGGTTCTGTAATTGTGATGGAAAGCAGCTCGTAATTATGAAGCTTCCACTTCTCTGAAGTGTGAAGCCCTTTATGCCGTAACAGGAATGTTACAAAAAAATTGCGTAAGTTGCAGATTGTCTCCTATGGCTGTAAAGAAAGACGGCCGTGGGAGTGATGGAGACTTTTTCTTCACACAGCTGAGTCATTTAATGTGGAGCTTGGTGTTGCTTCGGTCCTGCCTTAGGATGCAGTCTGAGGTGATCAATATGAAGTCGGATGGAGTTAATAGGAGCAATATCTTTGGCATAACCAAAGACAATCATTTTATGCTGTCTGTTTAGTGTTACGACGTGTCGCTTTCAGGTCGTCACGGCCCATCAACCCCTTCACTTCAGAGTGTTTTGTTGATATCGTTCTGTCATCTCTGCCTTTTTTTTTTTTTTTTTTTGTGGTGGAAGATCTGCAGCAACACAGTGTATGTTCAGCAGCTGTGGCCGGAGGAGGTAGAATGTATCCCATCTCCATCAACTTAAGGGCTGAATCAGATCTGCGTGTGTGCACATGCTTGTTAAAGTATAAATGAAACACTTTGTAAGGGGGTGGGGGGTGCGGGGCGGTTAATGGAGCAGCCTCAGACGACTCTGTTGACCTCCTCCCGCCTCCACGTGAGGTTCCCGGCCTGTGGCTGCACACAGTACCTTACAGATTTGTGACCTATGAATAATGTACAAGAATGACTATCTTACGTGGGACATAACTCTAAAATAAGGCCTATTTTTGTACTATATGAATGGTGCAGTGTAATTTTCTTGTAATTTAAATTTTTTTTTTGCTCTTGTTTTTCTTCTTTTTATTTAATTGATGTCAATTATAGATTCTACTAAAATAAAGATCTATGCAAATTTGAATGTGTTTTTATTAAATGAAATGTGTGAAAATGTTCGTGTGGATTTGTGTAAGAAAACTACAGCGATGGAAGAAGTACGCAGAAAGAACAGTGTAAAAAAAAAAAAAAAAAACTCTTACCAATGAAAGTCTTCCATTCAAAATTCTACTTAAAGTACAGAAATATTCTCAGTAAAACGTACAGATTCAAAAGTAAACATACTCATTAGCTTCTGACTGATGAATTTGATGTGAAATGAATGCTGATGAATCAATGTGTTTGAGCTGCGTTATACTGTTGTAGATGGTGGACGTGGAGCTAAGTTGAACTGCTTTATATACAGCTGCGTAGTTCAGTGGCTCCTCACCAGTGGGCTGCAAAATAAAGCTGAGGGGTCATGAGATGATTTATGCAGGAGCAAAAAAGAATAAACAAATTTCTGCTTCACAAATTTGCATTCACGTTTGGACTTCTCTAATGATTGTTTTTGTTAATATTTTGTGAAATACTGGGGTAATATCTGGGCATTTTTTCTTGTGTTACCCTAGAGGTACTCACATTTTTCTATTTAAGCAAAGAAATACTTTGGCAAATAAAAGGTAAATTCCTGTATTCAAGAACAACAAAAAAACAATCATCATGATATACTGTAGTAAAAATATTTATACAGAATGGCCTATTTTCGGAATAATGCCTTAAGAATAATTATGCATTATAGATTTATTTCATTTGTGTACAATACCCTGGAGACATACTTATAAACTGGACTTGAGCAGAGTATACATGAGTTAAAGGACTTAGTTACTGTTCTTCATGACCAAGATAAAGAGTCTCCTTACAGTTTATCCTGACCAGATTTCATGACAATCCTTGAGCAGGAAAAAAAACCAAAAACATCTGAAGTTTAGAGGAGAAACAGCAGCATGTACAGTAGAAGAACATATAGTACAATACTGGCTATTTTATTAGTTTCTCACAGTTATTGTAAAATGTCTGCCACTGGGTTGGATTTTTCTGTGAAGTCTGATCTAACGCACACTGGGGTTTGCTCTGGCTGAATTCAAGCTTCCTCAGCTGCTAACTGAATTTCTGTTTCCTGAGCTGTCGCCTGCTCTCCTCCCGATAAAGTAGTCTCCTCGCAGTGGGGCGTGAAGTGGAGGAAACATGTAACGTAACATTTGGTGAAACACCACCGCTTTGCCCACAGGGACCGCCAAAAACAACATAACGTGAAAAGTTCCACTTGCTTTAAAAAATTGAACTAAAAAGATTTTACAAAGAGGTTTTGGATACAAACATAAACACTTTATAAGATCTGCTGCACTGTTGAATGCACAAATCTGTTAAGCTATTTTCTGTGACTGTCCTACAATCTCACAAATGCAAAGATTTAAAAGTTTCACCGAGGCTTACTGAGGATGTGTTTTTAAAAGTAGCAACTCTCCGTAGAAATACAGTTTCTGTGGCAATGAAAGTAAAGTCCTGTAATCAAGATACAAGAAACAATCATCAATTAAAATGCAAGTAATAAAAATATTCATTGTACAGAATGGCCTGTTCCAGAATAATGTATAATAATTATACATTATAGATTTATTTAATTTATGTGTACATCACCCTGGAGAAGTACTTATAAACTGCACTGTAAAGCACAGTGAGTTAATGGACTTACTTATTTTCCAACACTGCCTGTTCCTCATTCTGGCCTGCCAGCAGCTCTGTGAGACGTCATTACAGTTTATCCTGACAACATTTCATGGTCAATCCAATTGTGAGACATTGAGATATTTCAGGAGTCGTCTGTTGAGCTGTGACGTCAGCATATTTGAATTTGCTGTCTTATGTGTCTGGTTGTTTTCTTGAAACCTTTTCTGAGAATGCAGCACAGCTACGTAGCGTTGAACCTGCGTTAGTCATGATGTGTTTTGTCAAGTGATTCTGCATTTGAAAAGTATCCCGCAGGTTTCACAAACACGTGGTTTCTCTCCCGTGTGGATTCCTGTGTGTTTCTTCAGGTCTGACCTCTGACAGAATCTTTTTCCACAGGTGTTAAAGATGTGCTGTGTCTCACCTGTGTTTTCCACCTCATTAACAGAAAGACAGTTTTCATTATGTGCTTTGTCAGCTCCACCTAGTGACTAAATCTTTGCCCACACTTGTCACGTTTGAGTTTTTTTTTTTTTTTTTTAATCAGTGCAGGTCCTCAGGTGAACCCTGAGTGGTGTCATTACTGTTGTTTTTGGTCCGTTGGTTTTTGGACTGACTTCATGGTTATCCCTCGTGTGATCTTGACTCTCAGCTGCATGAAAGTTGCGAGAGAGGAGCTGGAGATCATTGTTTGGCTCTGATACCGCAGAGCTTTGAACTGAGTCATTGACCACACGCTCTTTCTCTGCTGCTCTCAGAGTTTCAGGAGTCAGCAGCTGGGTCTGGTCCTCACTGTTCACTGAGGACAGGATGAGACCTCTTACAATTAATATGAAAAAAAACAGCATTAAAATGTCCTTAAAACACAAAAAGTAAAATACTGTTGATAAAGAATGGCATATTTAATAAATATTATGATATGGGATGTTAATTGTTCTTGCACCAACATGTACATCACTTAAATGCTGAAACTGGTGCAGATGGAACTAATTTATCAATTTTACATTTTACCTGGTAGCCTGTGAATTTTTCCTCCAATGGTTTTAACTTAGTCTATAATATTACATAACCATTTTTAGTATATTTTTCATTGATAATCTGAATATGCAAAGTAACTAGCAACTAAAGTTCAAACAGGAAATTCAGTTGAGAAGTATAAAGTGGCAGGTAAAGTACTCAAGTGAAGTAAAAGTCTCTCAAAAATGAACTGAAGTACAGTAATTTTGTGAATGCCCTCAGTTATTTCCCACTACTCTATATTAATGAGATTGAAATAGGTGAAATCATCGGAGATTTAAAAAGCTACAAATAGGCACATAGCACTTATTTGATCAGCTGCACGGAGCCCCTCTGGCCTTCAGCTCCCCCCGGCTTAACAAAAGAAAATACTGACTTTTTTCATCAGTAGTTCCTCTTCCCCTTGTTCACTTACTCATCAGGTCTGCTATAGGAAGACAGGTGTTATAGAGAGGACCACAAAATGCACAAGAAAAGGAAGTTCTGTTGATTGGATGGACCAAACGCAGGATGATGATGATGATTTATACCCAGGTGATTGGGCTTTGCATTTCAATTTTATTACTTTTAGTGTGGCCGGAGGAGGTAGATAGTTGACTTATTAATTTTCAGAGTTCAGTCACAGTTTTGTGAAGTGTAGGAAACAAAACTATCTATATTGGTTTAGAAACAGAACCTAGTTTGGTTCCTTTCACAACATTAACCACATGTTTGAAGGCCTTAAGTATCTAATGTGTACTCAAACAGTGCTGTTGTACACTCGGATGCAAATAGTCACACTGTTTTACTGCAATTACTGCTAAAATGGATGAATATGGACACTCGGGGGCAAATATAACCAGCTAAAACTGCAATTATTATATAACATTGTTTCATCATTCTTATTTTTAGTGTAGAATTCACTATTATTTCATTATGCCACTTTTTTATTACATAATGTTTGTCATGAAAACAGTAGTTAGCACTGTCGCCTCACAGCTAGAGGGTTCTGGGTTCAATACTCCACCTTCCTCCTCCAATTCAAAGGCAACTTTGAATTGGCAATTAACCCTTGGTGTGAATGTGAGAGCGAGTGTCTGTCCTTCAGCGACCCGCCTCTCGCCCAAGATAGCTGAGAAAGGCTCCAGCACCCTGTGACCCTGTGTGCTGTGTGGGATAGATGCATTTTACAATACAGCAAGCACAAAAAGCAACGCTCATAACAAAGCTTTGTTATTCTGAAATAAATAAACACTTCATGATATTGATTGGGTTTCAGTGAATTCTGGGAATTGTTGGTCAAGTTATATATTTCACAGACTTTGCTCAAATGATTGTTTCATAATTTAAATACGAACATTTGGAGTTCAATATAATCACACCACTTTATTCCAGACTTAAATATCTATCAGACAGACAAACAGCAGTCACATGGGTTGACGTTCATAATCCAGAAAAGTCTGAAGCCACTGATTTAATCTTTGATAAAGTGTTTATAAACCATTCTGGGTTTTCTTTACGTATCTCTACTTGAGAAGTATTCTGCAATAATAGATGTCAGATAAATGTGATAATGTTCCCTCTGACGTGTAGTGAAGTCGAAGTATACAACAGCAGAAAATGGAAATATTATTGAATATGGGTAAGCCAACATCAAATTGTGCTTAAGTACAGTACCTGAGTAAATGTACTCTGATACTTGCCAGCCATTGAACTGCAGTGACATAAAATATTGAGTCAACAGTGACAGTTTCACACAGAGTGTACAGCACAATTATTTGTTGCCTCTAGCCACAGTGTAGAAGGCTTTGACTTGACCTGCAGCTCTGTTTTACTGTACCTAAACATAAATGGTGACATTTCCTCTGTGGTTTGTAAAACATGTCTGAGCTGCACGACATTGTGTCTCCTCTTGTCTCCATAATGTGTGCATCTAACGATGTGACTGGTATGATTGAGTCAATGAGTTTACAGCACTCAGTTGCAAACACAAGTAATGGAGTGAGGCTGTGTTCACACTGTGGTAAAATTAAAATGTAAAAAAAGAGCTTTATGTCATGCAACAAACACAACAGTCCGTTGTGGTCTGAAAGCAATAAACAGTCAGCAACATTCAGAGGAAGCTTCAACAAACTGACCGTAGCTCAAGGGTGAATGGCACCTTGCAGTATGTATATAACTGATTTTTTTCCTCCCATTTCATGTAGCAAAGCATATTGGGGTCAGAAATAAACCTGCGCGTGCCTGCCTCAGGCTTTCAGGACACTGTGGGTAAATATTGAAGCCACACTGCTCCAGTAACCTTCTCACCAGCTGTTCACACACACATTCATATCATATTAAGAAGAAGTGTTCACATGATTTACCAAAGCAGAAGCAGCAATACAGTGATGTTAAAATACTGAAAAGAACTGTGAGTGGTCTGTTGTTGTATAATAGTGAATTATTACTGATGCACTGATACATGAGCATCATTTTATTGGTGTAATTAGCTGAGGCT
>JAOXYL010000001.1:23178607-23191168 GCA_028564955.1 Terapon puta | reverse complement strand
AAGTCCAGTATTATAGAATGAAACCAAAGATCAAAACCTGTTTTCAGCCAGTGATCGAAGATTTCTGTAAATTTGTCAAGCTGAACGCTTTCTGTACTGTACAGGAGACACGCACAGAGGAGACTGACTGACAATGGTCTACAGTCCCTTGGCCAATCAGGACGCAGAACACAATGCGCTGTAAAAAAAAAAAAAAGAAAGAAAGAAATAAAGAAAGAAAGAAAAGCATGCAGAATTGCACTAAAAAAGTCCGCGGAACAGCGAGACTGCGAAAGGTGAACCGCGTTATAGGGAGGGACCACTGTACACATATGCATACATACCAAATAGAAAATATACATAATGGAAGACAATATACAATATGTGAAGAAGTGATGAAGTCCTTAGTGCTGTCCTGAATATAAATAGATAAATAAATAACAAAATATAAATAGCTTGTTGTACACTCTATTTTATACTGTGGTCAACAGTGCTGACACCTGTATATTACTAATTTTATGACAGAGGCTGCAGGCCGGACTCTGGACATGCCTGGGCCAAGATGCTCTCAGTGACCAAGTTGATACTGTTGATGATGTCTGTTATAGTCAGTGAGCAATGAAGAAGTCTCTCTGATGAGAGGTGACAAATATTCAAAAAGCTCAAGTGAACACAACTTACTTCCTTGAAGTTTTAGAATATATCAAAAAATGATGTATCTGTAATAATTCTGTGCCTGATCCGAAAACACTGTGAACACGTTCCAATTGTATCCTGAGCTGAAAGCAGTGTGGCTCCTGGGTGTAAGAGGACGGCAGCAGCTGTTCAGCAGGATTTCTGAACGCACCCCGTTCACCTCAGCTGCCGTTTGGCCATGATAATATTTTCATGTCATCCTAACAAGAAAGCAGATAACCTAAATGCGAGTGGCTGAAAATTAGCAGTTGGTGTGTTAACACGCTAACACATGAACACAGAAGGGGCTGTATGTAATTATTTACCTGTTTTTAATCCAATGTGCTGACACATTGTTACATAACTTGAAAAAATAAAACATTCCTTGACTTTCTTGGCTGACTGTACCACCCTGTAGACCAGGGGCGTCAAACTCATTTTAGTTCCACTTTGATCTCAAGGACAGGAGCTGCAGAGTGGTACATGCTTTCGCGTTCGCAAAACTCTCCAGTAGCACCAGAAAAGTTGCTAGATTTGTTGGTGGTTGCATTTGACAAAAAAAGTCTCCAAGAGAGTTTGAGGATCACCAGATTTAGCAAGAAAGTTGCAGAGCTGGTAAAACTGACAGATGTCCCCACTTTGTGACGCTGCTGCCTGCGGCAATGAGCACTTCTGCCTCCGGGTCAGATGACACATTTACTGTTATTGAAGCACTTATTGGACTCATTTGAAGTAAAAAACGGGGCCGTATGTTTGACACCCCTGCCTAGACTGATTTCCATATAAAGGGCTCAGGCTTTGGTTGCATGGGTTCCTGGGGGTCTTTCCTCTCTGCAGCAACAGCGTGCAACACTTACTTGTTGATGGAGCTGCTGCAATGTTTTTATAGCCACAATCTATCCTACCTCCATTCAGAAAACAAACATTTAATAGTTGTTTGTCGAAAACCTGACAAAGCATGAATTCAGACATTTTACAAATGATCACCATGATGTAATTACTTTGGCATCATTTTGTTCTGTTTATTGCAATTAAATCACAGCAAAATCGGTTCACTGTGAGGTTATAAAGCTGTAGCAAGTGGAGTCCACTAAGATAACATCAACCAGTGACTGCCCCAACACAACACAGACTCACAAGTCAGGCAACTAATCTCATTCATAAAGATCTGTCTAGTTATCCCACTGCTCATGTTTTAATCAAACTCATTTCATCTAGTGAAAGCTAGACAAACAGTGATTTACTATCAACATAATGCCTGTCGGTCACCTTCGGTCTTGTTTGTGTCAAAATGGAAACAACAGGACACTGTCGGAGGTGGCATTGTTAATGTTTGCTTATTGTCGCACGCAGCCCCTTTAAACATGAAATCACGTTGAAAAGCAGTTACATGATGACCATTTGCAACATGAATGTTAATATGTTGACTGGAAGCTGCTGACTCTCAGTGCATGGTGCAGAAAATGGCAGTGATGAAACTTGAATCAAGTCTGCCTCATAAGATAATCTGGGCGGATTCTTAGACAGACTTCTCTGGGTTTCATTGTCAAAAACCTTTTTGAAGGCAGCATTTGAGGAAAATCCTCAAATGGAAAATCCTCAAATGCTGGCAGCACGTTTCAAGAAATAGAAAATGAAAACAGAACAGAAATTGAAAATGAGTGTCAATGAGACAACAATAACAGGGAGTCTGTAGCATTGAGGTAGTGTGCAAATGGAAATGTGCAACGTGGATTGTGCAAAACTGTGTGCAGATTGTGCAAAACACAAACAGCTGCATCCTGTGCAAGTGTTGCAGTGTCCAGATATGTATTGTCCCTGTGCAGCCTTCACCACCCTCTGCAGGTCAGGACTGAGCTCCCCAGCTCCTTAGGAAGTAGAGGCGCTGACGTGCTTTCCTAATCAAACAGGAAGCATTATTGCTCCAGGTGAGGTCGTCAGAGATGTGCACGCCCAGCTACTAGAAGCTGGAGACCACTTCCACCACAGTGTCTCCAATGTGCAGGGGGGTTCACAATTATCTCCTTGGTCTTCTTCACGTTGATGTAGAGGTTGTTTAGTCTGCACCAATCCTCCAGATGTCCCACCTCCTGCCTGTAGTCGGACCCATCGTTGTCAGCGATCCGTCCCACCACAGCTCAGATGTATCGCTGAGCAGTCGTATGTGAGCAGGGTGAACAGGAGGGGGCTCAGCACGCAGCCCTGGGGGGAGCCGGTGCTGTGGGTGATGGAGGAGGAGGAGACATAACGGATCCTCACAGACTGCCGTTAGAAAGTCCAGGACCCGCTTGCAGAGGGTGGTGCTCAGTCTGAGTGTTTTGAGTTTCTGGACAAGGTCTGCAGTATAATTTTATTGAAAGCTGAGGTGAAATACACAAAGAGCAGGCGGACATAAGAGTCTCAGCATGGACAAAAAAAACTGTAGCTTTTGAAAAGGTTGCTGATGTCTGCCACCTTCAGCCTTGTTCATTGATAGGGAATCAGGGAATTGATCGTTTTTTTGGTCGAGACTTAGATGAGAAGTTTGATCTACACAAACTGTGAAGGTAATGTGAGCAGCTGGTTATCTTAGTATGAAGAGTGCAGTGAAGCAGAAACAGCTAGCCTGGCACTATCCGAGGGTAATTAAATCAGCCAAACAGCACCTTTAACCCTAACAAATTAACACATTACATCTTGTTTAATCCATACAAAACCAAAGTGATTAGCATAGCCATCATATTCATTATCACAAAATAATGATTTTATTCCCATCCCTCTGGAGCCCAGGAACTCCTGTCTGCATGGTTGACAGGCAGCATTTATGATCTGTGATCAAATTACTCTTTTAGCTTGTTATTTGACAACAGAAACTGTCACCAGATTTTCTCTTCACACCGACCCAAATTTCTGCTGTGTTCTGGGCTATATCTAGTAAATGAAATCATGACAAAAAAAGTTTTGTGTGGCTCTCATGACTCTCACATCACTCCCTCAGTTTTTTGGAGCGCGCCAAGAGTAAAGGAAACTGTCGGAGATGTACTGTACCTGTAGTCCCATGCTTTTGTTGAGACAAGTCAAGTGACATTGTTAAGTGACACTGACATGGCTCATAATGATGGCAGCGTGGGTGTGGTAAGTCATGAAAAGGTTACACTGAAATGATACGCATCTTCTGTGCAAACACTGCTGGAGACTCTGTCGCTTGGCTCTGAATATTCTTGGCACAGTGTCAGACAGATTTGCACTAAGGGGTTACCGTAGTTGTTCTTTAAATAATGTGCCCTGTCAGATTTATTTTATATGGATTAGTATCATTAGCATGGATAATCCTTTCACGGCATTTCTACCTGCTGCATGATTTCATGCCTACACTAATTTGAGATTAATCCCTCAGAGAATGAAAACATGAAATCCTAAATGCAAAGCTGCTGCTGGGCTCTGAAACGATGTTGCTCAGCTTCTGTGTTAAAGTTTACTTAATGAACCTTCAGTCCCACAAAGGGTAAAATCAGTGAAGGACATGAAAAAATGTGAAATGGACTAATGACCCACTGAATCTGTCAGGTGGCATGAAAATGAGAGAACAAATTGAAATGTTAATGACTTGCTAGAAGAGGATATGTTAAATGAAAATGTCTCACATGTGACAACCCGCTGAGTGTCTATTTGTTTCTTTCTCCTCTCATTACAGGTGATGGGCTGGGAGTCAGTGAGTCTGCTGCGCTCTCTGTCGGCCCCAACGTGGTCTCCTGGTTTGGTCATTTTGTTTTGGCTTTTCATCTCCATACGCTATTTGAACTCACCCCGACCCTCTCACACATTACTGGTGCTACTGACTGTTCACATCTCATGAACTTGCATGATACCTATGTTCACCTTGTAGCTTTCATTTCACACACACACACACCTTAACTTGGGGTTCTTTTCTAGGATGAGAAACACCTGCGTTGAAGAAGGTGTGGCACCTGTCACTCATCTGCTGGAGGTATGACTGTCATGTGTGATTTTTTTTTTTTTTCAACTGCTCAAAATGCCTCCAAGTTGAAATGACTTTACCGGTCCAGCTTGTCCTGTTACTTGTAGTAGTCAGCTGAGTGTCTCATGATGTTGAGTCTAATTTTATGAGCTCCCGGGTAACAAAACAAAGGTCTGACACATAAAGAGGAGATGACACTCTCCACCCTATTCTTCTTCCATTAGATGGTCCCCACCCTAGTTTGACAGTTTCATTAATTCATGGGTTGATTAGGAAAGTAATAAAAACTCCAACTCGTATTTTATTTCTGTCTCCTTTGGATACTGTCCCACTTTTCATTTTACTGGATGTGCATTATCCTAAACTTTTAGATTACTGAATATTTGTTGACAAAGCAATGTGCAGTGTAGTGTTAATGTGTATGAAGCAGCGTTGTCAGTGATGTTTACAGACTGTGACATCATTTTCTCTTTCAAGTGTCATTCAGATCGTCAAAGAGAAGACCTGCCTGTGTCATTCAGTGCACCATATTGACAAGAGTACAAATAACTACATATTGTTGTATATGTTATCTATTATAGTTTCAGCAAAAACAAGCACATTCATTTAGGAAGATAAGTCCAAAATGCACATATCTTTTTTCTTTTTCGTTTTTCTTTTTTTTGCAAATGAACCATTCATCACTTGAGGGTGCATTATATAAACATTATATGGTTTCAGATAAGAGCTGAGACAGGATTATAAAGTATATAAATATAAATATAAAAATCAAGTATTGTCAGACAGTATGCTATGCTGTCCAAGGGAATTAAAGAAAAGTGGACATTAAGAATAAAAACAACTGCATTACCACTGTTTGCTGTATTTTGGACAAATTATACAAAAAGTTCTTACTTACTCAGGAGAAATCTGGCCAAAACAGATGCCACCATATAGTGGACTTTTGCATCAGTGAAATCACGGTTTACAGTTTGTAAGATTGAATCAGTCACTCTTATTTTGTAATATGAAAAAAGTATTAAGTATTAAGTATCAAGTAAGTATTTAAGAATTTATTTCACTAATAGACAAACAAACAGCCAACAATTCTCAATACTAAAAACGTACAGAAAAATGTACAAAAGAATACTACTCCCAAATTTCTGAAAACCAAGTGTAAAAGATGAAAACAGTGTTAAAGTCGTCCTATTTGCCTGTTGTCGCTCAGAGTCACCCAAGTGGCCGGCTGAGCCACCTGACGCTGTGGGACACCTCAGGGTCACTTTGCATGTGAGCGAGCTTGGTGTCACATGACGGACCATGTGAGAGACAAAGATGCTGGGTGAAAAAGTTAAACTTGTGTCTCCTCTGCAGATCACGCCGCATGGGGGGTTATCTGACTGTCAGATCATCTTCAGAGCGTTCTGTGGTTTTCTGTCACCAAGAAACAGACGACTGTTTGACGCTCCCATATCTTGGTGGCATCTGGCCATGTGCGCTGTTGTGTGCATGCCAAGTTAAAGGAAATTCTTCTCCGGTTATTCACCTGTGTCAGGCTGCTCCAGAGACATAAAATCAAAAGTGCAAAAGGCTTGATTGACATTTTATTTCCTTGGGTCGGGACAGAGCCTCATTAGACACCAATTATTTGATGAGCTGTAGTGTTTGAAACAACATGCCTACCTCAATTATCTGTCATGGATTGCCTAATGGCATATTTTCATCTGAGATGAATTATGAGACACTTTATGTTTGGACACACACACTTTACACAAAGAGGCCGTGAATGATGTGAGTGGGAAGAAACAGCTTTTGTTCTTCTTCATTTTCACTTTTAGAATATTTAAAGTTGCCGGACTCACCTTGTTTCCCAGATGAACCAGCTTATGTGTGTAGTTTTTGTGACAAAGTAACTAAAATATGGGACGAAATATTGAGATAATGAAAAGTGCGGTGTTAACACTGTTTATGATGTTTGATTTGAGTGTGTTTCATTCACACTTTTTTAAAGTCCGGCAGTTGCCAAATTTGTGAGGAACACCATTTAGCTGATGGGATGCCGTAGTCACAGTTCTCGTAAACACAATGGTGGAGCGGAGAAGAAGTGAGAAAATTGAAACGTTTTGTTCTTTGAATAGCTGCGCCACACTGATCTGTGTCTCACTTACCTGTAGATTGATTGACGGGGCTCATAATATCTCCCGCAGCATCATTAGTGCAGCAAAGGCAGAGCATACCACACCATGTGACAGAGAACATTGCTGGCATGTCTTCAACAGATAAGATCTGAAACCTCCATCCTGTCCCTCTGTCACATGTTTAGCCACTCTGAAATGTTTCAAGATGACATTATGTCATTTCTGCATTGATTAAGTTGAATTATCTGCATTTCACTGACTGGAATTTTCCACTCTTTTACGAAAAAAACCTCTTTGTGTAGAGCTATTTATTACAAAACAGCATGATCACTCCCCGCTGAACTGTCTGCAGCATTCATTCATGACAGTCAGTGATAATAATATGAGTATCCCCTAAAGGCAAAACCTCTTTTTGCTCAGTGGTGTTTCAGCAGGGAGAGTGCTTCCTGTGACAGAGCTTTTAATACTACTTTATAATCGAGCAACACCCTTCCTTCTCTCTGTGCCATGCTGTTACCTGTCAGGAAACTCGGTTCATCAGAAGCTTTGATGTGTCATTTCTTATTGGAAATAATCAAGTCTGATCCCATATATTGTCTTTCAACATTTGACTTGTGCACTGTAGCTGATAGAGATGTTTACTGATGAACTAGGAGTCTTTCTTGTCAGTAGAAAACCTCATTGGGTAATTTCTGATTTATGAGATCTTCGTAAGGAAAAGAGAAAAATGGAGAAAACTGCACACATTGAGGCAGGGTTATTATGTGTGTGGTGTTAATTTTGACATTAGCACTTTCTTGAAAATAAAAACTTGAATTTAGACACAACAAAACGGACAGTTTAAGGCACACAAAATAGGTTTAAAGTAGGCTTTAATAGGTTTATTTTTCAGACTCTTGTTTTTCTTCCTACTTTCTAAGCAACATTCAAATATTATAAAAACTGGTTAAACTAGTGACTGTCGAGGAGACTTATGTAACTGGTGAAAAGGAGTCATGAGCAAAAAAAGGTCATGAACAGTTCATTTAGATATTTATTATTGCAGGTAGACGTGTTTGCGTTTGTCATTGTGCACCTGTTTTTATTACTGATGTTATGACTTCAATGTACTGCTGTTACCTTGCAGCTTTGCATTGACCAGTACTCCACTTTTGTCCCTTGTGGCATACAGTTATATACACTCACCTCTTCAGTGTACATTTAGTTTTATTTAGCATGGTGAATATTTAGAGACCACTCATTTCACAAACCTGTCACTGGTGCACTGGACTTTTACCAGGTCAATGTTCTTTGTTTCATATTAAATTAGATACAGTGCAAACCTCCTGGAAACACAAGGCCACAATTCAGTTCATCGTGAAAACTAGAAATGTTTTGTATCCCACCATGTAAAAGTCATAGAGCCTGTTTATTGTATCCAACAGAGGGTTTAAACATATTACTAGGTAATGCTTGGTGAGACTGAAAAGTGTGCACAAATATGATTCATATCGCAGTGAAACATTGTCTGTCTAATCAATTAAAGTTGAGCACACTCTGTAATCACAGCTTGACTCTTTAGTACACTCTGTAATATCATCAGAGAGGAGAATATAAGTGCATAAGTACAATGTGTGTTACATAATGACTTGGATGTGTCGAAGAAGGAAAACAGATATCATCTGGAATGTTCTCTGTGTGTCGCAGAGATACAGCAGAGCCCACACATATGATGAGTCCTTCAGCTGGAATCTCTTCTGTTAGATCGTCATCGAGATTGGCAAACACGAACACAGAGCTCAGAGTACACGATTTGTAGGAGGAGGATACAAATAACCAGTGGGCATGTGACAAACCAAGTGAACAGCCATGTGTTCGCTCCCCGTGCACGATGGAAAGAGTGCACGGGGAGCAAATGTGCCTTCACGTAAATAAATGTGACGGAACGATATCAGCGCCTCGTGACCTCATGCAGATTTGTTTCCATTGAGAAAACACAGATTTTGAGTCATTTTGATTTTCTGTCACTGACTGATCCCAGATTCTCCTTTGTCTTCAGGCAGTGGAAAACTAAATAATAGTGATGATTAGAGAAAAGTACCCCTGATGGAGGGACATTGTGGCCTTACGGTATGTTTCCTAGCCACTCAGTCAACACAGTGTCCAGGTACCAACTATGAAAGCATCCTTAACCAAAACTTTACCCCCCAGCTGCTCCAGTGAAGAGACTCGGTGGTTTGCAGCAGTATAAAAGTGGAAATTTATGTTCATGCTCAGTTAAGCATCTGTTAAAGGTTATAGTAGTGCATGATATATATAGCACGTTGGTATTATAATGCCTTGCGGCATATTTGCATTTGTCTTGTTCCTGAATAAACGCCACTGTGGCTTTTTTATGAAAGGTAAACACACCTTAATTCATTATGTAACTCATATACATAGCATAAGCCTGACTGACAGGTGATGAGCTTAATACTTCCTTGGAGCGCATGCCTAACACTCGAAACTCATTTCCACTGTATGACCAAATAAACACTCCTGGTTTATCAGCTTAACTGCATGTGCAGGTTTTGGATTCTGTCTCTATCTGATATTTGCCTAACTGTGTTGAAGCCATTGCCTCAGTGCATCACATATTTATGCATATTTATGTAACTACTGTATTTCCTGCCATAGTACCCATTTCTGGAGGAATGTAACTGTAGCTTGGCGCTTTAGACAGGCATAGAGGCCAGCAGGGAAGGAGTGGTTTACCTGCGAACAGGTAAGATACACCCCTTTGTTACTGAATGGAGAGATGGAGCACACCCCTCCACATTCCACACACACATATATATATATCTGCTGAGGTTCTGGGAGTCACAGCAGAGCGAGGGCCCGGCTGACCACAGACTGGAGCATCGTCCACAGAGTCATCACCATGGGGAACTGCTGCGAGGGAGTGAAGAACTTTTTCTGCCGGCAAAAGAACACCAATGTCCGTGTCAGTCTGCCGGCCGTCTGCTTCGTCTGGCAGATTGCTATGATCGTACTGTTTGGAGTTTTCATCCGGTACGATGAGGAGTCGGACGCACATTGGCCTGAGTACAAAAGGACGCACAATGTCACCAGTGATATCGAGAATGACTTCTACTTCAGATATCCCAGTAAGTATAAATTTACCCTGCACGTTTATGTTTAAATGCAGGTGTATTTTGGCGATCCTGCCTCACTTGCTGCATTTTGGCATAATATTTACCTCCAAACTAAATGACATTACTTACAACTGCATCAATTTAGTTTTGCATTAGGGCTGTTGTATCCCATTTGCTCTCTCCTGTCTATTAAACTGTTTGCATTGCACAATAAACATGTCACATCATGCTTCACAGCCTCACAGCAGCAATGTACCTCATATGTTATGCAGCCTCATCAAGTTATCCATCTGTAATAATACCTTAAAACCAGTAATCAGTTGAAACAAAATTTCAGAGCATGAAAGCATGAACAAAAGCATATATAACGGAAGTATATAATTAAGTTAAGATAATTAATCTGAAGTGCTGACTTGTCTGAACTATGTTTCCACTTGTTATATTATTATACAGAAGTAAATTTTCATATGCCACTGTGTGTTTACGTCGCTCTCCTCAGGCTTCCAGGACGTCCATGTCATGATCTTTGTTGGATTCGGCTTCCTCATGACTTTTCTGAAACGCTACAGCTTCGGCGGTGTTGGCTTCAACTTCCTGATCGCTGCCTTCGGTCTGCAGTGGGCTCTGCTCATGCAAGGCTGGTTCCACTCCCTGGACCCGAACACTGGCAAAATCACCATCGGAGTGGAGAGGTATGTCTCTTCATATTGTGTGTGTGTGTGTGCGTCACTCGCAGAGCAAACATTTAGGGAGGGGGGTTATGTAACTCAGAAATGAAAATGCATTCTCTTATCTGTCACAATTATCTTTGAGGACAGACAGGGACTTCAGACACTTAGGGTAGCTTGAGTATGTTCCTTTGTCACAGCTGTCATCTCGGGCTGGAAAAAAAAGACAACTTTTGTCTGGTCATGCCCTGTAAAGTCCTCGAGGCGAAGCTGTCATTCTTGTCATCTTTACATGGCTAACTTGACTGCATGAGCGTGTTAAGAAGAATTCATTGTGAAGGCCACACATTGTAAATTACAGTACTTAGTGAAGAAAGTCAGCTGGATTTTTCACATTTCACCTGTCGCCCAGGAGGCTTCTTCAGTGATTTCCTGCATCGTTTGTCGCAGTTTCCACCATTCCTCACCTGATCCTTGTGTTTTCTTCATCTTTTAACAGTCTGATCAACGCAGACTTCTGTTGTGCCGGCTCTCTGATTGCCTACGGTGCCCTCCTGGGAAAAGTAAGCCCTGTCCAGCTGCTGGTTGTCACCTTATTTGGCGTCACACTGTTTGCTGTGGAGGAATACATCATCCTTGACCTCCTTCATGTGAGTCTCACCGAATGCAATCATTATTGTACGAGGAGTGAGAATTGCCACTTTCTTTTCTAATTTTTTTCTCATTCATGTTGTCACAGTGCAGGGACGCTGGCGGCTCCATGGTCATTCATGCCTTCGGAGGGTACTATGGTCTGGCCATCTCCTGGGTCCTCTACCGGCCAAACCTACACCAAAGCAAGCGCCTCAATGGATCCGTCTACCACTCTGATGTGTTTGCCATGATTGGTGAGTTATCAGTGTCAGTGTCCTCTCAGTTCATTTTGTCCTTACATTATTTTAACTTCACTATGAAGCTTGACTTCTTGACTATAAAGTTGTTCATCTTGCCATGACTGACTTTCTCTCACCTCGCAGGTACTCTGTTCCTGTGGATGTTCTGGCCCAGTTTCAACTCGGCTATCACGGACCACGGCGACGGGCAGCACAGAGCAGCCATCAACACTTACCTCGCTCTCGCCTCCTCCGTTCTCACCACCGTGGCCATCTCCAGCATGTCTCAGAAGAGAGGGAAACTGGACATGGTAACGCTATGAAAAACAAACACGTCTACAAGAAGTCGCGTCACGCCTGTGCATTTGTCACGGCTTAATGTGCTGCTTTACCTGACAGGTGCATATCCAGAATGCCACGCTGGCAGGTGGTGTTGCCATGGGAACGGCAGCAGAGTTCATGATCACCCCCTATGGTTCGCTGATCGTGGGTTTCTGCAGTGGCATCATCTCCACCTTTGGCTACCTGTTTGTCACGGTGAGCCTGCAGACTTTCACTTCCCAACTTCTGTTCAGAGTGAAAAAAAAGAAAAGAAAAACGTGTATTAAAAAAAACTAAGGACAAATATGAAGGAAGCAGGAAAAGGAGCAAAAAGAAACCAGTTGTGGGCTGTGTTATAGAAAGAACATGGAAATACAACATTACACAGGCGATGACTCATGTTACCAGTAGGTGCAGTAGGGACTTGTAAATTCAAAAGGAAAATGGAAACAGTCCAGGGAACTGAAGCAAGTTGTGACACACCTGAAAATTAGTGGAGGTGTTCCTAAACATTATATGAGTTTTCAAATGGACTTTGTAATGAGACACTTTGTATTGAACTAAAAAAAATAACTTTAAAATGTACAGGTGACTTGTTAGATATGAATGGCCCTTGACAGATGTTATATCATAGCGATGGCCCAGGTCATAATGATTGATGCATGACTGTTTTTCTCATTCTTAGCCCTTCCTGGAAAAATATCTCAAGCTCCAGGATACATGTGGTGTCCACAACCTGCACGCTCTTCCAGGGATGCTTGGTGGCTTTACAGGTGCAATTGTTGCTGCAGCCGCCACTGAATCTGTCTATAGCCAAGAGGGGTGAGTTACACACACACACACACACACACACACACA
>JAOXYL010000001.1:23146664-23159168 GCA_028564955.1 Terapon puta | reverse complement strand
TTTCAAGTGGCATTCAGAAATTCACATATCAAGATTGTCAACGTTTGTGCTTCTATTGGCTTTTAATATTTTGATTTCATCATGCTTCAATGTTGTGATTTTGCTTTCATCACTTTAAGAATTAGTGTCTTTTATTTTTGGACTGTTTATTTGTTTTGGGAAAATTCGGACAATTGAGATAAGCGCAACGCAAACTGAATATCAGCGAGGCTACGGGAGAATTGTTCAGCATCGCCAAAGAACTGTGCCCCATTGAGCTCCCTCCAGTAATCTGAAGCAAGCGGGACACACATCTGACACAATGGTCACAGTCTTTTCCATCAACATTAGCTCTGGCATGAGACCACACACCCATACACACTCTCACACGCCCATATATATTCACTGTGAGAGAGTCGCTCAGACATAAAGAGGTGGGAAGACAAAGGGCCAACTTTTCCAGGAGACACTCTTATGGCTGCAGCGCTAATGCAGGCATCTGCCACTGTCTGGTCTGGCGCGACGTTCCCACCTCGCCGCCCAGGGTTTACTGCGGCGAACCTCTCGCACATACAATGTTGGGAAAAAGAAGTGCCGGACCTTTGTCAAGTGCCCCTTTCACAAAGCAGCCATTGTGGAGCGAAGCCAGGATCAGAATGATAATGTGGACTCCAGCTACTGTTTACCAACAGGGTCTCCTGCAGCTGCAGCACAGCACCGACCTGCAGCACTGCCCCGCTGCACGTGTGCAGGCACGTCAGGTGCAGATCACTTTATCTTTCATGACCTATACGTATGACCAAAATCTTTTTTTCCCCCCTCAGAAATCATTTTCAGGAATTTCCTCAATCAGGATCATGGGAGAAATCACTTAGAATTTACAGCAGTCTCATTATAGACTATAGATATTATCATTCCTCTGATAATCATTTACACTGAAATTATATTTCCTTCTGTAACTAAAACAAATTCACATACATTTTCAGCAGGTCATCTTCACACACAGACATCTTTGACTCAGAGAATTAAAAAGCATTATTAGACAAGCTAATAAAGGGGATTTACACGTGCTCCACAGTATTTTGCTGTATGAGCTCATATTATCACCCAGCTTCGCACCTGCCCCTCCCCCCAGCTGCTCCTCTAATTACAGCCTGCTGTCTAATAAAGGAACAGTCCCCCTTTTTATTTTTCAGGCCCTGGCGGTGACTATTAAAACCGATACTTGTCTCTCTCCCAATAAAACCAGCACAACAACAACAACCTTTAAACACAGGCTGTTGTGTAAAATTCAGACAACGGGCCGACAGCTTTGTAAATCAGAGTATAAAACACAGTGCCGTTTATTCTGAGGACAGGGACGTGATTTGGTCCTTAAATAGTTTGATTACATGGAGGCAAGTTCTTAAAAAGAGTTCAAAGTTGAGGTCACGCCCTCTTTAATTTTGCCCTGGAGATCTGATAACCTTCGACAACCTGAGTGAGATTTTACTTTCTGTGAATAAAAATGAACACAATATGTTTTTTTTGTAGGCTGTTTTGAGTGTTTTTAACCTCAACTCATTTAATAGGATTATACCTTTAGGCCAATGATAAATTAATTAAGGATAAACGCTGCATTATTCCTAAACTGATACCTTGCAGATACATTTACATTTAGATAGTTTCCAAGACATGCATATTTCAATTTCAATGGACTTAAAGTTAAAAAAAAAAAAATCCTGGCACAAAAGATATTTCAAGTTCATGTTAGGTCTCACTCGAGGATGGCTCATGATAGAGGGCCTGTGCTGCACCTTTATTAAAAAAAAAAAAAGAAAAAGTATGTCATGCCAACAGAAAGGCAGCACTACAGTATAAAGCCTCCATAAGTCAAAGCTCACACAGACCCTGGAGTCAGCGGGTGGAGGTGACGCCGGCTGCTGCGCCTTTAAATACTCTCTCTGCTCCCCTCGTTTCTATGCAATTATGTTAATATGCAGAGCTCGTCTGGCTCCTATTCATTATCTGCAGGAGTCGCGTGATTGTTTCCTTTATTTTCCATCTTTGCAAGGCCTCTCTCGGTGGTTTTTTTTTTTTTTTTTTTTTTTTATTTCCCTGCTTCCTCCCGCAGCAGCCGTCCGGAGGAGACACGGACACAGAGGAGTGATCTTTGGTTTGATGGCTGCGGACAAACCGAGGCTCTGTGAGAGGAGCTGACCGTCTGTGTGAGGCTGTGCTGTAAAATCATCTGCAGGCTGCCTCTGTTTGTTTGTTCGGGTTTAAGCGCCGGTGGATCTGCCTTAAAGCTGCGTGACATTGATCTGCCTCTGCTCAGCAACACGACGAGAAACAGAAAGAGGGAAATATTTAAAGGCTGAAATTAAGAAGAAGGAAGTTTTTTTTTTTAACAATGTGCACAGCAGACTGTGCAATGTGAAATGGAGTGGAAGGTAAAATGAGTAAAATCCCCTCCTGTGAATCCTTATCAATTTGTAATTTGAACATATCTCAAAATTATTGATGAATTAACGAAAACGTCTTTATGTTAATCATTCCGGGGCCATGGAGATTTTATTGGGGAAAAAAACCTGATTTCTTTCCACCTTCATTGTTCATGAGACATGAGACTGTATCTCCATCTCTATGATAAGTCACAATTAACACATTGATTTTATTATTAACTATTCGTCAATAATATTTGACCACATCAGGAGATTTAATAAATATAAAGGCTTATTATTTTTGTCCTTTTATTCTGAAAAAAAAAAAGATTCAGCTATCATGCAGAAGTTTCATAAAGGGCCTCATTTAAAGGCCTAATAAGGCTTATTCATCTGGGCCCACTATAATTTTAAACAATTATTTTCTAATAATTTCTGTAAATGCAAGATAACAATATTTTTGTGACTATTTCAGAGAAGGTTTCTTTGTAAAAGAAACAGTAAACACAGATTATACAAAAGCACCTGAAAGCATAAAGTGTTATTCATCTAGTTTTCATTTTAGCTTCCAAGCTTTACTTTTGATTCAGATCTTTACTTTTCACTTTCTTTTGTCATTTTTATGCTGTTATATTGGATTTGACATGTGACTGGAGGTACTTTTTTCAGTTAGATTTTAATTATCTCATAATCTCCAGATTTTGGAAAATGTATTTAGATATGTAATAGATAGTGTAATAGATAGATGGGTTTCTGTTTATTTATTTTTATTTGGAATGTTTTCTATAAAACGGGCAACAATTACTTTAATTTGTAGAAACTGAATGAGGGCTTTAATTTGAAAGGTTGTTTTTATACTATTTTCTTAATAAAAGTTAATGTACTACATGACTTAACCAAATAGACAGACAGGACTTTTTACAAGATTATTTCACCACTTGTGACATTAGTGGGCTCTCAGAGGTGTGCAGGTATGTCTTTAATGTGATCAAATGTCATGAGATTGTCCAGCAGCAAATCACTGACTTATTCACTCACTGTTCAATTACAGGAGCAGTTACATGCACACTGACTCATTGATCGACCTTTAAAAGGTCTCAGTCGCGTGACCTCAACAATTAGCCGCATCTCGATCATAGCAGAGAGGTGAGGCTTCAGACAGGAAGGCTTAAAGACAGACTGATTAGATCGAGAGCTAACGATGGAGCAATTAATACGGCCCTGCTGTGTGCCAACACAACCATTTTAGAGGCAGCAGGGAGACCCCGTCAAGATGGCTCCCATACAGACAACATGATGTTCTGGCAGTGAAGGAGACCGAGCTCTAACCCGCACTGTCCGACTTCTCTCTCCACCACAGCAGAAGGCCTCTCTGAGCAAAGATGGGACCATTTAGATTGAGAAAAACATTTCATTTTTTTGGTAGTATACTCTCTGTGTCTGTGCATCTTTGAAATCCTATTAACTGTTGAGCATTAAAAGATGTCTTTTGTTTGATTAGAAAATGGAAAAAAATATAGAATAAAAAAAAAACATTCAAGTAATGTGATTTATGAATAAATCTGATTGAAACAGCAGAAAATTGAGATGTTTTGTTTCATGGTTTTGAGAGACAGAAGCTTTGTCCACCTCTAGAAATCCCTAAACTGCAAAACCACTTTCAGACCGCTGTGACTTTCAGTTTTTGGGCAGATATTTTATTTTATTGTTATAATACACCACTGGATTCATGTGGCTATGTGAGGTTGTGTGTGCATGTGAGTGTGTGTGTAAATGTGTGTGTTTTCACAATGGTAATTGTGAAGGTAATATTTACTGCAAGTCTGAATATTGTACTTAATAGTTAAAGAGCCACACATACTGTATTTTTCTACTCAGCATTCGTGGTTGCAGGCAGCTTAAGTATGGGATTATTGAATTATTAATAAGGTCCAATAAAATTTTAAGAACTTTGCAGATAAAAAGCAGAACATATATTTCGATTCACACTGTTTCGCGTTAAATTATATTAAAAGCGCTGAGGAACTAATTTAGTTTGGTAAATGTATTTAATTGTTGTGGTTTTATGGTTTGTTCAACTAAGTGAGGGGAGGACTCCTCGACAAGTGCTGCTATGCAAATAAATAATCAGGTAGATAAGGAGTGTGTGTATAGGAAGCATAGGGCAGAAACATTCATACATTTTTTCTGGGATTTTTAACTTTTAAATATATTTTTTCCTTAAAAAGAAAGTGTGTCATGTCTAAATAATTATTTTTATGTTCCCCAAGGTCACAGATGACCAAAACATCCAGCAGAAAAGTTTGTTCTGTGTTTTATTCACATGAAATCTCACAGAAATGAAAAAGTGAAAAACATTGTAAATATTATAATGTAAAAAAATCTCGTGTGTCTGGCCTTCTGTGTTATAATTATTGGTCTTAAAGGCTCATAAAGATAAAAAAAAAAAACACTGAGTAACTTGTTAACTTCAGTAGAAGAAAAAATTTACTGAATCAGCAATTGTGCACATTTCACAAGCTGAAATAAATGAAAAATATATTATTTTTTAATTGTTTGATGCTGTTTGATTGTGACCAGGGCTGCAAATAATATTTATTTTCATAATTGTTTCATGTGAGACAGAGAGAAATGCTCTGCATAATTCCCTAAAGTCTCAGACTGTGTTAGACAGGTGTTATCAAATTTCTTATATTTGACCAGCGGTCCAAAATCCAAGAAATTCAATTTACCATGACATAATATTAAAAAATGTAGCAAATCATCTCAAATGAAAAGCACAAAATGGGAAAACAATTTCTGATAATACACCCCAATAAAACCTTGTTAGCCTTTGTATTTATCAGATTAATAAAAACTACTATTTTTTAATAACCCACCTGAAAAGACGTCTTTTCTTCTGCGTTTTCCTTTTCGTTTCCTCTCGTTACTGCAGGAAGCTGTGGGTTGGGAGGTCATTCCTACTTTCGGTTATCTAGCTTTATGATGGGATGATTAACACTCATACAGCTAGATAACCAAAGACAGGAACAGGCTCCGCTGTTTGCTGCAACAGCAAAAGGAAAGTCTGAAGCTTCCTGGAAACAAAGACAATCATTATGGGCGTTAATAATGTGCCTAATTACAGGCTTCATTTTAAAGTGTAAGTGCTTCAACTGGAAACTGAAATACCTTCACATTTCTTCAGAACATTTCCACAACCAACTGAAACCAGTATTTAAATCTTCTCAATCAAACAGAAAACACTTGTATTATCTCCCTGGCACTGACAAGCCTCCAGTCTACGTGAATTAATTGAAATTAATTCCAATTTTAGGCAAATACGTTAAATTAACTAACCATATATATTTTTACGAGCTCTTCTTGTACCTCACATTACCATGTTAAAGTGCAGCTTATTATTTATCACATATAACATGAAGTCTGCATGTATGTGCTTTTTATTTCTATGCTGCCTCTAACACTTTTCAAACCTTCAAATCTTTCCCAAGAAAAACTGCCCCGCGTCAAGGGAACTGAGCTTCAACTGACTTTTTTTTTCCTTTCATAAAAGCCCATCAAACTGCTGTTTCCCAGAAATCTCCACAAACCCTGGGTTGTGGGCACTATCAGGGGTCAGAGAGGCCTTTTGTCACCAGTCTCTCCTGTACTTACAACTACACATCCCTGTATTTCTATCATATGACATTACCTCACTATGATGCTGTCACTCAGGTGATGAGCTTTGGACTTTAACCATCAGTTGTCTACATTTGTGTAGAATTTACCCCCCTAATGCATTTCACTAAAGCTCTTACAGCACCTGCCAATTCTCACAAATAAAAGCTCAACTTATTACATTATCCACTCTTTACTGTATAACATGATAATTCGCGTTAACTCATAATAACCTCATGATGAACTCACGCTTTTCTTTGTCAGTGCGTCTGACGTCAGAGGTTTTTAATTGGGGAGCAGATGAGCTGACGAGGCGTGCGTCACTTTCTTTGTACCAAAACTATCTCTCACACACACGTCACTACAATTACCAAAACATCATACTTACAAATGAACATGTGCAAAAGGCAAACAGACTGTGTCCTCGGTCTAACAGAAACCTCCCTGCAGGTGTGAAGTTCTTTTATCAGTGAGACTGAGCAGGCCCGTCCACCTCAGCTGGTCACTGTCACAGTAAACACCGAGCTGCTCTTTGTTGGGCAGATGGAGGCACAGTTTACAGGTCTACTACCCGTGAGTGTGCACGTGAAGCGCACACAGCGGCCCGCCGTCACTTCACCTCTGAACCCTCTCTGACACCTCTCACCTGAGCACAGATGAACGCAGACTGACTGTCCCTGAAATCTGTCCAACCTCGGGCCCGCGCGCGCGAGATAAGAATGAGATGTGCTCGTTCAAAGACCCCTGTATGCAGACAGACAGCCCGCACGTGAGCACGTCCGTCTGAAACTAACACGCACCGGATCCACGGGACTCACTTTTCACGTCGCGCGAGCCTCCTCCTGCCTCGCGCGCGGACGCCGAAAACATCCACACGTGCTGCCGGAGACGGTGCTACAGATGTGCGGCGCGCGCGGCTCCCCTGCTGCAGCCTCGCTCCGGAGAACAGGTGAGCGCGCGCGCGGAGCAGGTCGATAAATCCCACACCGCCTGGCCGAGGGTGGACGGACAAATCCGTGTTTGTATCCGAGAGCGGGGTCCGGGATCCACCAGCGCCCGGCAGAGGAGCGGGGATGCGGGGCGGCCTCCTCCTGTCCCCTCCCGGTGTGTGTGTGAGTGTGAGTGTGTGTGTATGTGTGTGTGTGTCAGTCCGGAGGATGCGCTGTGTCCCCTCACGGAGCCTCCACTGGTCCCCTCTCACCTCCTCTCTGCCTCTTTTTTCTAAATACCCCCCTCACGCCTCCCTCCTTTCACCATCCCACCCCTTCGGCTGCGCTGACGTCACACCGACGGTAAGTTGCTGGGGACCAATCACGTCAGGCCTCTCCGTGTGTATGTGTGTGTGTGTGTGCGCGATTAGGAATGATCAATGATTTTTCAGAAGATCTATCAGTGTTCTAATTCTGCTTAAATAACGAAACATTTTATTTTATTTTTTGTGTTTTCAAAAGATCAACCATATAACAGCTGAGGTCATTAATGAATTAAATTGAAATAACCCAAATCATTGGGTTATTTCAATTTAATTCCCGGGATGGTGGTCAACAAGGAGACCAGGCAAAAGTTAATTCATCCACTTTAGGGGTGATTTCTTATGGTGGACGTGCTTTTGTTGAATCAGTTTGTGTTTCTAAAAAAGTCTTATCACCAGTATACTGAAACCTGACAGACATGTGACACATTAAAAGAAAACCTGAATGTTTGACCCTGCAGTGAGAAGATCCTGTGTCTCTGTAATACTGTGGGGGCATTTTGCCCCTCCACTTGTCACCTCAGAGGAAGAGTCACAGGTTGTTCTGTGATCATCTTTATCCTGTGGTGAAACATTTTTACCAGGATGGGGTCGGTCTCTTCTGGGATGACAGTGCCTCTTTCCACAGGGCATTTGATGAAAATGTATCATATGCAATGGTCAGAGTCATCAGATTTCAACCTAATTAAACACCTATGGGAGATTTTGGAGTGTCAGACAGCAGTTGCCCTGCTCCTTACTAAGACACTTTATCTAGTTTTTTCCTTCAAGTTGTCACCTGTTTCTTTGAATGACACCGTGAAGCCTGCCTGCACATACATTTACAAAGACATCGGTGATGGGTTGTTCTCTGTTAAAATTTAAAGTGCCAGTGTGTAAGATTTAGCGACATCTAGTGGTGAGGTTGCAGGCTGCTGACTACCGCTCCTCTCACCCCGGTTTTTCCAGACGAGTAAGAGAATCTCTGGTATCGCTGCCACATAAACGTAAAAACATGAAAGGCCCTCATCAAAAAAAAGAAAAGAAACCTGGATCTCAAATGTTGCTGTGAACAAGTACTTGTTTAAAAAGGGGCATGAGACCAAAACCATGTTACAGAACATTATAGACACCAACTTCTCATTGGTCTGTGTGCAATGTGTGTCACCCTTTGCTCGTGAAGGGGAACAAGATACTTTAACCTTGGTGGGTAAAATATCAATTGCTTTTCCAGAGATTGAGGACAATGTAAAGACCTGATATTTCATGTAGCATTACACCATTGTTAGATTTATCTATTGCCAAATAATTTTCTTGAATTAGTTTGATTATCCCCCTCTATGAAACCATGTAGCTTAATATAATGTTGCTCACTGATTTGATTCTGCACCCTTTAAACACTTCTTAGTGTTTGATGTTAAAGGGGAAAGGATTTCATGAACAATCTCAGTTTCAGTTCAGAGCAGAAAAAAAACAGTTTCCTGACCCCTATGAATATTTCATGAGTGCAGAGGAGCAGACAGTGTAATATTGGAGATATGCCGCCCTCTACTGTTCACCTGCTGTCCACACTTCAAGGAAAGACTAAGATGTGATGTAATGTAAATGCAGATCAAAACGATACAGCACGTATAATCAAACACATATTGTCTCCATGGATGATGATCTGTAAATCTTCAGGCTTGTCGAATTATGTCACTACATTTTACTTAAATGTCCATTAACTAGATAGTAAAAAAAAATCCTAAATTGGAACTACATTTTGTCATTGCTATCATTAAACTTGTCTTACCTTTGTAGTTTTTGAACGATAATTCTTATAAAATGTGGGTTTTGAGGAAGTACAGTCTTGTTGTCAATGTTCCTTTTGGGTGACTTATTAGTTTACATTTAATTAAGCTGACATTATTAAAAATATGCTGAATTTTGTTGCTGTTACAGTTTCAATGTACCCATCCATGTATAGACAGCTATACTATCACTGTATTACTTAAAAACAAAAAGTCTCAGGCAAATTCATGTGTGTTCATGGATGGACCCAAGAAATAAATATATCCTGAGAGTGAAAATTACACAGAATCTAAACATCGAGCATTATGTCTGTGTAAAGACTTTAGCGAGTTGTGACTCAGAGGAGTCTCAATTTATAGCCCACCTTAGAGAGTTATTAAAAACTAATAAGGTACATTTAACGAGACAATGATTTTGTTGTTCTCTATGGCATTTAGCCATGTGTGAGAATAAAACAGTTTTAAGCATCTTTAGGTTTTGAGTTTTTAATCAGATGAAATATTATCTTTTAGGAGTAACTCAGTTTTACGATATTCATGGTTCAGTGTCAGCTAATTTTCAATTTTTGAACTGTAATAACAACCTGACCATCAATTTAAAAAGCATTACACACCAACCTGCAAACACCGCCACAAGCTGTGGAAAAAATAATAGTGTTCTATAAAATGTTGTGACACAGCATGGCCTTAAACAGAAATGAAAACACAAGCCAGGTGAATGTGATAGGCAAAAACATTTTAATATAAAATACTGTAGAATGCAAAAGGACTACATGATTAGACAGAAAGAGTCTCATTTTGTACGGATGTAATTCAGCTCTTATTGACTTTCATGGCTGGTAAGACCACACACCTACCAATTACTGTAAGATATGGAAACATAAACTTTATCTCTGTCAAAGTGCTTTGTATAAAAACCAGTGGGTGTCCTTGTTTATTAAAAAAACTTTATATACAAGTACAAACATGAAATACAAAAACTAAAAGATGGATAATAGAACAAAATATTTCAGAAACCACAGAACAAAAATCTATGAGAATGGTAAGTAACAATACATTTACATTCAGACGGGATTCTTCCGTACATCGATTAACGCATTGTTTGTAGTCACTGGTCCGATGTAGCTGGAGCGGCGGGACTCTCTGCGAGATTTAACCACGGGCAGTGCTGTCTGTCCACTCCAGGATCCCATACCAGCTTGAACTACACGGTTAGCGGGAGCATCCCCGGCCGCTCTGAGCCACAGCTCCTCCATGACAGCAGGTTCCTCTGTGGGGAGAGAAGAGCGTCTCCACGTGGACGGGAGAGGAGTGTTCACCAGTTCGCGCATCTCCTCCCTGGACCTGGGAGGTTTGTCAGGCTGTCCCGGCCCCCTGCCTCCTGGGCTGTCCTCACGGCAGCGGGTCAGCTTCTCCATGCTGCCGACGCCTGCTGGTTTACCATCAGGTGCCACAACTGAAAGAACAAAACATTTCAAAAGGATGGTAAACGATGCAGAACCTTATTTTACATTTTAGCAGTGAGTATAACCCAACAAGTGCAAGAAAAATTAAAGCAGAAAGTGGTAACTTCTATAAAATAATGTTTGGTCAAATTGTCACAATGTCTTAAGGGTTGTACAATAGACAGATCATGTGTGAACTCTTCCTCTGACTTCTCTGCGTCCGCCCGCTGCCTATAAAGCCATTTGACAATAATTCACTGCACCCGAATCAAAGCAGCCACAGCAGAGTATTTGACGGAGCCTTAATTGCTGCTTCTGCAGGATGCAAGCCTGCAACCTTTCCTGCACTGACTTTAAGCGTAAGCGTAATCCTAAAGAGATTGAGTGATGCTGTAGAGAGCTAAGCGGAAGAGAGAGAGAGAGGGGGAACTGGAAATTGGACTTACTCCCAGTCCACCCTCCTCTAAATCTTAGCATCTGTAGCTTCAATAAGCACCTATTTTGAGCATCCATTAACAGCTTCCAGTCTTATTTCTTTAGGTTTTTGGTTTCTGGTTGACTTTTGTCTTTTATGGCTGTACATTGAATATATTTGAACTGTTTGTCAGACAAAACAGAAGATTTGAAATTCTTTGAAAGATTTGTTATCGAGCCACTGGAAAACCGTCTTCTTCCTTGCCAGCAAAAAGCCAAACCTACACTTGTGACTCCACAGTTTAGAACAGAAAGTAGTTACAGTCATTGCAGAGAACATACATGATTGGAGATATTGATGATAAAGAAAAAAAAATGCTTAAGTGGATTTGCTTCAGGATATGTGCAAGAATATTTGCACTTGTGTCATTTTATGTGGCGAGAAGCAAAGTATGGCTTAATAACATGGAAATCTGAAGCCATCTTGCTGCAAGCTGTAAACACAGTGATTATCATATTCATAAATATGAAAAGCAACAAACACTTTGATCTAATAATGCATTTACCTTTAGTGTGCTCTTTTGTCTGGCTGGCTGCACCACAGAGCTCCCTCAGTTTGTTGCTTAGTTCCAGGTTGGCCACCTTGTAGTGGTTCAGCTCCTTGCTGAGGTTATGGATCCATCCTTCGAACTGCCGCTGCCTTCCCGCTAGGCCCTCGTCCATTTGCTCTGAGGGTATGCAAATACAAATATCAATTTCAAATTGCTGATTATGGAAATAAAATGTTTTCTAATTTTAATCCAACTTGTAATGTAGTCTACTGTGGACCAAAGAGTGATTCATTTATAATATATCATTGTGCAAGTTGTGCAAAAAAAAAATGCAGGCAAGCTTTTTTCAGTGAGAAGTAAAAAAAAAATTGTGATGTGCACCTCGGCACTGCTGCAGTAAGAGCTGTACGCTCCTCTCATGTTCCTTCTGCTGCTGTGTGAGCCGGCGATCTGTATCGAGTTGTGTGCGATCGAGGGCGTTCTCCAACCACTGCACCAGCCTCTGCTGTTCATCCAGCTGCATCTCCAGCTCAGCCAGGGCCAGCTGTAGCTTGCGCTCCTCTTCGCGCAGAGACACTACCTGCAAAAAACATCAGCACAGACACACTGGGTGAGCTTAGACATAAAAGCTATCACAAGTGTTGCTTCAACTAATAGGGGTTTAATGGAGTGTTATTAATGTTTAAATGACATTACCAACTTGGCAACCTGTCTAAAATAGTCATACATATGGTATGTTCAGCACTAAGGAGACGAGAACAGGTTAAAACAAACGCTGAATCTCATACTGAGCCCTGCACAGACCTTATCGAAGTACTTGCACAGCAGAGCTCTGGTCTCGGAGGCAGACAGGTAACTGAGTTTGGCCATAAGGTTCATCTCCCACTGGGAGAGCATGCTGGCAGAAGCCCTGAGCTGTCTCTGTCTCTGAGTGATGGCCTCGTTCTTGTACTCAATAGCTGCATCCAGAGCCTCGATCGCCTCGTCAAACTGGAAAAGGGTTCTCTCCTCCTA
>JAOXYL010000001.1:23087937-23098705 GCA_028564955.1 Terapon puta | reverse complement strand
ATATATGTATATATATATATGTATACATATATAAATGAATTTGGTGGATATGAATGTTATGACTATGGCATTCTTACTTCTTTCCACATACACAGTAGATGTTTGGGAATAGTGTCTTCAGCATGTCGACAGGACAAGACCGTATAATTGGCCTCAACAGCCTCAATCTGTAATGAGTATTATGGATGCCATTCAAGCTTATACTGGAAGTGATATTTGCCTATTTAACATATTAATTTGGGTATAGAAGAAATACCATAATATTGATAAGCACAACACACAAACACACACACACACACACACACACACACTCACACACACAAAACACAATTTGAGACTCAGGGATTTTGTCCAGTCATTGGGATGAATCATTACTGTTTTGGCTTCTTCCCAATGACATTAGTCCTGCTCCATCTTATTACACGGCCTGACAGGAACCAGCAGATATGTGCTGAAACACTTCGATCATCATGAAAAGATACCTTACCAGACAAAGAGTCGCCGAGTACGCAGCTTCTCTTTCTCCCTCCCTCTCTCTTTCTCTCTGTCTGTTTCACCCCCTTCAAGTTTTAAACCCTAATACCTTTAACAACTATCTCTTTATCACATATAAAAGCAACACATTGATTTTTACTCTCTGTAAAATCCATAGTTGCAACAGAGAGGAACACAATATAATAGGTAAAATGTGTATTCATATGGAATGGCTTCATAGTTTTCACTGAATTAAAGCTCAGGTCAGCACCACATCAGAGACATATTTTATTATGCTAAAATAAATGCTATTCTGCGTTATTTCTGAAAACTTTATTCAACCAAGAAAGGGCACTGACCTTGTTGGTTCTTTTTTATAGTCTTTTCGGCTTCACATCCATTAAGTCACAATCAGTCATCTGACACTGAGCGGCTCCAGTGTGGCAACAGAAAAGAGAAGTGGCAGTTAATAATCTTCTTTACTTTTCCAAAGGACAATATAACACATTTGGCTGTGCACTTAGAGAGCCATTACCTCAGTTCCATCATAACTAAACATGTTTTTTTATTGATCACCTTAGAGTTTAGACTTTGGAAGCAAATGCTCATTTACCTTCAGTCATCAAAGATATCTCTGTAATGCACATTATAAGTCACTTCTTTATGTTTTCTTTTTTACTGTTTTTGACACATTATTTTTCTTGCCTCACTTTAACTTTTCCTTTCTGTTTCTTTAACATCTGTTTTGAAAAGTTCTTTATATGACTTACTTTACACAAAAAGTCAATCGAAACTTTTGCAAATTGCAGACTGTAGCCACAACAGCATAACCATAGTCCAGACAAGATGTGACCAATGAATATATAACATATTCCAGTTTTTATTAAATGAACGTATCTGTTTATATTGCTTTGAGTTGTTGTCTTCATTGTTATGAATTTCTTATGTTGGAGTACTGATGGACAAATTAAGAATTTGATGATGAGCCAATTAGCTTTCAGATCTTTGAATTTGAATGAATACTGCAGGCATCATGTTTTACATTGCTTTGATGAAGTGAGCTCACTGAGTTCTTTATTGTACTTCACTGCATCAAATTTATAAATAACATAATTTTATCCAGAACAGAGGTGGAACATTTCAAAACACTCAGAAAAGTTTAACTGTGTAATTTTGTTGAATTATCCAGGATTGAGGTATTGCAAAATTGAAATTATCACTGTGTTGTTTTGCAAATGGAGTTGTTTTGCATTTCAAGTCAGAAAACTCCCACTTCTCCATTTCCTCTCTGGACAACCACCTTGTTTACTCTGAGCAGTAGCTTTTAAGGGAGGGGTGTGTCTGATCCAGAGTCCTGCAGACCTCAGATACCTTCTTATCTGTTCTGTTCTGTCTTTTCTGTATTCACAACCCAAGTCTAAACATGAATCTGATGCATATAATGTCGACCCCCCACTTAAACACAAAACCACCACTTGTACACTGCCCACACTGACAAACACACACGCATTATCATACAGATTTTCTCAACACAAACAGGCCAATATAGCCTAGAAAAGCCTTACTTGATCCCAAAACATTATCCTCTGGCTTGAAATTGAACCTGATGGGTAATCATTCACAACAAAGAGAGGAAATGTATCATTAGACCATTAGCTTGCATAATGTTGCAACACGAGGGGAGTGGAAAACAAGGCTTCACTGACCTTCATCTGCCCTAAAACATATACAGTTTCAGAGGAAGAAAGATGACAGAGAGGAGACTAAATAACTATAATATTCAGTAATTATTCAGTTAAGTGTCATTTGCAGGCCAGAGAAAATCACCATAAACTGAATGCTTAAATGGCCATTATGGCATGTATTTATTCTTCTGTCTATTGCACAAGTGGAGAGCATAACCTGCCCGTTTGTGCTTGCAAAGTATCTGAAAGGATGAATCAAAGGTCCCGTCAAGTTAACAGGTCACAAACTTAATTATACTGTTTGTATATTAAAGCAGCTCTAATCAATATTTTTACATCAACAATGGATCACATGATTTTTTTTTAACTTTATCTACTGATGAAACAACAGAGAATCGTGACCCAACTCTGTGGTTCCTCTCAGCTCTACAGAGCTTTATCATGTCTTTCAGTGCACTGTTTTACTTTCCTCTGCCTCTTTTCCAGCTGAAGCAAGTAAACCACACTAAAGCGTTTAGCAGCTATAGAGACACAATTCTCCCCCAGGAGTTGGTGGAGACCAAAAACAGTGATAACAGGGAATGAATATTTCCAGACTGAAATGAATGCTAATGCTGCTCCATGTAAATAACCAACTGTTTGCTGACAAGTTCACCATATCCAATTGAATGTAGGTTTCACTGAGTGTAAATCAAATGGAAATTGCCTCACTTAGGCTTGATTTAAATGTAATATGCTGTATAGTTTGTTATCGTTGGAAGTACCCCTGTTTATTCTCAACCAAAATTGAATGAATTGTCAACAACAACTGATATTTCAGGTAAAAACAATCATTTACATTTTACATTTGCAAATACAAGATTATTCAGCTCCATTTCAAGTCAAAGGTTCATTTACCAGTATGTGAAACAAAATCAGACTTTATTGCTTTTTATGTCAAAATATTTATTTCTATAGCATTTCTATATCAAATGATACTAAGCTAGGTAAGATGACAGCAAAGTCAACATACATAAACACAAATATCCTGTGAACATGTCGTCTAATGTTTTTAAATCAGACTCATTTTCTCTGTGGTGTTGTGCTTTTTTGTGCATTTCTCTCGGCTCATATTTCTGCTCTTTGGCTGACGCAGGAACGTCTGGTTAGTTAAGTGGGTGTTTCTTCTTTCTCCTTTTTCCGTCACAGCTGGGCAGTCCGAGTGAACAAGGCTATCCCTGACGCAGAAAGATAGGGCTGTGGAGGATGATGAATGGGACTGTTTGAGAATGCTCCTCAGTTCAGCCACACTCTCCATTGTGTCTGTCTCATTGCACGAGGCAAGAAAGGACGCGCTAATGCAAAGTTAACTGAGTTTTACATTCTCACTATCTCTGAGCATAATTGAATCCTCCTTCTAATTGCTCATCAGAGAGTGGGCAGTATGAGTTGGATTATTCTCTGAGGAACCTGCACTGTTCCTCATTGAGCCGGTTTCCTTTGTTCAGTACATCACAAGTCTGGAAACGGCGTACAGTCTGTGTGTGTTCTGCATCCGAGAGATGCTCCAGGGAGGGACGGCCTCATCCAAAACCCGAGATCAAACTGGACAGAAGAGACACTGTTATCTCACGTTCAAGTTACCAGCATTCAAACCAAACCCTAACAACAAAGAGGCTCTTTAATTTCATGTTTTACAACACTTTGCTCTTCCCCACATCTTTCAATGAAAGCAGAACAAAGGTGCAACTCCAAGGCTGGGGAACCTTTTCCATCACATCCAGGTTTTTAAACGTTCACACCTTTTGAAATAAAAATGATTCATAAATTCCCACTGTAATGTATATCTATGCACATACTAGATGAAAAAAGACACAGCAGTGCTAAAGAATATTTTTTATTGAACGAGAGAGTCTGTTAAGTGTAATAGCTGAGAGCCGGCAGCAAAGCAGAGTGAATGAGGTGCCAGTTAAAGCCTAGTGAAATGTGTAGCTGGCCGCGGGCCTCTTATCATCAGAACAGCCAAATCACGCTGCCGCCACAGTTACCTAATGCTCGAGAAAGGGGAAAATCTCACCACCTGGGCACTGTCACACTGATGGAGCCCTTCCTGATTTATTCACCACTGATCACATATACAGGTACCTGCACACACACACACACACACACACACACACACACACACACAAACAGACATGCATGCATGCACATGCATTCACACTCACACAATAACACAACACAGGCACACTGGCTCAGACCCGGACTGTAGCCCTCTGTCCAATTGAGTTTGCAGGTCCAGTAGCAGAACATAATGAGGTTTTCACACTGAGACACTCCAGCAAGAGAGAGTGGTGTGGGAGGACGGTGCGAGGGGGAGTCAGTGGGTGTGCCACAGAGAGAGAAGGGGAAGGAAAGAGAAAAGGCACTCAATGATAATGTATGAGCTGTCTGCAGTGCTCTATGGTGGAGGAAAAGAGTGCAGCGGTGCATTTAAAAAGAAGATTATCATGTCAAGATACAGTAATACCTCGGTGAACACTGATTTTCATTGGGTGTTGGTGCTCTGCTCCGTCTGTCTGGGTGTGAATGCTCAGAGTGGCTAATCAGGAAAGGAGACGGTGTGTGGGACGAGCAGGCTCCAACTTTGGTTAGAACAAAGACCAACCGAATGATGGTTTCCTTTTGTGTTTCACTGAGCTATACTGTCTTCTGGGATTTATCAACAAACAATGGTAGCACGAGCCAAAAGTCTGGTGAATGTCCAACAGGAAGACCAGTATTCATGTTGAACAATGTTTTGACCTATCACTATACCGTGCAGAGGGTACCAGGCTGTGCTGCAATAAAACTACTAAGCCCATATTTATTGTCATGTGAAAGAAGATATCTGGGTTTGTATTCATCTATTTTATAACTTGCTGCACAGCAGCTTTTTGGCATTTCCTAGTTTGTCTTATTATGTAAAAATCTTCCCCCAAAGGCAGTTCGCCCTTGTTGAGTTACGCATCTCATCATTAGCCAGCAACATGCTAAAATTTTGTTGACAACAGCAGTAAATCCTGCCTTGTTTCCTTTTTGTATCCAGTGATTTTATTTCTACATTTCTTAGGCACGTGAACACTTGGTTCTGTCTCTAAGTATATCACCCTTAAGACTGGCGTGTTTTACACCACGACAGAATGTGCCAAGGTGAGGCTTTACATGAGCACAAAAGACAGGTTAAGTCACTGCCTTTCCATTTACTGAGATTTCAGGGAGATAAAAGTACCTCATAAATTGCTGCTAGCATGAATCTAATCCTGCCTTCCTCCACACCCCACAATTCCCTCCAGCTAATTTTCTTCTTTTTTACACTTTCCAAACTCACTCCACTGACCCTGCTTTGCTCCTGCACATCTCGCAGTCTCTTCCTTCGTCTACAACTCTTTCTACAACCAGTTTCCTCGTAACAACTGCTGTTCCTTTCCCCCAAGACAGCTGTGCTATGTTCGGTCCAAATCCCCCAAGCCCATGCTGTACCTGCCCTACAACATCCCCATGTCTAAGTGCTGCCTGAGCCTGTAAAACTGCCTCCCCTGGGTTCCACATGATCTTTCCCCAACCTGCCAAGTGCCTAAACATAACCATATAAAATCATGCGTGTGGATGTTATCTTACACGAGTGGTTCTGCAACATTAATGAACATTTCTGCAGATATGTTTGACAAAAACGTTTCATATTAACAACATTAAATTATCCAACCATTGCACATGCGTTGTTACTGAAACACAACAAAAGAGGTCCCTTAACTTCCGACCTTTGTGTTTGTTCCCGCCGTCGTGATTGTCAGCCCCGTCCTGATTGTGTTCACCTGTTGCCCCTTACCTCATGTGTATATGTAGTCCGCATCTCCCTTGTCTCGTTGCCAGATTGTCTCTTCATGTCATCATGTCAAGTCCTTCATGTCTTGTCACGTAATTGGAGAAAAGCACATCTAAAATCTCTGTCTTGTCTCAGTGTCCTGCATTTTGGTTCTCTGTCTCGTGCCACGATCTTAACAGTACGATCTGGCCAGGAAGGACCCAGCGGACACGTCAAGAAATACAAGTTCCAGCTCACCAACATGGACGCCGGCTTTAAGGTAGTCTGTCATGCTCTCTCTTACCCAGGGCAAGAAAGCAGTGGTGGATTATGCCATTGATTTCCGGACTCTGGCAGTGGACAGCAGATGGAACAGCACCGCCATGAAGGATGCCTTTATTAAGGGTCTCTCCAAAGAAATCAAAGACCATCTAACTCCTCATCCCATCCCAGAAGATTTCGAGGATTTAGTTGGCCTTGGCGGCTCGCATTGACTCTCGTCTCCAGGAGAGGCAGGCCAAATGGCATCAATGGGGAAGATTCTTCGGCAACCACCAGAGGGTGTTTCATCAGTCACCACCGGCTGCCGTCTCCATGGAGGTGTCACCAGTGACTCCTGCCACCAGGGAGGAACCCATGCAGGTCAGCAGAACCAAGATCACTCCGAAGAACATCAAAGACACTGCAAGGAAAATATATATATATATATATATATATATATGCGTGCTACTACTGCGGTCAACCAGGACACCGGGCCCAGAGGTGTCCAGTAAAAGGCCGGGCTCTGGAGCAGATGAAAGTCTGATAGACACACACTAGGTCTGGGGGGTAGAGCTGGTGGCGTTAGAACAACCAGTTAATGCTGAGTCATTAGATGGCAGCTTATTGAGCCATGTTGATACTAGGACTGAACTTGTGACTCTGAATATCGAACCATTACATTCTGAGAAAATCAGCTTTCATGTATTTCAATGTTGTGCTCACCCATTAATTCTGGGGGTTCCGTGGCTAACTAAACACAACCCATTAATAGACTGGGGGTCCGGGAGGGTGAAGTCATGGGGAACAGTCTGCCATGTTTCTTGTTTTGTTGTTGCATTATCCTCTGCCTGTTCCCAGTTCCTTGCAAGACGTATCGGAGTACCCAGATCTCTCCAAAGTTCCCACCTGTTACCTGGACTTAAAAGAAGTGTTTAGCAAAGCCAAAGCCACATCTCTGCCTCCTCACCAAGAATGGGATTGCACTGTCGACCTGCTGCCGGGAGCTCCCACCCCGAAGGCATGTCTATATTCCATCTCCAGATCCGAGAGGAAGGCGATGGAGGAGTACATCCAGTCATCACTGCGATCCGGCATCATCCGTCCTTCTTTGTCACCATCAGGGCTACCCTCTTTGTAGGTAAGAAGGATGGGTTGCTCTGGCCGTGTATTGAATACAGCCAATTTAACGAAATTACTGTCAAGAATCGCTACCCGTTACTACTCCTAACCTCTGTCTTCGAGTTGCTCCAGCAGGCGAAGATCTTCACTGAGTTGGATCTTCGGAACGCCTACCACCTGGTTTGGATTTGGAAGTGGAATGAGTGGAAGACGGGCTTCAACACACCCACGGGACAGGAGGATCCCGAAAAGGTTAGTGCAGTAAAGAAACTTCAGAACAGTTGCTCCCCCATTACATGCAAGAAACTCAAGGAACTCTTCACTTCTGCTCCCATCCTGATGATGCCGGATCCAGCTTTTCAGTTTGTGGTGGAGGTGGATGCATCTAACGAGGGGGTAGGAGCAGTATTCTCACAGATGATAAACTACACCCATGTGCCTTCCTCTCACAGAAACTCTCACCAGCCGAGCACAACTACGACGTGGGAAATCGGGAGCTCCTGGCAATAAAAGTAGCATTCGAGGAATGGAGAGACTGGTTGGAGGGGCAAAGCAGCCATTCATAGTTTGGACGGACCATAAAAATCTTGAATATCTAAAAAAGGCTAAAAGGCTAAAAGGCTAAACGCTCAGCAGGCCAGGTGAGCTTTGTTTTTTTTAGTAGGTTCCAGTTCAGCTTATCTTACAGACCAGGGTCACAGAATGCTAAACCCGATGCTTTGTCTCGTCTGCATGAACCGGAACCGACTGCCAAAGAACCAGAAACAATCCTTCCACTTGACTGTGTGGTTGGAAAGGTGACATGGCAGATAGAAAATGACGTGCAGCAAGCTAACCAGGGGGTAGCCATTCCTGTGGATGTAGCCAGCAACCGGTTGTTTGTACTGGAAGCTATGCGCTCTCAGGTTATCCACTGGGCACATAGCTCATTGCTCACGTGCCATCCCGGGTCCAAACGCACTTTGTTCATGGTCCAGCAATGCTTCTGGTGACCATCCATGTGGAAAGACGTGGCAGAATATGTCTCAGCTGTCTCAGAACCCTCCATGCATTGTAAGGAGTTTCCTTGTCTTGATATCGGTGGCTCTCATCTCTTCCAATGGCCAGGATATTATACCAGCGGAGTATCTGATTACTGGCAGGGCATAGGTATTAATGGCCTGGATGTTGTTATATATTTTAGCTTATCTTATAACTAGCTTATCCAGTCCGAATGACATTCCGATGTCGTTACTGTAGATCCTAATGAGGTGGATCAGGGAATCGATGTTATGCTCAATCTTGGCATACAGCTTGATGTCATCCATGTAAAGGAGGTCGCTGATGGTCGTCTCACTTGGAAACCGGTATCCATAGCCACTCTTGGTGATGATCTCACTGAGGGGGTTCAGACCTGTGCAGAACAGAAGTGGGGACAGAGCATCTCCTTGAAATATGTCACATTTGATGCTCAACTGTGCCACTGGTTTTGAGTTGGCTTCCAGGGTCGTCTTCCACATAGCCTCATGGAGTTCTGGAGGAATCCCGGGCAATTGCCCTGTCAACCAGTAACTGGTGCTTGGCTCCTCTGGTGTTGTTGCCAATTCCCCTCTGTGCTCTGCTCATGTATTGATCCATGTGCCCGCTTATCTTAGCTGCTATGATGTCTGAAAGGAGGTTCCATGTGGTGCTGAGGCAGGTCATATATATATATATATATTTGTATATGTGTGCGTATATATATATAGATATAGATATATACATACATACATACAAACATATATATAGTACATAGTAGAATGTGGGATGCAGGTGAATATATCAAACTGAAAATGTGTTTCATTTGAAAACAAGCAGGTGGTCAGCAGACCCAGAATCATACTAAACCATGCCTCTGCATGTACTTTCATCTTATTTGTGCGGCTGTAAATACAGTCCTACTATTACACTGCACTTCAGGTTGTTTAATAACTGTGCGGGGGTGTGTGTTCAATGTGACATTACAAAGACATGTTAAACCCACAGTAACACAGTATTTAATATTTATTTTATTGATGAGACAGAGCTGAGAGCATCCCTGAGGGTCAGGACGCTTACAGCCAAGGCTTCAAAAATAACTAGAAGACAATATAATGTAAGAACAATGCTGAATTTTCTCTCAGGCAAAAATAAATATTCAGGAATTATATGAGTCAAACCCTCAGAAAAAAGGAAAAGTAGCATGCAGGGTTAACAGTAAACACAGCACATCAGGAAGCAACTTTTTCAGTCTCCAGTTATAAAAGGCCCTGTTTGAGCCCTGTTACTATTTCCATATTAGCATTGTCTTGTTTTGTCCTTATGTTTTAACTGGAAACGTTTAAAAAAAATCAATCATAAATGAATAAATTGGGAGTTTGTTATAAAAAACACCCCTGTGCTATGATGTGTATGTGTCAGATGCTAATACTGAGCTGTACATTTTTGATATCTTACTTTAAGGTTCTCCCTCCAACCAATTTGCATTTCAGTCTTTATGAGAATTCAGCTGTCACTTGATTTTAAATTCCTCTCCTTCTGAACGCAACAGTTTTCGGTATGGATGAGAACAGGGATGTAAGGATCTTAGTTATCAATCCATCACTGACTTCTCAAGATCCATCACAAAACAGACAGCTTTATGTTTTCATGGAGGAAAAAGTCTTACGTTTTTTAGAGGGCCTATACTCCAACCACTTTTTTTCTTTAGTTTTCAGGCTGCACTGCTGCCTGCCTCCTCGTGAGAGTTCATCAACAGTATATAGCCCACAGCCTATATGCTATGTGGTCAATTTGTCAGTTGGCTGAGCACAGCTTGAGTACATCAGCTAAAACAAACCTCTTCCTGCAGGCGTATCACCAAGTCAACAACATAAATGCATAGGTATATTACATTAACACTGTCCTCCATTAGCTTGGATATAACAGTTAGAACCAGTGATTTTTCAAAAAGCAGCCCCATTTATCAGTAACTTCCTCACTTTTCAAAAGTATCTTCAACCTTGTTGGGTTTTTTTAAATATATGTGCATGTATTTCCAAACTTGCTAGTTTATCCTAATCTAAATCTGTTCCTCCTTCTGTTTGTGCCCGAGTTTGTTCTTTTTGCTTCATTTTTCCTTATTATTTCTCGGTTGTATCACATCCATATTTGTTCTCTTGCCAGTACTTTTAAAGTCATTGCAGCCATTTCCTCAGCCTGCAGGCTAATTTTCTCTCCCTTTGCTTCGGCTCTCCCCCTCAGCCCTTTCTGTTTAGGTGACTCAGTCAGCTGGGCTGCATCAAGCCGGGTTCTGCTCCACTACCTCTTTCTCTCCCTGCTGCCCCTCTCCCTGCCCCCCTCGTCTCTTCGCTGGTTCTCTTTTTAATTCCTCTGATAGCTGACAGTGAACCCAAATGCACCTAGTCGAGAA
>JAOXYL010000001.1:23065151-23083945 GCA_028564955.1 Terapon puta | reverse complement strand
CTGTGGCCTGAGTGGTAAACTTTGTGGCAAGTGAGGGCAAAAAGCTGAGTGTGTATCAAAGTGAAAATAAGCACAGAATGGCCTCTTTTCTGATCTAGAAACAGTTTAAAACATCAGCAAAGTGTGAGTGCAGCGTAAACAGATGTTCTGAGTAACTGGAAGCAGAATTCAAGTGAGACAAATTCACGGGAATAAATCTATTAAGCTCAATCAGCAAACAACAGAAATGTCATTCTACACTTATGTCTCTTTCTGCTGCTTAATATCAAAGAGTGTTTCATCTTGAAAACATTGTCCTGAGCTAAGATGATCAAAAGATTGTAGCTTTTAGCAGTGTCATTACCAATTAGATTAAAAAGAGTGGCAACAAGGAACGGAAATGTAAAACACAGAAAAAGTAAAGAACAGAAAGAAATCCTACCGCAGCATCATTTTTTACCAAGGTATGAAATAGCTTCTTACATCTGCCAAAGCCAGTTAAAGTAAAATCAATTTTGCAGTCCCAGTTGCCCTAGTTAAAATGATTGTTGCGTTCTGACATAATTGCTTTCTTTCTTTATTTTTTGGGGGTGAGAGATGTGTGAGCAGGATGACAAAACACTGTGTCTTCTTCCATTGAAATGTGATGAAAATATTTGTGTCAGTCATCAGCTGGAGCATTTTTGTTCTGTTCTGAAATCTGTTGTTTGATTTGGATGTTAATTGAAAAAAAAAATTAAATGTAAGGATGCGGCTCAACCCAACGCACGAAGCAGGAAGAAAGAAAATGATGATAGGAGACTGAAAATTTAGCAGTGATTATATCTGATAGTGTTATTATCCCATCTCCCACACATCAGTGACTTCAAAGTACACAGATTAACAGAACATACAGAAGCAAATTATATTTTCTTATGCTCATTACTGTGTCAGCTATTGTGTATGTATGTGTGTGTCAGTGGAAATTTCAAAAGGCAAATAATGTTGGACTTTTTCCAAACAGTGAGAATGAAAACTTGCGCTGAAGATGAGTCTGCTTGCCAAAGAAATGGCCTAATACATAATCAGGTTCAGACAGCAACTTTCCTGAAGTTCGCTGGGCGAAGGCCGATGGCCCTCAAAGGTCAACCAGTCTCTTGCCTCCACTTTATGGGACAAGCTTTTCCACATTGTTGGTGTGTAATTTTGTTTCCAGGTAGTGTGATTAAGCAGGCTCCGACTTTGGCTTGGTATAAAGCGTCAGTCTGGCACTCCGCCTGGCATCCGTTAATACAAAGCACAGTGACAGACTGTCGACCGCAGCAGAGGCTGAAGCTTTATAACTCATCATGGCTGATCATGGGTGACCTTGACGTGTCCTCTGGTGCCCTTTGGTCCAATGTCGCAAACATGCTGTTAATCGTACAACTGAGTGGTTTCTGTATGATCAGTCTGCACTTTTGCATTTGTAGTGTTGATTATTGCTTATGTTATTGTCCTTACTGTTCTGATATGCCGCCCATTCTTTCATCATACAGATAATTTTGTGATATGCAAAGTAATTGTCTTGGTGCATCCCAACATCTGTGTTAATTAAGATGAGATCGTACCATTGGAATGGAAAAACAATCTGCCAAAAATCAGGAATTAGTTTTACAGATGACTGAGATGGAATAATGGAGAATGGGTACAAAGCCTGGGCCATTATAACATGCAATATGTACCCGTACTATCACCCTTTTATAGCATTTCACTGAAACGAAGCTCTAATAAGGAAAGGTGAACACAGATACGATCAGATTAAAACAAATGGCACGGATAAGAAACAAAAAAGCCGATATTCATAAGAGTAAGACTCCACTTTAACACATTTAGCATTTTTTAAGTAGTCTATTCAACTTTAATGCAGTTTTAGCATATAAAAAGCAGCATAGTTAGAGAATATGTTTTTTAATGTATTTGTCAACAACTGAAAATCCTGTGGCACCCATGAGAGGATATTAGTGTATAAACAGATATTGAATAACAGTGTTATAAAACAGAAATAAAGATGGAAATATGAAAAAGTATAGAAATGTAAAAAATATAAAAAGCTGTCTCTGTAGAAGTTATAATTTACTGAAACTAAGAAACACACTCATAAACCTTTTAATTTGTCCTTATATTTGCATACCACTACATTATAGTCTGTTGAAAGCCATTTAATAATTGTTTACATATAGCACTTAGAAATGCCTAATAGGCTGTGTTTAATTGAAGTGTTACCAATATGGAGCAGTAAGGGGAAAAAAATCTATAATTGCATCACAGCAACAACCATCAATCACCATTATCATCGGCATTCATCATCACCGCAGTCAGCACAATTACAGAGCACAACGTGGGTTATCACTGAAGACATGCGCCTTAAGTAGTATTTATGTAGGCCTCTGTGTTTCAGGAGACAAGTGTGGGTGGGAGGGGTTCCCAAGTAAAAAAAAAAAGGAGGGAAAAGGCTATACAACTACTGTCAGTATTATAGTCATTATCAGTGTGGCTCCATTCAAATGTTAAACATCGATAAACTTTGCAGAACAGCTCTGGGTTGAGTAAAGGAGGGAGACTTATTTATTTATTTATATATATATATAGTGCGCAAATTAAATAAAACATATCTGAAAACAGCAAAATGCCCCCCAAAAATAACAATTTGTTTATATAAAAGCTTTAATCCATACACTTAACAAAGATATGTGTGTTTGTGTAGGCGTGTACATGTGAAGTCTCCACTGGAGAAGCTAATTGTAGCGTATGGGATTTTGTTTACCAAATAGCAGTCTGATTACCTCCTGAGGTTTTGCTCCTGTAGAGCGAGACAACTGTGCTCAGCAGCTTCCTCCCCTCTCTTCCTGTGTAATGGCTCCTCCATGCAGTCAATCACACAGCCGACATGTTGCTCGGCAAACACATCATAAAAGTCAGCTTTGTTTCCTTCTGCCACGCAGTCGCCTTTCAGCCCCAATCTGTGTAGATGAGGGACTACCCTGTGAGGATTTGCTCCTTCTTCTCATCTCATCTGAGTCTTACTGTCACATGAAATTGTGAGTGTACAGTATTTATTTGAAATTAACTGATATATCTTAATGTAGCTTTAGTCATTTTCTAGTCTTACAGACTGCATTACAACTTCCTGAAACTGTTTTAGTCTCTTTTACCTGAGTGACATGAACAATTAATGCCTCTACTTGTTAGGACAATATGTTTTAAAGCCTCATTTATCATTTTCTATTTCTATTTAAGAAGGTACATACCTTTTGAAATTACCACTTTAATTTGTATTTAAAATTTCATCTGCTTCCATTAAATTTTTGTCTGTATTCCTCATACCTGCTTCCCAATAGGAGTTTTCCAGGGTGTGCGCACATGCACGGCTCAGGCGAGTTATAGTGGAGGTGTCAGCAGCAGGGGCCAGTTCCTCACCTGCAGAGACACTGTTGGCTGCAGAGAAGCCGTCCAGCAGGTCACTGTTTGACTATAAGCTGTCAGAAAATGATCTCTGCCGTGGGCGGTAAAGGCACATACACGTGTCTAAATTTCTTTTCACACATTCCAACCCATACTTAATTAATTGTAGCTTCCAGCCATTTGACAGTCACGCTGCGCGAGTGTATGTGCAGCTGGCCCAGTCACACTTCATTCACCACCCATCTGTCCATGTCAGGCCGGCCTCCTCTCCGCTCTCCTCCCTCCTGCCTCCCCCACTTTTTCCCCTCTTTCACACTCACCGTTGTTAAATCACTGCTGAGCTACGACCACCGCGAACAGTGAGCTGTTGGCACATCCTGTGATCGATATGGCTCGTGCATAATTGGCCCTTCGGACCATGTGTATAGAGGCGTTTGCAGGACAGACATAGAAAGAGAGAGAGAGGGAGCCAGCGATATAGAGAGAGAGAGAATGAGAGAGGGAGGGAGAGAGGCTTGGCGTTTGGAGGTGAACAGCTGGCTTGGAGTGGCAGACGCAATCAAAGGAGAGTGATAGGAGATGTGTGTGAAAAACAGCCACTGTCAGTCTAAGCCGGCCCTTTTGTCATTATCGTGTCAAATGACGACAACAGCTACAGCGGATTAGGTTAATTCTGCCCAAATAAAGCGCAAACTTGGGTGTGAGAAGAACGCGAGCAGACTGTGCTCAGGGTATTTAATCACCTGAACAGTCGTCCCGGTGCTCGGTGCGCTGGCCGCGTTGTGTTATGACGCTCTTCACTGTATCAGTACAAAGTTGATTTGTTGTGTCTTCCGTGCAGATATGAGCATGAGTGGAGAGTTGAAGTCCAGCCGCTCCAGGGCAGCAAGTAAGAGGGCCAGCAACACCACTTACGGGTGAGTACGAACCCCCCTCCGTTCCCACACACACATACACGCCCACTCCCACACACTCAGAGATAATCATGCGCTTTATTATTTGCTGCAGCCCTTTATCTGTAACTCAATAGCTACACCTCGGCATTGCAATCAATGCAGCATTTTTTGTTATTAGCTTCATACCAGCTTTGTATGTAAGCTGCCATTGATTTTAGCCAGGGGTGCTGTCTCCATCAGTCAATGTTTTAATCTATCTGTTGATGTAGTGCACACATATGATTGGAGCTGATTACGCTTTATTGCTGGTGGTTCAATAAGGCGCAGTGGAGCCGCACTAACATTAACAGCGAGGTTAGATAGCTGGTGAGGCGAATGGAGGGCAGTGGGGGAGACGACGACGACGACGTGAGGGGCTTGTTTAAATTCATTCATGCCTCCATTACTCTTACTCACCAACTCTCTCCTTGAACTGCATCTCTTCCTCTGGCTGCAGCTCTGTAGGCTCGAGCTCCTCTAATGAGCACACACCAACAGAAAGTACTTTGCATGTGTGACGTCGGAGCAGATTCTCACTCGCCCCCACCGACTCTGGGAGTGCATTTCCTCCTACATGTCCCCTTGAACTCCGTATATTGTCCTTCACACAGCAGTGGACGATGAAGCACTAAGCAACAAGAGACTTAGAGAACATCACTTCATCAAAAAAGGGGGACCATCAATGCAAAAAAGTCAATATTTATTCCTGAAAACATGTTTGGTTCCGCCTCAATAGATGAAAAAAAAAAGAAAGAAAGAACTGGAATAGCTGCACAAATACAGGCACACAAGGCTTTTTGCTGACAATGGAGATAGTAAGAGGAGAGATGCTTCCATTAAAGCAACTGAGGTAAACATAATAAATTAAACCGAAATACTTTGCAGGACATGCAGCCGGTGACACAAAAATGCAAAATAGGTTAGGAAAACAAAATTAGAACAGGAAATGAATATTAACAGCAGTAATAACATTAATGCCAGCAGCCTAATCAGCTAATCTCATTGATATTCTGTCTCCTGCCTAACTGGGACTCCACATATGTTTCCAGCTCCACTATAAATACAGATAGTTTTCCATTCCTGGCAGCTCCATTTCCTGTCCCTGTTTACTTCGTCATGTCACACAGTTGTGTGTAGACGTATGAATATTTCACTATGGAACATTATATATTGTGTCCCCAGTGTGTCCTTCAGTTAATCCTCCTCTCCCTCTGACCATCACTGCCTAAACCTGACCCCCCCCACATCCACCCCTGGACACATTATTTGCCCATTCCACCGTGTAGTTATTCAACAGCGTGCGGCGATGCATTAATGAGGTTACTCATACAATACACACACACACACACACAGTGACTAACCGCGAAAATGGAACACACCTGGGGTATCTGGCCTTATGTAGCCTTGGCACACCTGATTTTACACAGAGATGACATGGACTTAAAGCAGACCATGTTGGATTTCTGTGGCCATTTCAGCTTTACAGACACATCAAGTCGACTAAACCGAGCTGTCCCGCCTGCCGACACAGAAAAGAAAGAACAAGAGCCTCAAGCCTGCATCTCTGTGAGGCTACTTCAGCACAGACACACTTTGAGATAAATTTTAACATCAGAGCGCTAATATGCCCACAAAGACTATATGATCCTGATGTTAAGCAGGTCTACTGTCATTCTTGATTGCCATCTTAGTTTGATATTAGTTAGCATATAACATTTCATGGCAATCCATCCAGTATTTGTTGAGATATTTCAGTCTGAACTAAAGTGAGCCCACACTTCACTGTCTTCCCTGGAGCCACTCAGAGAGCGCGATAGCTAAAAAAAGTCGCATGCACACTAAAGACTGAAACACAAAGTCATTAAAATGATTTCGTTTCCATATGTTTGTCCTTCTTCCTACACAGCATTATTTAGATTATCTGAGTCTTTTTAAGAAAAGTGAGAGAAATGGATTATAAGACAAGCCAAACAACATGATTATTTCCTAAAAACTACAATACAGCTGAAGTCACGAATGTAAATCATGGCGAGACAGACACCAAAAATCTCTCTGTCCAGACTCCAATAATCCTGCTCTGTGCTGCTGGCAGCAGTGTGCCCCGTCTCCTCCCACTGTTCTCACAGAGCCGGCCAACAAACACTACTGCCTGTGGCCTAGATTACTTTCCAAGCAAACTTTCCAACTCATGTTTAAGATGCTAAAGCAATGTAATCTGCCCATGCAGCACCATGTGCCAGCATTTCTGAACTGTTAGTTTTGCTGGAAAGTACGATTATCAAGTTCATTTAAATGTTCACCTTCTGTCTGCAGTTAATATCGCTACAAGCTTTTTAGTACTGTATGTCTCCGCCTCTCTGCTTTTGGGTCCATCCAGGCCTTTCACGTGAAAGCAATGTATCAGAAATGCCTCAAGGAAACTTCATGGTTGAACTGATTAGAATTTGGTGTTCAATGGTCAAAGGTCACTCTGGCCTCATATCGCATGTTTGGCTTTAGCTCAAGAAATCACATGATTATTGTGGCAAATTTGATATGGTGGTGATGTTTTCTGATTGCCCACCCTTCATCTACACATGAATGTGATATCCCAGCAACACCTTGAGGGCATTTCTTCAGATTTTGTTTAAATGTCCAAGGATGAGCTGAGAGAGAGAGAGAGAGAGAGAGAGAGAGAGAGAGAGAGAGAGAGAGAGAGAGAGAGACTTGATGATAATGATGATGCAGCAGTGAGCATCAGTTTTACTGACTGGCTGGTAATTTGGGATGATTTGAAATAGAGAGAAAGACAGAGAAAGGAAAGAAGGATGTCCAACAGAACATGTTGGACGTTGTTATTACTCATGACTTTTGGTCCAACCTGTCTGTTTGTTATTATCATGTATTGTTTAATATGCTTTTGTGTTGCCTTGTTGGTCACTGATGGTTAGACTAACATAAATCTAGAAAACAATATTTGAATGCCTGGGAGAGTTTATATTGAAGCTGAGATTGGCCATCAAGCAATTTTCTTTGTTTTTCAGGTTGTTGAGTGAAAATGCTTTGGTATCTTGAAATAATGAGATAATTAACTTGCAACCTTGAGACAGCTGCACTAAAAAATATTCAGAAGCACGGTTGCTCTGATCTTTCGTATGTTTCACCTATGTATGTGTTGTTTCAGAAATGCAGCATTGCAGCATGATGCAAATGATGAAGTGTTGTGATCATGTGGATATGGGTGGCCAATATGCAGACATGTCTACATATTTTGTGTGTATCAAATCGTCAGCTTTAAGATGCAAGTTTTATGCCTTTTGGGTCAAAGTCAAGTGCTGTAATCTCAGAAGGGAGACCTGTGAACATACTTTACACTGACATTATAGTTAAGTGTATTTGGTTATTCACCATATCTACTCTAAATGGAAATAAGAGAAATAGCCCCTGGTATGTAGCCTGCTCCCTCAACAACACACATTGCAGAACTGTGTTCAAACCCCAAAGTACGTTCAGTGGGGGGAAAAAAATCAAACCTGCAAAAGCAATGTGTATTCCTTTCATTTTTCATTCATCCAGCTCTTTTTAAAAACATGCTTTGACCTGCACAGATCAGTTTTCATTCTTTCATTGTGTTTTATGAAGAATCCAAGGCTGTAAATTGTTCAGATGTAGAAGAGTTTAAGACATATTTATTTATTTTACATTCAAGAACTGAGGACAAAATATCTAAGCTTCATCTGTGATAACATTTGCATAGAGGGAGTCGTTTTACTCTTTAACAAGTACAAAGTTCCCTTCAAACTTTGTTTTGCAGATGAATAAAGAGCAGCTGTAATGTTTGAACAGGTCAAAGCAAGTTCAGTGTGCTGCTTTGAAAACTATTTTGGGGGTTTTACGCTGCATTTCTACTGGGTAAGCTTGTGTATTCCATAGTAATAAATAAGGTGATGAAATGCACAACCTGCAGATGTTGCTGCTTTAGGGCCATCTAGAGCTGCTTGAATGCACCTAAGGTAAAATGTTTAATATGTTTGGGAAGGGGTTTGCTAGCATTTTATGTCAGAAAACAATGTATTATCAAATAAATGTTTGGTGAGAGAAGCACTAATATCGAAAAGTCTCCATCTGGATGCTCAGTCCTGCCTCCTCAGAGCTCCTTCATGCAGGCTGTATGCATTAAACTGCTATTAGCTAACTCTCTCACCCCAATTGTGAATGATAGCAGTGTTCTAACAGGCTAACAGCCACATCTGTAAAGGCATTTTCAACAACAAAGCATTTATTCTGGAGATATTTCAGGAACACTTGGGAGAAACCTAATTAAGTCTGACACAAACTTCTATCTGGACTCAAGGAGGAACTAATTAGATTTCAGATGTCAAAGGTCACTGTGACCTCTCAAAGCACATTTTGTGCTGTACAGCTTGTAAAAGGGTGAGAGGGGTCATTCAAGACCGCTTTGATTTCACTAGTTAGCCTCCTTTCTGCCACGGCCCCCACACATGTCCATTTCAAATCTGATCAACAAGCTGGCTTTCCTTAACAGTTCTTTGACCTCCAAGCCTTGATGGCACCAATGTGAAAAAACAGAGCGCTGGCCGATTATAGATCTTCTGTTGTACACACTGAAGGATCTGAGTCTCCCTAAAGAGAACAGTGCTCTGTGTGGAGGTGTGCAGTCCTGTTCCTTTAGCAGCCCTTCGGTTGGTCACTGTCTTTGCACTATCTAACAAGGCTCTTCATCAGTCCTCTATAAGTGGGCAGAGCGTGTTTCTCTGTGGAAATTATTTACTGGGATCCCATGTCAATGTAGTGAGAACTACTTTGCCAGAAAATACTTTAATACCTTTTCATTGAATTCCTTCAAGGTCTTCACTGCATGCAGTGTATTACATGAGTCTGCAAAGACACGGATGTAAACTGCAACTTGACAGGTCGGCGGAGGCGTACAACCGTCAGGCAGTAATTCTAGTTTTAAAGGTCTTAGTGTAGTAGTAAGTCATTTCTTGTGTCATGATTGCTGGCGTGCTCTTTTTTTTTCTCCCCTCATCATCCTCTCTTCACGCTACCACTTTCTCATATGTCTCCCCTCAGGCCGTTTGCTCCAGAGCGACCCTGACAACATAAGGGTATTGTCATCATTTATCGTCCGTGCTTTCTTGACTGTCACAGGTCCCCTCCAGCTTGGTCGGCCCCAGCTGTGGAGGGAGGGCCGGGGTGGAGAGAGTGGCAAGACTTTCACAGCCCAGATGCTGCTGCCGCTGCAGCCGTGGCCTCCGTTTGCTCCAGTGCACTCCTGCAAAAGCTCACTGTACTGTGTGGCCTGTATGAGGAGGCTCAGGTGCAGGAGGAAAGGCCCCTTATGTGTTTTTTGTGTGTGTGGCACGCGTACAAAATTGTCAAATGACTTAAACAGCAGAAATTTAACCCGGGACTAAATGTTTCTGTCGTCACTTCTTTCCACTCTGTCGATGATATTGAGGAAAGCAATATTATAGTAAATAAACAATCATATTAACCCAACATTTTTTAGCAAATATCTGCAACCCTGCAGTACTGGTGCTTAAGATGAGGCTCTGTATAAGTGTCCAGCCTGTGTCTGGATGATTTCGGCGCTCATTTTTATTGTCTGCTCCATTTTGCGTCTCAGGGATGAGGGGACTGGCCCGAGCGCACAGTGGGCACAGTGTACTGAGCATCTGGTCTCTGGTATTTCCGTCCGCTTTCTCCACACGCTTCATTCTTTTAATATTCTCTCATCTGTTTTAATTATCAGAAGGGCTGGCCATAGAGGAGTCTGAGTTGGGATGGAAACGATGCAGCGGGCCCATCTGTCATATAGGCTCAGAGAGGCTAACAGGGGGCGGGAGAGGTGGAGGCACCGGGGTATGAACTCTGCCGTTGCCAGGAGCAGTGAGTGATTATGTCCTTTCTGTTCTCTGTGTGCCGGAACTTAAAGGCTAATCTGATGGCACATACTATGAAGATGGGTAAGAGGATGACAGGAAATGGGTCACATATGTGGGTTAGAGCAACTAAAAAGGATAATTATGGTTTATTACAACTTGGGTCCTATTGTTTATGGTTATTTGTCATCATTTTTATTGGTTATGATAATCACATCGATGTTTCAAACCTCTCATACTTGCCTCGCTTGTACACGTTTGATTATATTTGGCTAAACATTCGTCCAACTGCTTGTTCTTACAATTGTTTGTTTCTTACTCCTCACACTTTGTTTCACTGGCATCACCATGTTCCTTAATCTCAGTTACTAATGTTACTATCATTGATAGAAATGTTGACAAAATGAATGAAAATGAAGAAAGGAATAAACAGTTTTATAGGCAGTAAGGCAGCACTGGGAATAGATCTGTAAATCCACAGTGTGCTGCTTTTCTTCCCTTTTTTAACTGGGAGAGTATTTTTAGTCATATCTTCCTTCATCTCATTTGTTCCCATGCAACACTTGTCACTTATTTTGTCAGCTTGCGTGTGTGTGTCTAGCCCGAGGCTCGGCTGGCTGACATCTGTGAAACCACCACGAGCGGTGAAAACGCAAAGGGCAAAAGGAGGCAATCTGCAGTCAAGGAAGCTATGTTGAAGTTCAACCGTTTTCACAAGCGACCTCTTTCTGCTGGACACATTTTTTGTGACATCTCTCTTGATTGTCACAACACAGCGGACTGCCAGCTGTTGTGACACCCACCCACAGCTAAAATCCACGCACGCATCACATCCTGATCATCTCTTAAAGAAATGACAGTTATGAAGATTATTTAGAAAGAGGCAAGTTGCAAAGCGCAGAGCATTACATGCAGACAGATAATAAGTCATGTTTATTTATTGTTAATGGGGGAGAAAATGCACATTGCTTGTAAAAACACATAAATGAAAGTGTAATTTTGTGATGGATAACCAACCTGCAGGCCACCGCGTTAATTTCCTTACAGGACAAAAAGCTGTTTTCCTGTGTTTGCTGACTTGGGAAGAAGTCAATGTAGCTTGATATTTGATAGGTTTTGATATACAGTCCGATCAGCTAACAAAAGAAAACCAGGCAAAATACAGGAAAAAAAATCACCCACTGCGGCAAGACTCCGGTTTGAGTTGTTCATTTGTTGTGTATTGAAAAGCGCTTCAGAGTACACTCCAGTTCACAGTGATGAATTTCTCACCATTTAGTTTCTCCCCACAAATAGTGAGACCGTTCTGCTTATGTCTGCACCTTGGTAAAATGAAGTTAAATGAACTGTGGAGCGAGTCCCAGGCTCGCCTGTCTGTGTTTTCGTTGGGAGTTCCAGTTGCCGCCATGTCAGATACCATACGGCCAATCGTCTCCTCTCATTGACTGCAGAATAGCCATGAAACCTGTTTGTGCACAGTGCATGTTTTGTGTGCGTGGTATTACATGAATCTGTAAACTTTTGTCTTATTGGGAAAGCAGGCAGGAGAAGCTGAACGGCGACATCCAACAGTGGTGAAGAAAATGCAGAAATGTACAAAAACAATCTTATTCTGTGCAACACATATCTACAGATTGAATCAAGGACCGGGACTAATATACCAGCGATTTTTATTAAATTGCTGTGCAGTGGCAATGTTGTTAACATCAGAAACACAAATAACTAACTGTAGAAGAGGTTCAACAAAATAAGGCAGCCTGAAGAGTCGAGGCATCAGAATGTTTTAAACAAAGTACTTGTCAGATCATCGAACAGCTCCCCACACCCTCTCCCCTGACACCTTTGAAACATCAGAACGGAGCGGGAACTGCTTTTGACAGTTTGTTGCAGCTTTCCAGAACAGATCAGATCAACGCGTACGCTTCACCCAGCGACTGACCAGGTGTGGAGGATGGCAGGATGTAAACTGTACTCTTCACACCACCACTCCTGTCTGTTTTTGTGTGTTCAGCTGAGCGTGCAGGAGTGTGTGGGGAGAGACTCTCCATCGATGGCTGGCTTTTCACCCCACCTCTGCCATTTGGAACAGCTCTGAACGCTTGCTTTTAAACGTGCTCGGAGGACGCTTTGAGTGTAAGCTTACTAGCGTCCTCGCTCACTTCCTCATCTCCAAGTGAGCAGGAGTTTGACCACAACTGGCGAGAAAGCCTACCATGTTTTTGCCTGTGCTCTGGCACCAAAAAACAGCCCACTAACTATTCATGGAAGCCTATTGCAACTTTGCCTCCACTTCAGCATCAATTTTACAGCATAACTGTCATTTTCGTTTTCTTTTCTGCCCGGCTTTTCCATCTGTCCTGTGTCGGCTTTCTCTCTGCATGGATGCACAGACGATGTGCTGTCTGCGGTCCACTCCTCGGAGAGACGAGGGGGGCTGCACTGTAGGTAAAGGTCAGTGCAGTCAGAGGTGGGTGTACTGCTGAGGAAAAGGTCACTCTGTGCAGAGAAGAGCGGAGAGTGCATCTGCTGGTTTCAAGGCCACTGCAGAAGCCTTTTAAGAACAGCGGAGAACAACCGAAGAGGGAAGCCGGGGTGGATAGGGAGAGGAGTACGAAGAAAGGAGGGAGAGGGTGATATGCTTTCTGTAGACATGATGTTCTGTGGAGAAAGGTCACGAGTCGGCCGCGGTGACTCCAGTAGCTCAGGGCATGATGGCAAGGATGACCACGATCGCATAACTGCAAAAATAAAAATGCTTTTCTTGTCATTTCAGTGTGTGTGTGTGTGTGTGTGTTTCTCTGGCTGTGTGCATTACCAAGCCAGATGAGTTATCTCTCCTGTCCTGCAGCCTTATCACTCTACAGGGGTTGGTCCCTCTGCTAATGAAGTCATCTCTATCCCCACTGCCTACTCAACGCTGGGAGCGGGAAAGTACGGGAAGCAGGTGGGAGAGGTGGAAAGGGATCTATGAATAAGGATTGATGCAAAAGGGTGTCACGGGGTGTAATACGGAGTAACGACAAGTACAGAGGACAAGTGTGAAACAATTGAAAGAGAGAAGAGTAGATAGGGGAGAAAAATGCAGAGAGAGAAAAAAAAATAACAACAGTCAGGGGGAGTGAGGAGTGAAGAAAGCAAAGGAGGGGAAGCAAGTGAGCACTGCACTGCGTGTCATTGGCCCCCTGGCGTGAACAATCCATCTCAAATTGATCTTCCAGCTCGGCCCAGCAGGGCATTCTGAATCAATCTCAAATTGATCTCTGTGCCAGAGGTCGGGAAAACTAGCAGTGGAGCTTATCAGAAATATAGTGGTGCTGGGAGGATCTGACAGGGAAACTTATCACACTGCACAACAGGAAATGGGCTCTGAGCCCCCGGGGCAGCAAGAGGACGAGCCTGCTCCCTGTACGCATACACACACACTCACACAAACCATACACTCACAAGCACACACAGATTCAATGTCTCCGTGTGTACACAACACAGTCATACTCTGACACATGCTCCCCAGTGTTCAGCACAGTACGGAGAGGGTATACTGTGCATAGACACAAAACAAACACACATGCAGGCTCTCACACACACACACACACACACTGCCCAGGCATCAGTACACGCCCAGAGGCTACCTCAAAAAATAAAAAGTTTGTCAGAGCACAATATGTCAATAAATATTAAGTTAGACAGGTGAGATTTGAGGCCTGGAGCTCTTAATGACTTATAACACATTTAATGTGTCCTCAGCAAGGCTGTGTGAAAGGCCCGAGGAAGGACAATCAATACCGGCTTGCATTTAGACGGTCAGTCAGCTTAGGGGAGCAGCCTGCCTCTCCAGGCCCAGTAAGAACTAAAACCATATAAACAATTGTTCAAAAGTGACTCTCAGCACACAGCATCTCTGGAAACTCAGAAAATCCAGGAGTGTAGGAACTTTTCACAGACATGCCACAGCTGTCTGAGCACAATGGCCGTTATGAGTCAATGAAAAATCAACCGGCTACCAATGTCCAATGCCTTCTATAGATACCAGCGTGCTGTTCGTACTGTAGCCAGTGTTCCCATGTATTTTCTAAGGGACTGCAGACTTTGCAGCGCTTTTTGTCACTGGTGCTCGGGTCACCAGATTGAAGCTGACAGCAACTACACAGAACACCACCAGACACCAAAACACGCTGAAAACTAACTCAAAGTTCATTTTGATGACAGAGAGAGCCGCAGAATGGCACACAGGGTGAGGAGAGCAATACGAGCAATGAGAGTGGAGAGGGAAGGGGGGGCGGGGGGTGTCTTTGAGCACGTCAGCGTTTGGGAGGCAGCAGGAGACCCTTTGCTGTGGCCTGGGCTGGAAAAGCTCTCTGTCAGCACAGAGGGGTAATGGGGGTTAGCAGGGTGAATAGCTGGAGTGAGGAGGATTGTGTAAGTATATAAAAACAGCGTGAACGTGTGGGGACAAGAAGTGGCTGCATGTACTGAGGTGTATTTCCACATATCCATGACCTGGTGAACCTCAGGGCTACATTGAAATAACCGAGTACACACACACACATGCACATGCTCTCACAATGCCAAATAATTGTGGTCACTCTCTAGAAACACACACACAACCATTTACTGGACTTAGTTTCTTTCAGAAACCATTAAATGTTATAAATGTCCCGCGGGAGGGCACCTCCCCAGAACTGCCACAACACAAAGACAGATGCTGATTTAAAGCCCCTGTTTTGGCTCGGCCTTCTTCCGCCACAGTGCCCACTACACAAGCACCAACTAATGCTAATTAATGCTCCAGCAAAAACAAGCCAGACCTTTTTTAGACCTTTGGCCCCCACAAGGGACACACAATTGCATGCACACACACAAACACACACATTCAAAGTCACCTCCCTGCAGCTTTACACTCCATTTATTCTTTCACTCTAACCCATGATACCTACTGATGAATGCCCTTCAAAATACCACAGTCGTGGTGTTTCATCATTAAGTTGAGCTTCCTCTGTCGACTCATTTCATTTACCGTTTTCAGAGCAGACATTTGGTGGCTGCAGGAAAAGCACGGGTGAAACAAATTTCATTGACAGTGGTTCTGCTCTGTCAAGTGTCCCGCTCATCCATGACATCGCTGACCTGAGCTGCACAGACACAACGTCTTGTGGTTGCACACTTGTCTTCCTCCTTCAACACACCCCTGTCCCCTCCCTTTTGATTTCTTTGCCTCTTTCTATCTCCATCTCTAACACAAGAGAGGCAGGTAGAGGGAGGTTGTTGACTTAGCACAGCTGAGGTTTGCTGAGGTTAAAGTTTTGTCTAGTGAGGATCGCAGACCGCCGTCTGAGGTTGACTCTGTAAATGTCAGTCCTGCCGATCACAGTTAAAAACCCACAGACGGCCCTCCTGGGGGCCTTTCTGAATGGCAGCTTATTATTTGCCCCAGATATCCCCTAAATGATTGGATCCTTTCTCGCCGTCCAAGGAGGGAACTGGATTTGTTTGCTCCGCGGCTGGTTGACAAAGTCTAAGTAGACGTTGCCACTCACACAAACACTCAGAGCTTTGGTGCCTTTGTGACAGTGTCTTGTCTTTTCCACTTTCCTCTCGGTCCCGAGCAAAGAAGTTAATTTTAGCTCGCTGTACCCATGCTGCTTTGCCCTTCATGCAGTTGAGCTGAAATGACTTTTAGCTTTTAATTCTTCAGTAATTTCAGGACAACAGCATAGTTCAGGGCACGAAAACGATGCAGGGGCTTGACAGAGTTGAAAAGGCTGAAAGGATTAATTACTCCAGGCAGCCTCGGGTAACCTTTTAACTTTGCGCGCTAAGGCGATTCTGACGGGGATAGCCGCCCCTGTTAGAGGAAGTGTCTCGATATCTGCGCTCTTTACGGGTAATGGGTGCAGGGGAGGGGTCTCTGCGAGTGCCCTGGATGTCACTTGTCACCTCGCTGCTGTGTAATGCTGCTAATTAGCTCTAAATATCCTGAACTCTGAAATTTCCAATTACTGCTCCCAGCAAGACCCTGAGCTTTTGATGAATGACACCGAGCTAAAGCGTTTGGCCCTCCCGGAGAGACGCCACACATATACAAAGTACATGCGCCGCATCACTAACAAGCAGGTGACATGTCGACCACCAGCAGCCTTTCTGACAGCAGCTTTAACACACAGGACCCTTTCAAACTCGGTGAAGGAAAACATTAAAGTAGCCCTGTTTGCTCACAGTGTTATGTGTTGGCTTGTGTGCAGATGGCCTCGAGTCATGCAGAGGAACTGAACGTATCCTACTTTAAACACTCTGCCTCCAGGAGGATTTGGCCACATCGTCGACACTGCAGAGGGGAGCCTGTTTCCCCAGCATACATGCACATGGAGCTAAACCCACGCGTATCTGCATATGCACATATTTATGGCGTGCAGACATAGTGACACCCACATTACGGCGCACGCACTCGCAAAGAAACCAGCATAGCAGACGCATGCAAACACACACACACGTAGATCATTCTGTTTGTCCTCTGGTGATTTAAATAAAAAAAATGGGGGTGTTTGGCTGTTTGATCTCTCTGTTTTTATTTGTGTTTCTGTGTCAAACGGGTCAGCCAAATCTGACACCTGGTCAGACTGGATTGTGCGAAGCATTTTAACTGTGGTGCCAAAGGAGCATGTAAAGTATTATTCATTTATTCACATCCTGTCCTGCAAGAGTGCTAAACGAGCAATTAATGTAAAAGCTCTTCAGGCTTTTAATCACAGTAAACACCTGTAACGCTGTCTGATTTGAAAGGCAGATTATGGTAATCTTTTGTTTAGACAGTCCAGGGCCATTTACAGTCATCTCCTCTCCTCCCTTTCGCTGTCCACCGCGCCGTATCTGCGGCATCACTCTGTTTCCTCTCACTGACACGTTTCTTTTATGTTTTTGGTGTTGTAGAGCTTCTCTTCAGTCTTTTGAACCTCTTTGCTTGCAGCGTGATCAAAGCCCCGCTTGCAAACGGTGACATCCAGGTTTAATGGTTACAGACTGTAATGACACTGTCTTCTGTCTCGAGTCGGAGAACATTTAAAAACACCGTCTCCTATGGCTTTCTTTTTGTCAGATAGACTCGTCTTTCTCGCGCGCAGAGTAGCCGTGAAATTGTCAGTCTCTCATCACTGTTCGTGGGTAATGATGCTAAAAACGCGGGCTGATTCATGGGTCTCGCTCATTATTTCCGACTCTGTCATTCTCCTGCTAATCAAACGGCGACCGTGCCGTGCTACGCCACGCCTCGCCCCTGCCGCGGCTGATCCTACAAGCCCGCTGTATCAGTCAGGAATGTCCACGCCCTGACAGCTGTGGGGGGACTCTGACTCATTCCTCTCTCCCTCACTGTCCCCATCCTCCTTTTGTCTCTTTAACAAACGCTCCACTCGTCCTCCCTCGCGCTCCCCGTCCTCTCCACGCCATCCACTCCCGCCTGAGAGCTTTGGCAAGGTGGCGCTGCCCACCTCCTGCCGTTGGAGTGTTAGTTTTACCGCTGATGAGGACACCTGTGAGGGGACAAGAGGGCTGCATTCTGATGGACAAATGGTTTAAAGAAGGGGGAAAAAAAAATCTTTCTCCCATGGGACACTCTTTATTGAGTGTCTCCTGTCCCCTGATACGTGCTGCCTCTTGTGCTCCAGCTCTAGTCCTGGCTCCCGTTCAATGCCTTATTGATGCAGCAGCACTCCCCAGCCCCTCTCTATCAATGCACCGCTCGTCTGCTCCTCTTCCTGATGGCGCGGCTGCAATCAAACCTAAAGGGCTGTCAGGCAGTCAGGGCTACTTAAACTAAAGTGAGGAAGGATGAGTGCAATCTGACACATAACCCTTCTCTGTGTACCTCTATTTCTCAGGCTGAATAAATTGCTCTCGGGCCATAATTTAACCTTGATGCATGTAGGATGTAGACGTATGAGCTCCTGGAGTTGCCATTACTCGAGTAAGTCTCACGCTCCGTGGCCCGTAGCTGTATATCAGCAGTGCATAGAGTACATCCAAATGATGCAGACCAGTGGGCCAAGCAGGAATGGATGTCGAGGTGCAGATTACGTGGTGATGTGCTATCGATCGGCCACCATCCGGCACACGTCATTGACTAAAGCAGCAGAGTGTGTGATCGCTGCATGTTTAAGTCGGGTCTCAGGAAATGATAAAGATGCTCTTTGTCAAATGTTAATTCTCCCCCAGGATGAGTTGTAAGAGCTGCGCAGGGTATCGTCGAAATGGATGAAATTTTCCCGTAATGGCGTGCGTAATTTTATACTGCGATATCCATATGTATATCATGATAATTCATTATAGAGAAGATAACTAGAGGGGATTGTCAAAATATTGTCAGACAGAAAAATGAAGGTTGATCATTACTGGATTACTATAAATCCAACATTTTCATCCAGAAGACTCAATGATTTGCAATTGTGCCTTCAATGGAAGCAGAGATATTCGTAACCACAGTGTAAGGAAAGATCTCTGACATTTGACACATATGACAGTATATGTCTTTGTGTGTGTGTGTGTGTGTGTGTGTGTGTGTGTGTGTGTGTGTGTGTGTGTG
>JAOXYL010000001.1:22998508-23008983 GCA_028564955.1 Terapon puta | reverse complement strand
TTGAGTGATGTGTTCTGATGTTATATATAACAAACCATTTTGGTCGCTGACATCACTCTTCTGATTGATGCAACACACCAATCAGATAGCTCAGCTGTTTCATAACACCTACCTCCTGGAAACCCTGAAAAGGAAAATATGTTTTGGAGAAACTCTCCCTTTGCATTTATGAGCTGCTTTCTGTGTTTGATCACCTCATGGAAGGTTAATGCTGTTGTTCTGCTGTCATGTTAATGAGGTGATGAGTCTTCTCAGCTGACAGGATCCAGCTTGACTTTCAAGGGCCCCCATCTTTTTCCCCCCCATGCCTTATCAACCAATCATTGAAGATCAATTCTCAAATCTCAGGCTCCTGAAACAATGCTAAAAGATATTAACAAGAATAAAAACATTCAAACAATAAACAGATAAAATAAATAAAAATATTAATTAAATCGTAGTACTTAAGTATACTTGGAGACCTAAAATAAAAATTATACAGCTAAAATACAAATTTTACAATTGAGTAAATATACAATTAAATATAATAAAGTAAATATATAATTTGGTAAATTTGTTTAATCTAGTTTCATATTACCCCGATATCATATGTCATTTCCATTTTTATTATCTGTGCAGTCTCTAACTCAATCTACATGACTGAATTATTACTGGATGTCGTGGGAACTACCTGCAACGCATTAAAGGACAGGAAAGCCTCATTAAGACATGGTGCTTGCAGTTTGATGGTGACGTTTCCTCATGTGTGAGGAAGTTACTTGGAAAACACCCATTGAAAGAGACAGACAACGAACATAAGGGATGGTTATTTTTCAAAGTAAAAGCACCTGACACCATTTCTCTAGAAGCTAATTTATAGTTAATTAATGTATCCATTTAAAATGCCACCTTTCGACAAAAAGCATTTTGTCTTTAGTTTTATGTTTACATGAACTAAAGATAAAATATTCTAAATGTATTCTCATTAATCGCAGGAATTGCATGGCACGCTTGTTGGGGTTTTATTTTGAAAAATGTAAGAGGAAGTAGTATTTTATCAACGTCTGACCTGACGCCTTTTTATCTTGTGATGCTGCTGATGACAGAGACAAAACAACACCGGGGAAGCTGCTCCTTGTGACTACAAGCGTCGACCACACACTGTTTTTTCACAGCTGTCGCGTCCCTGCTGATAAATTAGGGCAACAACGGGGTAAGATTTGCGAAATTAGCAAACATTAAGACCAAAACAGAGGGTTTGTTTTGAAGGCTAACCAGCTAGCTACCGTTAGCTGTTGACATCTGCCTTGATTGTTGTTGTTTTATTTATATCTCTTTTGGCTTCACAGCTGATTATATTCAGTATCTTACATGTTTAGTGGTGGTGACTGAAGCATAGTAAAGCTTCATAGGGACTGTCAGCAGCAGCTGTGGCTGGTTAATTGGTGAGGTGGTGCTTCAGACTGTGTTTTTATCCTCTCGGGTGTGCAGTGTGTTGTTGTTTGACCCCATGTGCTGAGCTCGATGATAAAATGTATGATGACTATCTGACAATTGCTCATAGGTGACTTCATGTTATAGCAGCCGTGCTAAGTGACAGTGGTCTTATCGTCCACAGCAGTACAGCACTTTGTTTTATTGTTGTTTTTTATGAGAGTGCTGTGGTTTTCATTTCTGTGCCATTTTAATTCACATACAAACCTCTAACATAATGTAAAATACATTGTTGTTCTTTCCTGTACCACAAGCACTCATAAAAAATTGGAGGTTCCCTGTTCTCATTTAGCTTCTTGAGGTCTGTTGCGGACTGCTTCCCATCAATAACTTGCTGTACTGCTGACATGACAAATGTTTTCATCATGTTGTGGACCAGTTGCTACACCTCATGACATGGCAGTATGTTATTCAGTATCAGTACTTTCAGCAGAAAAAGGGAGTGGTATAATGTCAAAGCCAAATTATACCACACTTCCACTTACACTATAAACTTCTACAATCCTGATACTTTAACCTCTTCTGTGTCTCTGGAGTATCTAAAGTTTAAAAATAAAAGAATGAATGAATGAGTTTGAGATTTTAACATACTTTGTCTTCCTCAGATGTAGCCGATGAAATGGAGTATGATGAGAGACTTGCACTTTTCCGCCAAACCCGCCTCAATCCCTTTGATCGTGGAGAGGAAGAAGATGGTCACCAAGGAGGCAAAACACCTCCACAGCACGGTAAAGCCTGAAGTTCAAATCGTGACACGGCCATCTTATGACCCCACTTTAAGATCACCTTCATACCTGTTGCTCATTTTGAGAAAACCATATATATATTTCATGACACCTTCATATATTTTCTTTTATTTACTCTGGTGGTCTCAATGACCTCATTAAGACAACCCTTAAGAGCTTTATTAGCAGATACTGTAAATAGACCTGATCTGTCATACGCTATGTTTCACTCGAGGGAACTGCTAAGATACATGGAGATGAACTCAAACACAGAACTCTGGTTTACCCCTGTTTCACTTCCAACTGCATTAGGATACATCACAGAAATGAACTGAAAATGGTGATAAGAAATTGAAAATCTAAGAAACTAGGAAGTGTGTGTGTCTCAGCAGCCATGTCCTCAATATTCTGTTACACTCTGCAAAGATGTCTGGTTTGGTACACCGTTAATAGAGGCCAGTTACTTTGTGATGTTATCTGCCATTGCTGTGTGAAATTGCATCATGTTCCCTGTCTGCAGTATGTCCCAGGCATGAATAGTTGTTTCTCTTTAAGTCATTTGCTGCAGGAACACTGGACTAATGATATAATTTATGTACATGTGGAAATTGGGAGTGATCTTCTTACTGTATACATTTTCTTTTATACTTGCCTCACAAAAGAGATTGGCACCGCAGTCTGAGGTGGTGTCTGAGGTGGTGATTTCTGCTTTTCTAAATGTCACTTGCAGATGTTAACTTGCAGTTCCAGACACAGTTAGGCTACTTCGTGCTGAGATCACATCACCACGGCTCACTCTAGGAAGTTGGCAGTGATTCCCTAGTTAAATAGATTTTGACAAATAATGTACCTAAACTGTTTACACAGGTTGAACAGTTTTCGTTTAGTTTAGGACAGATCCTATACACAAAGAGCTCTAAGGTCATGGAACAGGAAGTTGGAAGTACTGTGGCTGAAGCACAGGAAACAAAAAGCGTAAGTGTAAGCAGTACCTCAGTAACACTTCCTGTATTGTAGGATCTGGGAATTAAAGAAGTTTTTGGTTGATTAGACTCATTTCGACAGGCGACACTCACTCAGTGTTAGCTGTGCTGTGTTCTCCTGTGTCATCTCGTCCAGCGTCGGGCATTGAGAAGCTGAAATCACTCAACATGTTTTGTTCTGAGGTGTATGCAGGTAACGTCTGTGTTTGTCTGCACTGTTTCAGTAATATGGAGGGTTGGTTAAACTATGTGATTAGTGTGGCTTACTGTGAGTCAGTTTAGACTAGATTATAAATCTGTGGCCTGTTTGTCTTTTCTGTGTTTTTTAGTTTCTGTATCAAATTGTCAGTAATGATACTACATGGTACTAATATTTTCATTAAACCTTGTTGAAAACATGTAGGTCTGATCTTTTAACTGTTCATCTGACAGATTTTCTGTGACATACGCATATAGGTTGATGTTTTTTTGTTTATTGTGTTACCATTTTTTTGTCTAACCCTTTCCCCATTTTAATATTTTCATATAGGCATAAATATACTTGACAAAAATGATACCTGAAGTTGAGTGAATAGTGGAGGCTAATCAAACATTTTTTAAAGGTCTGCACAGGTGACCGAAATATTAAATATTTAAATATTAGTATTAAATCAACCAACGTCTAATGTAGTCACACACATCAGAAAGATCAAGCATGCTGCAATATCCCCTGCATCTTCACCATATAATTATATTAAGCTAGCAAAAAAATGTCAACATGTCATTTTCATCACATCAAAGTTATTAGTGACTAATGACACTCCTCGAGCACATGACACTCGAGGAGTAATACTGTACATGTTAAGTACCACAGATGAAAGACTTTTCTGTACAAAAACCATTAATAGTTGCAGCAGTAATTGTCCATATATAGAAGAAGCTGTGATTTAATTGATTTTGACGCATTCTATATGCATATTAATAATTATGAAACAGAGGTCTTGTTATCTTGTTTGTTTGTTGTTGTTATTTAACATGTTTAAGTGATCAACACTTCAAAGTTCAGTCAGACTGACGAGCAGCAGCTTTAATGACACAGTGGGAGTCAGCTGACTTTGTTACACATTAGCAGAACTGAGAAGATAATTATCTTTGATTCCTTAAGTTTTTCATTTGGAGCTGTTCTTCTGCTTCTAGACATGTGCTGAGTCGGAGTGCAGAAATCGTCCTGAGTGACCACAGTCATGTGTCTGAATATTAGCATGCATGACTGAGTGCACTTACCAGAGCACAGTGTGTGTGTTCATAAGGAGAACAGGGCTTTATGCCACATTTCCCTCTTTTCAGAGTCAAGGCCTGAGCTGTTCTCTGGGACCAGAACCCACAGTTCAGATCGGACAATGGACCTGGGTCTAGCTGAGGACCACTTCTCAAGGCCGATGGTAAGTAATGCATTGTTCAATAGTTTTTGCACTATATGAAACTGTTTCTTAGTGTAAATGTGGTAATGTGTACATAGAGGACTTCATGTTCTGTTCACTGTGTGGTGAGACATGCTTTTGCTATTGTGTGCCGGTGCCAGGGTTCGTTTGTGGCGTCCGACATTGAACAGCTGAAACTGGCCATAGAAGAATATAAAAAGCTGATCTTGGAGCTGCCAGAACACTCAGAGCGACAGAAGGACACCGTGGTGAAACTTATCCACCTTCGTCTCAAACTGCAAGAGCTTAAGGTGGGAACAGACGCGAGAATCGGGAAGTGGATAATATGATAACGTATTGGTTGGTTCGAGTTCAGTGAAGAATCTGCTAAACTGACCAACTTCACATGCATGTTTCCGATTTAGTGGAACGTTTGACTGTTCTGTAGTGTTTGCAGATAGAAATGTGTTTTTTCAAGTGCATGTGGAAAATTAAAAGGTTAGATTGGCCTGATGGTTACAGTAGTTTGAGAGCGAGTTTAATCATATTGTAGTTGGCCTGTGGCTGACAAGTCATACTTATGGGTGGAGAGGTAACTGGAAAGAAGAAGAAGCTTTCATTGTATCCCTTGTTGCCTTTTAGCCATTTCCCTGTCTGAGATAAATGAGAGAAGGCATTGTAGACATTCTTTTTAGACTGATAAGCAACTTCCTGCAAAAACTCATGTTTCAAGTCATTGTTTCTGTTTATATAGACTTTTTAAGGTTTTAAAAGGTACAGTATTACTTATTCTAGTGTCTTGCCGGATTAAATGAATCAGTTACTTAAGAGCCCACCAAGGATTTGAGTGTATTTGATAGAAAATCTAATGTTAGTGATTTTCTTTGCCTATTTGAACTGCGTGTTGTGAACTGTTTGTTTTTTGTTTTTTGTATACTTTATTAATCCCTCTTGGGGAAATTGCTAGGTTTTTTTAGGTTTTTGTGTAATGATTTTTTTCAAATAACAAGCTCATGCATTATATTTCTGTAATCCTGAGAGCAACTTATCTTTAGGGCCTCCAAATCCTAATGTGTCAGTAAATATATGATATCGCTAATATAATATGTAGGCGGCAACACTCAGGCTGATTATAGTAAAATAACCCAAAATCTTACAGCATAAAACACAGTAATGCAAAATGAGTAAGTGAGTGAGTTAATCAGTATATACATACATCTGTCCTCCACTATACATACATTCACATTCTCTTTACAGAGAATTACTTTACTAATATTTGGAGGTTTTCAAAATCTATCCCATGAAGCAGCTGAATGTCAAGCATTGTTCCTGGAGTACTTCATATTGTGTAAAAATGTTGCTGTGTTTGAGGGGCGAATCATACAGCGAGGACAGAAGAGCTTTGGAAATGTTTCAAAAATAGAAAAGCAGAAATGCATATTTTTGTTTATTTGATTGAGATGGAATCCAGTCACGCAAAATACATTTGACCCCATGATTTAATATAAAAATGTGTCTTACAAAAGTTAGCATTATGTGCATATTTTGGGATGGTAATATCTTTTACAATTGTGCATGAACTTTATCCCTCTAAAAGGACCCAGAGGAGGATGAGCCTAATCTGCGAATCCTGCTGGAGCACCGCTTTTCCAAGGAAAAGAGCAAGAGTGTGAAACAGACCTGTGACAAGTGTAGCACAATCATCTGGGGCCTTATTCAGACTTGGTATACCTGCACAGGTGAGACACACTATTCAATCTGATATAGTGCCACAGAGGTATTTCAGCATTGTTCATGGAATAGGATATTTTTTAAGGCCACAGATATTTTCTCAAAGTATTAAGTATTAAAATATGCAATTATCAGCCAATCAGATATTGAATGTATTTTTAATTAAAAAAAACAGTTGTAACATAAATTCAGAGACAGTGCTTCATTATTTAAATTCAGCCACATAGTATTAACATCGCTGCACAAAAGAATTTGTTATGTCATTTGATTACTTTCTCATTTCAGGTTGCTACTATCGTTGCCATAGTAAGTGTATGAACATGATCACCAAGCCCTGTGTCAGGTCAAAGGTCAGCCACCAGTCGGAGTATGAGCTCAGCATCTGTCCTGAGATAGGGCTAGATCGGCAAGACTACCGCTGTGCAGAATGTCGCACACCTATTTCACTGAGTGAGTATAAATGATTGTGTTGGTTGGTATTCAGCATGTTGAAATAGGGAAACAGGTTTGAAAAGCAAAATGCAAGTTGTTCTTAACTGATTGAACTGATGGCTATCAAACATAGTTGTGTCCCTGCAGCTGTAAACAACGTTACTTTACAGCCATCCGGAAACTGCTGACTAAAAATATCTAAGCTACAAAAGTTTAGAGTATTAATATGGAATATTATTTTCACTAAATCTTTTTTTTTATTTTGCAGTTCTACACATTTAATGACACGTTTCTTTTGCTTCATAGTTTGACCACGCTGTGTCGTATGTATCTTGTAGGGGGTGTCCCAAGTGAGGCCAGACAGTGTGACTATACTGGCCAGTATTACTGCAGCACATGCCACTGGAATGACACAGCCATTGTTCCAGCTCGGGTCATCCACAACTGGGAGTTTGAACCACGCAAGGTACCCTCAACAGCCACACCAAAATGCACTCTTCATGTAAAAATATCCCTTCATCTTTTTTATAACAATCTGTGAGGGTTCTTGTAAATGTTTGTATCTCAAGCAGGAGATGTGTGTAGGTGTGGGTTTGCTTAACTTAAAATTTAAAACTTAAAAGCATCATTTGAGTCATTAGATGAGGTCTATACTATTGTGTTTGTTACTGTTGAAAAAGACTCAAATCTTCAACTGCTTAGAAAAGTTGCTGCTAAATATCAGAACTGTAAGTAATTCTATTACAGAAGCATCAGATAAACTTGATTTAACTTGTCAAAGTCAATTTACTTGACATGAGCGCTACACGGCCTGTGAAAACAGTCTTTACTATGTCTGCTGTGGCTCCAGAGGAGAAAGTATCTCTAGAAGAGTCAACATAATGTTGTTTCAATATCCGTAATATCAAATCACGTTCCCATCTCTGATAGAAATGCCAGTTTATGAAAGCCAGTGAGCATCTGACCCACTTTCAAATTGAGCCCAGGTCATGAGGAGGTTTTTCAAATCCAGATCAGATGATGTGCATTGACCTAGACTGTACACTGATGCAGGATTAACCCTGTGTTGGTCACTGTGTTGGTGTGAAAGAGACGTGAGCGTGTCCATGCAGGTATGTTCATGCAGGCATGTGCTGTGACACGGTGTGTCTTTTTTCAGGTCTGTCGCTCCTCTCTGCGCTACCTGGCTCTGATGATCTCACGACCTGTGCTAAAGCTGAAAGAAATCAACCCGCTGCTATTCAACTTTGTGGAGGAGCTGGTCGAGATCCGAGTGGGTAGCCTCAATTTTTTTGGAGGAAGATATCTGAAGATTGAATTAAATATTATATTTTATGTATATTTTGCATAATTATCCCTGACAGCTGTGTTCTCAGTTTAGACCTGGATTTGCTTTATCACTTTTGTGTCATCTGCTTTTATGCTGAAAATCAAACAGCATGGAGTACTGCTCAAACATGCAGTAAGATGAAAAGTCAATTGTAGCTTTGTGCATTAAATGAACCGGACATTAATAAGTGTGTGTGCGTGTGTGTCGGATTTCCTTTACAGAAACTCCGTCAAGATATTCTGTTGATGAAACCCTATTTTATTACTTGTAAAGAGGCCATGGAGGCTCGACTATTACTACAGGTGAGCATCTCGTTTACAAAAAAAAAAACTTTGTATGGTGCAGTTTCACCGTTATCGTGGTACAATGATATTAGACCAGTAAGATAGGTAAGATGTTACACAGTGCCACCGTGTGGTTACAATGGAGAATTTTTGTTGCGTCAGGGAAGGTTCCTAATGTAAAATTAAGACATTTGACTGTACATTTTACTTGGCCTCAGTTCTTTTTATAGTTTGTCATTGTAGTATTTCAGAATGTGGCAACATGTGCATTGATAACAGACAAAATGTTTTCTATTATAATAAAATGATAAAATGACACACTTTCATAAATATTTCTCTGTACGTTTGCTCCCCAGCTGCAAGATCGGCAGCACTTTGTGGAGAATGATGACATGTATTCACTTCAGGATCTGATTGACATCTCCAGTGGCAGACTGAGCTGTTCCCTCACAGAGATCCACACCACATTTGCTAAGCACATCAAACTAGACTGTGAGGTAAGCTCATATTTAAAGCACAACTACGACTGTTTTCTCTTTTTTTAGTAAGCTGATTGCCTGTGTATGTGCCACGCATCTTTTAGTATTCTCTGTTAGGCAACGGGCACTTCTTGGCTTGTACTAGTTGCTATATGGTTAAAAAAAGCAAATAATCTTCTTGAAACTCTGACTGTCTGTTCCATTGTGTGTGTGTGTGTGTGTGTGTGTAGCGTTGCCAGGCCAAAGGATTTGTGTGTGAGCTGTGTAAGGAAGGAGACATCCTGTTCCCTTTTGACAGTCACACCTCAGTCTGCCATGAGTGCTCCGCTGTCTTCCACAGGTTAGTCACCTTATTATCTGATTGTTTCAAGTTTAAAATGTACTTGTGAAAACAACTATAAAGAAGAATATGGCAGAAGTGTAGCACTGCAATAAGAGGTACTAAAGCCTCAATATTTAAAAAAGTGCATCTTCTGACTTTTGAGTAAAGCAGCAACAGTCCAGAGATGTTCAGTTATTGGTCTAACATAGCCTTAGATCACCAGTTAACATACCACCCAACTGCACACATCTGCAGAAACATGCCAGACATTAATGATTTTGTCCCACTCAACATACTGTAGATAGCAAAGCAACAGATTACATGAAGGGTAGAAAGTAAGTATATGTTTTGTGAAAATGTGTGAAGTGCATTCAAAACCCTACTGAAATAAAAGTATGTAAGTATTATCAGGAAAATGCAAGTGTTAAAAGCACTCATTCTGGAGTTTAAGTCTCAATGTTTTCAATTACATGTGATATTTCTGTTTATTTATGTTCTGTTGGGTAGTTTAAACTGCTGAAATGCATCATGGTATAAAGGGTCAACATATGTTTTTCTTGCAACCCTTCTGTGAGATCTCCAAAAGTCACCTCATGAAAAGAAGACAAACAGCCTTTTGAGCTTTGTGACAGTATATTTTTTAGCTATTCCAGGAGGGTTTTAAAAGAGTTAATGTAGCTTGAAAAGGAGCACTAATTGCTTTAGTTTATCACAAACAAGTTCAGAATAAAAAATGTGGAGATATGTGGTCTCACTGGACAGGAAGGGTAAATTGTAATCTGAAAAATAAATAAAGCATATAAAGTACCTTAAGGAAAGCACAGCGCTTAAGTAAATGTACTGAGATATTCCACCTCTTTGTTTTATGTAACAAAATTATTGTTGTTGTCTTATATTTTTCTTTAGAGATTGTTACTATGACAACTCCACAACTTGTCCACGATGTGCCCGAATGACTGAGCGCAAGCAGGACGAGGAGCCAAATGTGAATGATGCTTAACTCTGGAGAGGACCGCCCCATGTTGCTGGATATTGCACTTTGCCTCATGATGTGCTCTACTCGATCAAGAAAGTCTGATAGGAGACCTACTTTTCGTCTTTGTCCTTTGTTTGTTTTGTGCATATGTTTATACTGTAGTGTCTTTATCTTCCTGTGCACTACATAAGGGAGCAGGGTACTTAGAAACCCATCTGGAAATTAATGTATGTATGTATGTACACGCATATATTTTTATCCAACTTTCTAATCCATAATGATATTGGATGTACTGAACACTGTGTGTGTGTGTGTGTGTGTGTGTGTGTGTGTGTGTGTG
>JAOXYL010000001.1:22969625-22981660 GCA_028564955.1 Terapon puta | reverse complement strand
TCATCTGAATATGTCATTCTGAGTGTGCAAACATGTAATCATTGTTGGGATTTTGTTTTTCTCACAGATCTGAGGCTGTGTAAATGAAATCATTTAACATAATAGTGGTGTACAGCTGCAATTCTCCTGACAGTAGGACTTCATCTTGATTAGCAGAAAGCAGAGCGGCGGATGTGAGGCCTTGGACTGGAAGCCTCTTGGCTGTTGCATCTCCTGCACCTGGCTACTGAAAAGCAGCTGTGCGCTGTGACTAACAAAAGTTTGAGGAAACTTGATGTGGTGGTTTCGGGGAGAACAGCTGGAAAGGGTGGATGAGCTAAAACTGTTTAGTCTGCTGAGCTGTGGGAACATGGGTTTACATCATAGGGAGATAAATCTACAGTATATCATGTACAGTACCAGTATAATTAACCATCTTGTAGTTAGTGGAGCACTTATTTTTTACCTGGGAATAAGTTAAATTAATTGAACCAGTACATTGGCCTGTATAATTTTAATAACTATTATGTTAATTATTTGGATCTGCATTTGTAGAGCTGGAAACATTTTGTAATTATCATCGTCAATCAAACTGAACTACACTTCATCAAATAATAGCAAACTGTGATCTGTAATGATGCATCAAATCTGAAAGAACTCAAATCACATGACTATTATTAATTGCTTCTCACTATTTTGCATTTTGCAACTGATTATGTGGTCATTGTTTGACAGCATACCCTAAACTACTACTAAAATCTGAACTTTACAGTCAACAGTGCTACCCTGGAACACTTTTAATAATTTGAAAATAATGTAAAACAATGCGATAAAGTGAAAAAGGTTGCTAGTAATGAAGCCCCTGGTAATTATGACCTTATTCTGCAGCTCGCCTCGGGTATATTGTAAGTTTCAGCTCTGTGTTAAACTGTCTGGCCCACAACTTTACTGCTGTCACAGCATCGCTCTTAGCTGCAGAAAGCAGTGGAAACTCATCACACTATCTGCTCGACACCAAACACAGACAGACACAGATTACGACAAGCTGGTCAACATAGTGGAACATTTAGCAGCTAAAGAGACAGACGTTTCCTTCAGGAGTTGGTAAAGACCAAAATCAGAGCTAAAAGGAGTGAATGCACGAGTTACAGTTGGCAGGTGGAGCCTTAATTAAGACAGTTACAATTTGCATGATAAACTGGAATAATGCTTTTAGTTTCAGTACGTCATTTTACTTGAGTACAGTGTCCTCTACACCCAATATATGCAAAGCAAGAAACAAAGAAGATTGTTCTCTTTTGCACATGAGCCTTTGCACTAAGCGCTGTATAACGTCTTTAATTTAAATAATTGGCTGTGGAGCTGCAGACAGCAGCATACAGCACAGATGGCCCACTGGGACCATAACTCACACTTAACAAGCTGTGCCGTGATATGGAACATTAGTAATAAACAGAAAAGAGAAGAAAGGGAGAGAATGATGTTTCTGAAGAAGGAGGAGATGTTATTATAGGAAAAGAAAGTAAGAATGATAGCACCACCCAATATGAGGGAAAGCCTAATTTATAAAGTTCTAACGTGCTTCTTTCACTCCACTAGAGAAGTAAGACCTTGTTAAGTCAGATTTGTCCAGCACTGCTTCAGTGAAATCAAATAGTGGAGTTAGATACTGTACTATGTAGTGAACCTCCACCATAATTACTTCACCGTGCTGTTACCAAGATTGTGTTAATGACAGAATCACAGTTTAAAGTCTGATAACTTTATCAAGAAACATGTTTTAAACTTTTTGACTAGCATAGTTCATGCACAGACTATACAACATGTGCAAGACACTGTCTGAAGCATGTCAGTGGCCCTTTAAATGATGTGCTGGCATGAAACCCTGCGTGCGCGCTGTGAGGCAGGAGTATCGGAGGAAGAGAGAGTTCACTGTCCGCATGCAGGATGAGGCTCCCAGGTCATGAATAAAACATGGGAAAGATTTTGTGCTTCCTTTCGCAAATCGGGAGAAGGAGGTGCAAGCCCTTTTCCTGTACCTGCTGCTGTGACACACATGTGGGGTGTACTGCCTCTCCTCTTCAATATGCACATGTGCATGAGGCCCATCTATTGCATATGATTAATTTGTCCCAGCTACACAACATACTCTTTCTGTTCCTTCCTGCTTTCCAGAATGATATAATTTCTAGTTGCTATTGTAAATTTCATTATTAGATAGAATCTGGATGATATTTTTCCTTGCAATAATCAAACAGAATATAAAAAGTGGGCTGAACCTTTACTCTTTGAGGGCAGTTTATCCCTGACACTGTGAAATGTATTTTCTGATGAGTCCTTGAAGGAGTCACATGAAATTTCAAATCATTATGGCTCAGCAGGCCTTTTTAGGACCCTGCTGAGCTATAATGATATGAAATTCCCTCTCATACACACACACAGACACATTAATAATAATATACCACACACAATTTTTATTTAACATTTTCCTTTGCAGGCAGTTTCTCACTAAGTCACTGAGCTGAGGTAAAGGACCATAGGGACGAAATTTAATTTTGGGAAAATGCTTCCCTCAACAATCACATCTAATGTGTAACACACTGGGCCACACAGCTATTTTTAAGATTGACCTACGAGGCAAAAGGGTGCAAAGTAAGCGAGGAGAATCAATAAATTAATCATCAGTCATTTTCTGTGCAAACCTTGGGTGGATCTGGATTGTGTTTGTGCAATAATAGAGGTTGCCCTTATTTTTGTTACTCTTGGTATTGTGGAAAAAAATGCATTTGAACGTTTAGCGGGTCTTACCTGCTGGGGACTCGTTGTGGTTCTCCTCATCAGAGTCAGCAAACACTTCGGCCAGTTCCTGGTCCGACATGTCTGTCAGCTCAGTCAGATCCAGGAGGTCAAAGTGCACCTCCAAAGACGACACACTACTGAGGGGTTCTACAAGGCAGAGGAAAGAAAAGGGAAGCAAAGAGATTAAAATGATCCACTCGCTTTTGCTGACAGTGCAGAAGAAAAGCATCCCTTTAAAAAGAAGGCAGGGAAGTGGAACTGCATATATTCTGAACACAGAGCTCTTCAACTCATCGTGTAACGCCGCTCCTGAGTCTCCATTGTACAGATAATGAGATCAATAGCTGGCTTTCACTGCACTATTGTAAAATCAATGTCAGCAAAGAGCATTTTTACTCCTTTATCCACTTTTATCAATACATCTCTTGTAAAGTTGAATGCTCCCCTCTTCAGAAATATTTCATACACAGAAGATTTCTTGAATCCGCCACTGCTGTCAGTGAGCGTCTGTGCCAGTATGACACCTGTGTGTTAACACAAGCACTTACTGGAGAACTGAAACAAGAGTTGAGGTCAGTGGAGATGAAAATAGCCGGTTCTTTAGCACAGTGTGATCTGCATCTTTCTCCTGGGTGTGTTGCACCTGTTCATTTCTGCACGAGCCTCTGATTCCTCGGCAGGCTGGAGTCGGCACTGCTGCACGCGACAGGGTCATTTTCACATATGGTGTGCCTCACTGTGGCAGGCTCAGGGTCACAAACAGGCTGCCTCCAAAGCTGGCATTTTATGGAGAGTGAAATTTTCTCAGAGACTCTGTAATACATATAGAAAGCCAAGCGAGGGTGCAAGAACATCTGCTGGTCTCAGTGTCACACAAGTTAGGAACCAACTCGGTGTAACAGAGCTGAACTAATCTCCCATTATAGTGAGAAAGATGTTTGGAGAGCGCACTGAGGCAGATGGAGGTGTGTTTTGTATTTCCATATGAATCAGACGCCAGTCTGCAATGCAACGTCACATCTGAATGAGACACTTCACTGGTTGTTTGTGGGCGTGTCTTTGTGGAGAAAACAACGAGCTACACGACAGGTTGAAAGCTGTTATTATCTCTTATCCCACATCCCACGTCGTTTTCCTGCTGTTATCCAGGAAGCTCAAGACAGTGCTTCAATCCTGAAGAAGGAGAGCTCACTCTCTTGCTGCTCTTAGTCTGCTGCTACATTTAATTCCCTGCATCATCCTCTGGATAGAGCACGTATTGATTTAAGAAGACTGATCATCATGCTGAAGCAGTGGCTGGTCATTGTGCCATGTTTTAAAGGCATTAAAAACACTCAACACCAGAAATGCCAGGAGACACGTGGAATGAAAAATAAGAGAGCTGCGACTACAGGAGAATACAAATAAGAAATGAGCCATGAAAATATGAACTACCTCTGACTTAAAGTGATTGAACAGGAAGCCCAACCTCACTGGTCCCCTATTTGATCCCAAACCATCTGGTCTATGTACAATTGTAATGCCTACAAAAAGACAAATTGGGATAGAGAACGACAACTGCAATGAGGTAAGTAAAAAACAACAATATGTATTTAATATAATAAATGTATATATTATATAATAATATAAATCAATGTAATAAACCATATTCCCATAAAACAAGTGATTTCTCATCCTCCTCCGCAGTGATCACCTATGGGAACCCTCAGAGCACTATCATAGTCCCCATCTATTTGCTCCTCTACATGTTTTCAACTGCAAATGTTATTGCAAACACTTCTTCCCTGATAATACCAACTAAATAAGACATTAAATCCAACCCCACACTCTGACAACACATCAGTGCTAACCTTATTGGTTCACCTATTCTTGATTTTTTTCTGTCTAATCTGTCTACTCCGGTATGACATTGAGAGCAAAAAAACCTAAAGAGGATTTTTTTTAAAAAAAGGCCAAGATTAACTCATCCACCCAGTCAGATAGATGAGTTAACATGTCCACCTGGTTCAGTTTACCACTCCCAAAAGACATATGTCAGTTTTGGCACCTTCCTGTTGGTTATTTGTAAACTCACAGGTTATCCTTTACTGACCTCACTTAACCATCCTCATACAGTGAAGGCTACAGATCCACATGGCACTTCATTAAAGGTTTAAAATAACCAGTTTCCATTACCACACCATTAATCAGTGCAACACATATATTCAAACAGTCAGAAGCATTTCACACTCAGATCTTTGTCCATTTTTCTATCTGTCTGCTCTCTGATAGTTGTTGGTTATATTTAGTGTGAAAAGACTGCAATAGGCAGTTACTGGTTGACAAAAATCAAGTATAACCTGTTTTTTTATTCACATCTTATTTGTCTTCACCTTTGATCATTTTTTTTGTCTGCGTTTGTGAATACATTTAGCTTTCCCCTCAGGCTGGAAGGTGCCTGCTTACAGCTATCAGTCTTTCTGACCCCTTTTTCAGAGAGGGTGAAGACACTGCAGGCAGTGAAATGGGAAGGCTGGAAATTGTGGAGGAGGAGATGAAGAGAAAAGAGGGAGAGGCAGGATGATGGGAGACGAGGGAGACATGATGCGAAGTAAGGAAGTAAATGTGCAATAATAGGAGGGAAAGGGGACAGACAGAAAGTAGATGAAGAGCAAAGAAGTCATTATGCAACGCAAAACGCCCTCTGCATTATTTGCTGCTGTTATTTTCAATGGGTTGCATGGCCATTCCCATTCTGCTGTGCTCGTTTTTTTAACCACCTCTCCCCATCTCCTTTTTCCTCTCCCACACCCTTTCTTCTTGAATAATTGATCAGTACGTTTTCTCTCCCAGGCAGACACACTGAAACAACTGCCTCCATCTCAAAAGCCAATCGGGGAGGTCTGAGATGCCAGTGGGGAAGACTGACAATAGAGAATTCACACAGGGAAAAAAAACTGAGGAGTCTGTGCCAAAAGCAGATGGATGATACAAAAGACCATTACTTGTCCTTACAGCGAGCATAAAGCCTGGTGGCCCGTAAAGGCAAATTTGTGTGTTCAGATCCTTTTAGATTCCTTCTTGACATATTTTTTCATTTTTCTCAGCATGTTCTCAGTGTCACACATAATATCCATGGCTTTGTAGTTAATGTGTGTGAAATAAATGTCCCCTTCATTGAAATTTCCCTTCATTTAGATTATCGCAGTAAGAAAAATAATGTTTGCATCAATTTGATTTTCCATGAAAAAAAGGCTTTAGTTTAATTTTCTTCCTGAAAGCCCCTCTCTCTGTATGTAGGAAGGTACAGACAGATTCATCTGAAGGAACAAAGACTGAGGAGGGTGGTTGAGAAGGGAGGAGTTCACATTTGGAGAGGGGATGGGAGAGTAGAGAGGAGTGTGTGCCTTGCATGCTGGCTCTGTGTAATCCCCATTCCCTCTGTACAGGCTCATCGGGGCTCTGAGGTCATTAGTCCAGCATGAGCAGCTTGTAATGACAACTGAGAAAGGCGATTGAGAGGAGGCTAAAGGTATTGAGGAAGAATATTAAACAAGCAGTGCCAGAATGTGTTTTCTCTGCACTATATATTCTGCTGCAAGTGTTTATTTCCTCACCAAGCTTGCAGACATTTGTAGATACACCCTTTGATTGTAACAGGGTCCAGCTATTTTCTCTTGCAATCACTGCTAATCAACGACTGACAGGTAAATAAGATGCAATTCCTAACTTTGAGCGCACAGCCAGGAGAAGATCAGTGAGCACTTCAATTAAAACATGTTGCAAAACCCTTTGCTTGTACATCATGTTTTATTCAATACCCACATGATAGCAAATTAGCCAAAAATGTTTGGTGAATGAATCACTGGAAGGAGCTGCTCTGATTTATGCTGCACAATATGCTGTACTCAGTGTTTTAAATCCCACATTTCCCCCTTCTTTCCCTCTTATTAAAGATCAATACAAACACATAAACACCCTTTTTCATATTCAGATGATGAAACAGAGTTCACCATCAGTTTTTAATCTAATCCGCCCAATCACAACAACAAAAGGTAACTTATCCGCACTGCAGTTTTATATGGGCTTCTATGTATTGGTGCATCTACCTGTGCAGCATTAGTGATTTATTTGCACAAACTAGAAACTCATTTTTTTCTGATATATTAAGATGTTTGTCTTTTAAAAGTAGGCTCTTTGCTTTGGATCTAAAAATAAATGTTGCTGATGACTCAGGAGTAACTCTGGTCCCCATTTCTGGAGGTAAAACTGCTGCACTAAGAAGCTGTTTCTGTGCCATCCATTCAAAATGAAGCTGTATTGTGGCTCTATGGACAAAACCTTTCCCTCTTCTTCATAGTCACATACTATAAGGTGACCTACTGGGTGGCATGGCTAGTTAGTGGTGACATTACACCACAGAAACACAGACATTAGCTTCTGAATAAACAGTCTCTGAGAAAAAGTGTTTAGTTAGTGATGCAGATAAAGGTTGCCTTGTCACCCAAGTGGCCTCCGTATCTGTGTCTGTGGTGCTGTGCCCTGGGCTCTGAGTGAGACACGTACAGGGAAGCCTCTGTATGGGACTGATGCACAATGAGTCCTTTCAACCAGTGCTAAGCTGCAGTGGTCTTTGAGAATGTGGGACCAGAATAACTAAAGTGGGCAGTGATCATTCGCTGGGTTTCAGGATCAGAGGACATCAATGTGGACTCTGAGATAGTTCAGAATTAAATGTGTGTGATGTTATGCGTGTAACCAATGCATTAGTGCTCTGTGGGCTTGTGCTATGAGATTCATTATGTGCTGCTGATATTTTAATATGCATTGATCCAGTAAAGACTGCCACTGATAAGACGCTCTTTTAACTGATGCGGGATGTTCTCTGCCCTCTTCATTATATATTCCTTATCTCCTTCTTATTGAAGACGTTTTCCACTCTTAATTACCCTTAACGCCTCCTTACCACCAATGAACATCCCTCACTGTTTCACAATCTTATTATTGCCCTCTCTTTGCCCCTTCTCCGGGTACTCACGCCTCTTCTCGGTGATGTGCAGCAGACTTGCAGTGTGCCCCGACAGGCCGCCCTCCTCCCCCTCCCCTGCTGAGTGCTGGAACAGCTCCTTGGACAGGTCACCTGAGCTGGAGGGCTTCAGCAGCTTCTGGATGTCTTTATTGGGCTCTATCAGCACACAGAGGCATAAACAGAGAGGGAGAGAATAAAAAGGTGGAGATATCAATCATAGGTTTTTAGATATTGTCTAAAAATGACATGAGATGTATTAGGTCTCAGATGTAGAACTAATTTAATTTAATTTCCATTAATCCATTCTTCACAACACTCACACAGCCTACCCACATCCACAGACTCCGCCTTTTATCAATTCTGTATCAATTTCTGCTTACATCTCATGTTGAAAGTTTTATAAATGAGCGACACTGGTTTACTGGGCTTTGTACAGACATCTAACTCAACAGTTGTTGCTTGAGGTTTGTGTACAGAAAATACACCCTGAGAGCCCTGTCATGCTCTTCACTCAGGACAACTTAAGAAACATCTCAAACATCCATTCAAAATAGAAAAATAAAAAAAGTCCACAGAGGCTGTTAACAAAAATAGATAGTTTCTTAAAATAGCACCCCTTCAGATGTGGGAGTACACACAAACTTCACCTGTTTGACACGGTTGAAAACACAGTGTGGTACGGCTCGGTGAGGTAAGGACAGGAGTACTGAAGAATTGCATGTCCAGTTAAAAAAAAAAACAAACCACAAAATGAAATCTGCAACATAAACTACCTCAATTTCCAAATAGCAGGAAATGGAAAATGTTCAGTGTAGCGTTGATCAGTTATTACCGATCAAACATGCTTGATCTGTAACAAAAACAATGCAACATCTGACATCAATGGGAAATTATAAAAGGCACAAGACTAGTCTGTGCGTATGGTGCAATATTTAGCAGAAATGACGGCAGTACAGCTTTTTATATGCAAACGGACAGAGCTGATAGAAAGTGGTGTGGGAGTATAGCAGCTTTCTGATGGGCCTCTCCAGATGGCTGGTGAGGGCATTTCTTCTCGCAGTATGTTCCTTCTTATAGTTAAAGTTCTCATTTCAGTGGAAAACCGTGTTACAGCCACGGCCAAGCCAGAACATGACGGATTCTGATTTCACCCTGAGAAGTGTTCACTGCTTCCTATTGATCGATTTCCCCAGCGAGAAACTGAAAGACTATAGCATTACCTCAACTGTTATAATGAAATGTTTGTCCAATATTTAGACGACCATGCCAGCAGCTTTGGTTTCCATTTCTCTCAGCAAACACTGATTGCAGAAATCAGGCTGGATTACTGTTTCCTGACCTTTCAACCGTCACTTTGAGGCTTCGCTTTCATCATCCATCCATCCAGGCTAATCCATTAGCCCTAAAATCATCTTTTTTCCCCTGGGGAAATGTCATCACAGGAGTAGTGGGCTGTTGGAAATGCAGCCAGTTTTAATGAGCTATTTGTGTCCAATGAGCAAATGAAGAATAGACGTAGCTTTACTGTATGCAGAAATGTCACTTGCAGATATAACTTCTGACCACAGACCCTCCACAGATCATCCAAGACATAAATACATGAATTCAAAATGAATCTCTCAGAATCACCCATGTGTCCTGATTACACCATTTTCTTGTGTTTGGTGTACTCGTATATTGCCAAATGTTTCGTGTTTTGTTGGAAGACGTGTCTGGCTCTCTTTCAGGATGTTAATCGGTGACAGAAGAAAAGTCACAGTATTCTCCGCATGTATAGGAGGACATGTTTACACAGATGGCCTGATCTAGCCACCACCTGCTGAAGCGCCTGTGAAGAAACCAGAGCAATGAGAATATAGAAGTCGCTGGCCGTAAAAAGACACTCAGCTATCAGAAATGCGGCCCTTTTTTTTCAGGGCCAAAGGCTGACCTCGTCTCAAGCTGTCACCCCTGACTGTGTGTGAATCAGCTAGACAGGCAGACAGACGGAGAGAGGGAGCGAGAGAGAGAGAGAGAAAAGCGAAGAGAGAGGATGAGAAGGATGCACTGCACGTTTGCCAAAAGTTAAATCAACCCGGTGTCTCGGTTCAATAAATCAATCATTGCTTGTTGTGGAGGCAGAAGGAATTAACATCCTCTCGACACGCCTTTCACCAGGTCATCCATTGTGCTCGCTGATTACTCTCTATCTTGCTATTTCATTTTACATTTTACTCTGCTATTAGTATTTCTATACAAATTCCTTTAAGAACTAGCTGACTAAATTACTGTGCAAAATGAATGAGTTCAGCAAACATCATTAACTCCAGTATGAATTTCCTCTACAGTTTAGACCGTGTGGTGAATTTTCTGGCAGTATTAATTCTAATCCTCATAAAAAGGGCTGAGGGTGTTTTTTCTACTGCTACCTCTGTTGTAACTCAGTGGCTGCTGCCTCAGAACAGCCACAGTACAAATGCTGTTATCTGTAAGTCACACTTTGTGAGCCCGTCCTGCATGTGATACATCATGATAATGACATTTGCTCTAATCCAATCCCATCATAATGAACAAATAATGTCCCAATTTGTCACGGGCAGGTAACTCTGGCCGCCATGGATGTGCAGTACCCAGATGCTGTAAACAGTGACAAGAGGAACAAAGCCAGGGCAGGAAAATGCATCACTCAAACAAAAGAAAAACAAAAAAAAAAGACAAACAAAACAAAACCCAGTTTATAGGCAGAGGAGACATTGTTTTTGCCTAAGGTTCACTCGAGTACTAAAGAAAAATTTTAGTAGTGGTTTGAGGCACACAGCAGGTTCAGAGGCAGCTAATGTAATATACTGACAAACTACTCCTCCACTGCACTGCCTCCCTTTATACTTAATCAGATGTATATCTTTCTATCTACCAAAGCTAATGTTATAATCTGTCCCACATGGACACATTATTTAAGACATTATTTATTATCGCCCTTTGAATGTTTAGATGTTTCAGTGTAACAGAGGCATCGAGGTGCTGTGCAGGGCTTCCACAGGGCTGGATGTCCTTTACACAAAGGCTAGATTCATCCACTATTGTACTGCAATTTGTATTTCATCAGTCCAGCCTTTGTGTGGCTGACCTACAGTGTGTGATAATAAAAGGACCTTGTAGTCCATTAGATTAGGAATGAAGCTTGAGCGTAGAAATGAACCCCTCACAACTGGATCCCAGATGAGGGAAAAGATCAAAGATGGAGCACCGTTGTGCTGCTATATTTAAACGTAACATATATACTAACTCTTGACAAGGAGGAAAATGTGGTGACATGACATTCAAAAGCAACTCCTCTGGCAAAAATCGTTCAGTCCCACTATTTAGAAAGTACCCTGCAAATTTAAACAAGACAGACATTTACACTCAGCAGGCTATTCAGAACACAAGTCATTCAAAAGACAAAGACACTCAACAACTATGCCTGAGTAATGTGACAAAAGCTGTGGCACAAAGAAAAGAAAGAGCAGAAAATGGCTCTTACCTGGGCTCCCAGCCCCTCCCTGTGCCTCCATGCAGCTCAGCCGAGAGTGTCCTGCTGTTCAGCACACCAGCATCGGAAAGTGGAGGAGACAAACAGGGAGGGAAGAAGGGAGAGGCAGGGGGAGAGAGTGTCTGTGTGTGTGCATATGAGAGAGAGCAGGGCAGGATGGGTAGACACAGCCAGACCTCAGCTCTCCAAAGACCCTGCTCCTCGTCTCTCCTCCTTTTTTTTGTCCTCTGTTGTTCTAGATTTCCCAAACAGGTGACGCTGGTTTCTCTCCTCGCACAGTCCACCTGCCCCGCTCTGCCATCAGAGCCGTCTGTGCTGCACTGCCTCACAGAGCGAGTCCACCACAGAGAGGGAGGTCTGGGAACAGCGACATCACTGCACATGTACGAGCCACTTGGTTTAGTAAACGCAGCATTGTGAGGCTTGGCTTGGTATGTACAGAGTACACAGAGAGAGGGGGGAAAGAGGGACAGAGGGAGAGAGGGAGAGAGAAGGAGAGAAAGGGAGGGAGGGCTGAGCTGGCAGCCTGCCCAGACTGATGGAGAGAGAGAGAAAGGGGTGTCAGGGAGGTTCATGGACCACTGGAGGGGTGAAATTGTGTGTGTGTGCCTGTGTGTGAATGACCATCCCTGTGTGTATGTGCATCAGTGTCCATGAATCATTTGATGAATCATTTGTGGCTACAGATGTGAGCACCTGCTCATGATCCTCTTCATGTCAGGTATACACAGCTCAGGT
>JAOXYL010000001.1:22952330-22969525 GCA_028564955.1 Terapon puta | reverse complement strand
AGACAATTAAAAGAAATATGTGGCAATCAAACACTTATACTTGAGAGTGTAATTATAAACCGTAGCTATAGATGATAAATATACACATTGTGGCATCACTTGTCTGTGAGCTCTGATGAAAATCTCAATCCCACACCTTCAGAAAAGCAGGAAATGGTGATTTCTTTTCTCCTGAGAGAAATCTGTTGGTAGAGCTCGCCCTCTACAGGCAGGACATGAGACCTTCAGGTGATCATGACATTAAATTACAAACTACGCCACCATCAACAGGGTTGACTCTCTCCCCTCCACTTCTGTTGCTCGAGTCTATAACAAGAAGACAAAAAGTAACTTGAACTCCTTTCTAATTAGAAAACACCATTGATTGGACAGATAATCAGAAGGTTGGAGTATAAGTTAGACTTAAATCACCAGAAGGAACTAGTTTGGTCAGACAAACAACAGAACTGACACAAGTGATACGAGCCAAAGCCTGACGTGTCACATCAAGTCCTGACTTCCACGTTGTGTTATTTTACATTTCTAGAACAGGTTTAATTAGGGGACAGGGTAGCTCAGGATGCAATGATCACACAACTCAGGAAGAGGCCAAACCAGTTATACAGGACCACCCAACATGAGAGAGACTAAATGTTTTTTGGGGGTCTTTTTCCCACAGTGATAAAGCTGTGTATGTACTCCAGATACACCACAGCACTGTGTAAGATTAGGAGTAATCCACCTCAAACGGCACGATGGATCACTGAGGCCTACACGTATGGTAACAGATCTGTGTGATCGCCTAATAAACATGCGCCGCAGACTTTGAGACTGATCCCTCTGCGAAATCGCTTTGAGGACACGGCAGTGGAGCTTGTTTACTGCACAATTGGTTTGGCCACCAAAAGTTTGTTTATGCTCTCTTGTACAGAAGTGGCATATGAAAAAACTTTTCCAGAGTGACCACTGACTTTTTGTGGTGTGTCTCGACAACTACGGGATGGATTGCCACTGAGTTTGGTATAAATATCCATGGCGCCCAGAAGCTGAATCCTGCTGACTTTGGCGATTCTCTGACTTTTCCGCTAACGCTGCCATTAAGTTAACATTTGTGGCTTTAACTGAAACGTCTCAACAGCTATTAGATGGATTAGCTTTATCATCACACTGTATGTCATTACTGCTATAAAATTACACTGTAAATGTTTCGGCTGCAATCTAAACTGCTGAATTTCCATTTAATAAAATCATGGAGCAAAGACACTGTTTGCCCTTTAAACCCTGTCCATTACATTTTAGGATTTAATTGTGGACCTCTACTAGGCTTTTTTGAAACTGTACATGTAGACATCTCTCGGTAGGAGTACCTTTAATGATGGGTAATTCGATTTAATTGCTTTAGTTTCAGGGTGCTGGTAACGTCCATGCCATCTCACTGTCACGCTGTCATGACTTACTGGGAGACTCGAACATTGTTAATGTCATAAGTAACACGTGTGCTTTCCTTACTGTGATGATCCAAAAAGATGCGGTGAAAATGGCTTTTATGAAGTGAATAGGCCCAAATACAAAGGTGGCAAAATCATATTTTACTTTAATATTTCATTTAAAAAACAAACAAAGCCTCTTACAATTGCAGCTTTTTGTCTATGAAAATGACTTGTTCTTTTTATGTACCTAAATGTAATTTAGTTAGTGAAATCTTTTGCACTTTTTGACATTTTGCCTTTTTAATACTGCAAACACTTCTTCAAGTTAGTTCAAGTGTTATCCAGATAACACAAATGTCATGCCTTTGTAATTAATGGCGTGGCATAAAATGGTTAAATTGACTTTAATTTTTTCCAGTTAAATACAGATGTGACAGTTATGTATTAAAGTGTTATTGTTACAAAGGTCCTTATAAGTTCACAAGTATAGTGCTCTTTCTATCCTCTCATGTCTTCTCTTCTGATAGCTCCTTGTATAGAAGAGTGCTCACGGGCAGAGGATGACTCTCCTCATTTTCTCAATACCAGCGAAAGACTGTCAAACAGTTCTGGTTCTCCGAGCCCTCTGTCTTCACTGAGATATTTCAGACCATCTGCAACTACTTCAAAACAGCACAAACAAAACCCTGCACTAGAATTTCACTGTAAAGCCCTGACCAGTACGGTTGCGGGAAATATGACTCGAGCACGATGAGGTTTCACATGTAGATGTTTAATGTGGTAAGTTCAGGGTGGGAAAGTGCACTGTGCAGACATGGGGATCTTTTATAAGACTTTGGGAATGCCACGCGTTCGTCCACGTACATCCTGATAACTTATGTGGGTAGGCTGCCTTGGAAATTCAGGTGAAACTGCAGATGACGGAGGTAGGTCTCTGTCTAATATGGATGAAAACACAGATAGAGGGTGGACATTATATTTTGATAAAGCGACCTCTGCATTTTAAAAACTGGGCCAAACAACACGTGACACCTAAAGGCCTCAAGGTGGTGCTCCAGTTTAACTGACTTTGTGAATTTGAGCGTGTGTGTGTGCGTGTGTGTGTGCACATAGCTGGGTGATCCTTTATTATAAAAAATATTTAAAGTCTAATAAAAACTCAGCAAACAACACCAGTGCTGGGGTAACAGTGTTTCAACAGAGGCTGCTGTGGACTTTGAGAGGAGTTACGATGTGTCCGGCCGCTGTGCTGCTGCTCCTCCTTGAGTTTCATTTGTCTAACTGACACCTTTAAACAAAGGACCACACAAGTGAGATACTGCACACATCTGGAGAGTTTTCAAGTTGTAGTTTCTAATTGAAGAGACATACATGCACGAGTTGAGGTTATGTCCTTTGTAGTGAATGCTGTATTATTTATGATTGCAGCAGCAACATTCACACTTACATATTGCCCGTTCCAACCTTAATGTATGAGGAACAATAACTTAATATGAGTAAATGATAAAAGACCTTCAATGGGCAGGATTTAAAAAGCTTTTGAGCACCGCTTCTTAGCCCTATTTTCTTTCTATCTTTACATTACTCAGCTGTCGTTATATTCCACAATAGTTGTACTAAGCATGTATTTTGGCTAATTACCTAACCTTTAAGGATGTACTACTTTTTCTGCATTCAAATTTACAAATATATATTTTTTTCCCTCTGCAAGACCACACCGTTGTCACGAACAACCACCTACCGTGTATACAAAGACCAACATCTGCAAGATCAACACTGACTGACAACCCCACGCTGCTGGTTTGTACTCCACGACAATGGGTGCTGAATCTGCCCCTTCCCCAGCAGGAATACTGACGTCTTCCTCTTGCAGCAATAATCATCTCAGTTCTGCATTATGCAAATATTTGCATCAGCCCTCACAAGAATGCTCCATCCCACCCTGTCCTGCCGCACCCATGTTATCTCCAATAAGCCCATCACTTGCTGCTCAGATCTGCTTGAATTCAACAATGAACCATGCACATACAGTACAGAACACACACACACACACACACACACACACACACACTTGCTTCATAAAAGGTTTTAAAGCAGTCTGATGAGTACAACACCAGCTATGATTGTCACAAACCATCTCCAGAAGACTGCTGTGTTATCATAAACAGTGCTTGCTCTTTCAGTGCAAATGAAGCTGATCATGTGAACCAAGTGTGAGCATACCAGCTCTGAGTATCAGATCCTTCACCTTGCAGCTGTGGATCTAAATATGTACAGCTCCTTGCATTGCTGGATCTGTGTAGAGCAATAAATTATCTTGGTGCGTATGTGTTGATCATGTTCACAGAGTGCCTCACCTATATCACAGTTTTTAATTTATTATCTATAACATCAGTCCCATCTAATTTGTCTCATTTCGTGTCTCTTCAGATCAGATTGTTGGTCTTTTATCTCCTTGATGTAAAGCTCTTTGACTTGCCAAGTTTCATCAGCCAAAAGCCTCGAAGAAAAAAAAGGTGTGCCATAAAAATGTACAAATACTCACCAAAAATACAGGGATTTCTTTAAAACTGCACTTTAATGTAGCATTTTGTTAGTTGTAGACTCGCCCATGCCTGGCGGGCCTTACACAATGTGGACGCTCTCGGCTTCGCGTTCGGTGAAGCTTGGTCCTCCCGCGCCGCCGTAGCCGTGATAAACACTGACAGGCAGCTGTTCCCTCAGTATTATGTTACCGACTTTACTGCGTGGAGAGTAACCGAGTGTTGGAGAAAAAAAACTTCTTTCTGCAGTATTAACACAATGGAGCCTGCCGTACAAATAAAACCCGGTACGTTAAATGTTCGTGACATTTGTGTTTTTGGCGTTAAAATGAATCCGTGCGTGTGTCGATGTGCAGCAGCTGCGTGAGCTCTTAGCTAACGCTGCCTCGTCCGCACTCTGCGTTTGACACGAAGCCTGTCACCTTTTCCTCCGCAGGAGCCTCGAAGTGGGACATCCGTCAGAAAATCTGGGACCACATCGAGGAAAACAATCTGGCCAACTTCCCGAGGCCGGTTCACAACAGGATCCCCAATTTCAAGGCAGGTTGAAGCAATTTGACGACCCAAATACAAATCAGATGTACTGTGGCATCAGTGAGGTCGTGATTGACAAGGCTGTCTGCTCGTTCATTCATTTCAGTCAAGTTTTGTTCACGCAGAGTGGTCTGCTCTCTGCCACCTGTTGGCTGCAGCAGCATGGGGAGCACGTGTGTTCAGGGCAGTAAAACACTGAGAGTGTGTGTTACAAATAGACTGACCATTATGAGAGAAGCTAGGAAGGCTAAGAACAGTAAAAGGCTCTGAGTAAACTTGTGTGTTGTGTACAATCACTCATGTTTACAGTTTAAGGTGAGATCATGAAGGGCTTGATCGACACTTGAGAATCTGCAGGTGAAGTCAGTCCATTTTAATATTCTGTTATAATAAAAAAAAAAATACAGAGCACCATTTTACAATTCATGCAAATCTAATTTATGAAACAGATCAATTTTTCTTAAACAAGCTTGTAAACGCAGCACACCGTGAGAGTCTCTCCGCCCGAGAGGTGGCGACCCACACGTTCGATCAGGTCACCGTGTCGTAAATGAACACGTTAAATAATTGAAGATAACATTTGTTCAAGGAGATATCAAAATCATTGCTACAATAACGACACCAGGGTATCAGGGTTGCACCGCTGCTCTCGACTGGTGTTCTTGAAGTATGAATGATTAATGACATCTCCTGTCTGTGCATCTGTGTGTCTCTCCTGCTGTGTGCTCACCGGGCAGGGTGCAATTCAAGCATGCAACAAGCTTACAGACCTGCAGGAGTTCAAGTCCAGCCAGACAGTCAAAGTAAACCCAGACAGACCCCAGCAGCAAGCACGCTTTGTCACTCTGGAAGTAAGTTGACTTAAAGAAAATCATCAGCCCTTATGCCCTCCTTTCCTCTCAACCAGGGGGCTTTCACAGCCTGCGCCAAGGTGTCCGAGCTGCAGGTGTTCACCCAGGCAGCAGAGGTGAAGGTGGACCCTGATAAACCTCTGGAGGGCGCCCGGCTAACGGTGCTACAGGTAGCACTGCATTGTGGGAATATGATAAAAGAACCAGAGTGTCTCACATTGTGTCCCAGAAATATATTTTCTGTCTTATCTGTGTTGTAGCCAGTTTAACTTGACCTATAGGTGGGTGCTTAAATTGCAAATTGTGATAAGATAAGATGAATTACAAAACCTCTGTTAGACTCTGGAACTTGCTAAATAATATCTCGAGTTTCTGTATTACGTCCTTCCTTCATGTACATCAACGCTTTCTATCTATAAGCGGTAAATGTCTCCTGACTGATTTCTGGAATAATTTTCGCAGGCACGGAAAACTTTATTGGTTCCAACGCCGCGTCTGCGCACCGGACTCTTCAATAAAATCACTCCTCCCCAAAATGCCAGCAAAGAACAGCTGCGCATATGTTCTTCCTCTCAGGTTTGAAGCTGTTGCTTTATCTTATTTCCGTTAAGAGTTTCACCCAAAATGTCATTATGATTCACAAACTATTAACCCATAATTATGTTTTTTCTTGTCTTCAGGGCGTGAAAGACTTCAGTGTGCCTGTTGGCCTGGATGCGAAGGTGAAGGTAGACCTGGTGGTGGTCGGCTCTGTGGCGGTGTCGGAAAAAGGTAAATGTTAGTTGACATTTCTACCGAAAACTCAGCACTTCATAAAAACTCAATTACAACCTGGGAGCCTAAAGATTATACAAATTTGCTTCACCAATAAATGATCAGTTAGTTTAAATATATTCCTAATCGTATATCTTTTACATGTGGAGCATTACAGTGCTTTTATAATCAATCAATAGTGGACAGTAAATTTACCAAATGTTACAAAAACCAGGTTAAAACACACTCCTCACTCATAAATATACAGCAGTTAAAGCTTATTTATCTCCGCTTAAGCACTAATGACTGGTAAGACTCAGCAGCAAAATCATCAGTATACATGCCATCCAGTATTTATGTATTGTGCAGTGTAATGAACATCACAGTGTCCTGGGGCAGCAAAATGTGACTCTGACCAAAGACTCTATTATTAGCCACTGACTCTGCTAAACCAGAACTTTGAAGATTAGAAAAAGATGGCATGAAACTGAAAGGACATGTCATGTGACAAAGGTCATGAGTCGTATAAAACTATAGTTTTGCGTCTTTTTCACTCTGAGGCACCAGACATGCTGTCAGAGAGATCTGACGGAGACCAGAAATGAAAATGGGTGCAGATGTGCATAATCAGATCCATTTCACTCCTTGTGGGTTCTGCTGTGTTCTCCCCTCCATGTAAATTGCCCCATCACTCGTGATGCATTTTGATCCTTTTTTCAAAATGTCTGAGATAACTGATGTAGTGTTGCAGTGAAATAGACATGTTTACTATAATGCATACATTTCCAAATGTCTCTAAGTGTACAGCAACACATGGTCCTCATGAAGCATTTGCAGGGTTCCTCCACGTTCCCATCAGTCTACATTTTATTAAGTTATTTTAATGAATTGAAAACATTGCTACAGCTGCCCTCAGCATTTATAGCATTGTGTTATAATTTAGTGAAATTCTTAGATTTTTTTTTCAAATGCTGTCTTTGAAGCAGATGCTGATTATTTCTCATTCATACACATAAAGTGAGTCTGGCCAAGCAGGAAAATGCTCCACCAAAGATTGAACGTGCAGACGTAATTGACATAAACTGACATAATTCTACCGTTGAAAAAAGCTCCTTCCTTTTCCTACAGGCCTTCGGATTGGAAAAGGAGAGGGCTTTGCTGACATGGAATATGGTATGATGGCCTCAATGGGAGCTGTGAATGAATCTACTGTGGTGGTGACCATTGTCCATGACTGCCAGGTTAGTATGCTTATTCATCAGAATCTCAACGTGTTTGACTCACTTCATCAAATAAAAATCCTGATTAACACCAAGTCAGTAAAAAGTGCTGCTTCTTTCATCTATTATGTATATTTGCTGTTCATAATTAGTAGAATGTCAAAAATAATGACACAAGGGTCACCAATGTCAATCCACTAACAACCAAAAATATTAACTTGAAAATCTGTTTTTCCTTCCTTTTTAAATTTGCCTAAAATGTCTGATCAACCACGCGATTAATAGTTTGGTGTTTCTGTGCTAATTGGGGTATTTGTGCTCTCAGGTTGTGGACATCCCAGAGGACTTGATAGAAAGTCACGACCTGACCGTGGACTACATCCTCACACCCACCAGAGTTATTAAAACAAACTGTCAGATCCCGAAACCAAATGGAATCATCTGGACTAAGGTATTTCTGTGTTCACTGCTACTGTATATCCACAGTACAGATGTACAGCCTTAAATGTCACACTTATTTGATCATAAGATCTGTGTAAAATGTTACATTATGAAAAGGCTTAATTAAAAATTAAACACACATCAGCGGTTCAGTCTTTATCCAATATTATAGTAATGTATAATATAGTTTTGGTTCAACTTGTTACTTAACCAGCTGAAAAAAGAGATAATGTTTACAGAATCTTTCTTATCAGTCATCTATGCGGCCGTATGCGTATGAGCCAGAGAGTTATCCCAGTTCAAATAAAATGTGTTACAAGCTACAGATAATTTTGTTTTTTAGTTTATGTGTCATTGGACAGCTGTAGGCCTCTTGTGCTGTGCAGTGTGACTATAAATGTGTATGACTCTTTAACTGGAACAGATGTAAGTTATTGTACAGAGATGCTCTGGCAAGGACCACTGACAAATATTTAGCCCCTGTAAAGCGACACTGCCCTCTAATGGAGGTATAAGGACACTACACCTCAACCCATGGCTGTTACTGTATTCATTGTTTTTCTGTGCAGTTAATGTCTCTGTGCTATAATAACTGAAAAAAGCACTAAGTCTTTTTTATCTTTTGTTTACTTTCTGTTCAGTCAGTTTATCAGTATAAATCAGTAATAATATTATCACGAGTTATCATTTTTGTTTTTATAAACTGTAACACGAACAAAGACTGAAAAACACTGAAAAAGAGCAAAATAATGCACAAACTATGTGCATATTTTTGAAGTCACACCACATTATAAACGTCTGAGTGTTAAGCAGCCTATTATTTACTGACACTGGCAGGGAGATGTTGTGTATTTTTCCACATGATGATTTGTCTTTAATTAGACATGATGTGGACATTATTCTTAACATGTGAGGAGTCTTTGTGTAACCTCTGGGTTCCTTAAGACACGCTTGTAAGTAAACAGGACCCAGTGACCTCACTGGCAGGAAGGCCATGTCTGATCATCAAAGGCTCCTCTGCCCAGCCAGCATGGCTCTGCAGGGCCAGGGGAACGACGGGTCAAACAGGCCAGTGTAAAAACAATAGCCCCGTATATCCTTTACAGAACTGGTTAGCATCAAAGGCTGCCAAGACACTTTAAAGCCCAACAAATCAAGAGAGCAGTCTTTATTTTTAACTGCGAGGGAAGTGAAATGTCCTGCTGTTATAAAGATAGTTATTACCACAGCATGGGCTGTGAGCAGGATGAAATAATACCAATTAATTTGTCAGCTTTCACTTCATTAATAATTGAAGCCATCCGTAGGTATGGTGTTCTGGCTCAGAGCAGGGCTGCTTGTTTGCTGTGTGTGTGTTTGCGTGTGAGACGGCCCACCCCCGTCAGCCTGACCGACCCTGTCCGGTTTTGTGTCTTCAGCTGGACACAGAAAAGCTGGAGAGGATCCCCATCCTGAAGAAGCTGCGTGCTCTGGAGGAACAGGCCGGAAAGGACGTAACACTCGGGGCAGCTCTGCCTGCCGCAGCCGAGCCGGGCCTGCAGGCCGGTCAACCCAAAAGGCAAACCAGGCGGAGGCCAAGGCAGAACGCACGGCAGGATGCTGAGGGGGAACCCAAACAGGAGAGAAGAGCGGAGTCGGAGCAGAAAGCCAGGCAGCGCCCGGCTAGAGCGAGGAAGGAGAGCAGAGGAAACGGCGAGGGAGGTAAAGAGGGAGAGATCGGCGAGAGGGGAAAAGGAAGACGTGGAGGGAACGCGAAGGGCCCAGAGGAGGGCGGCGGTGAAGTCCCATCTCAGCGTAAACTCCCTCTGACTGTGACCACGGTGTACCTGGGGGGGATCCCCGCTGGGCTGCGTGTCAGTGAGCTGAAGACCGCCCTGAGAGAGAGGGAGGCCGGCCCGCTCAGGCTCACCTGGCAGGGAGCTCAACACAGGGCCTTCCTGGACTACAGCGACCCTCAGGCTGCAGAGCAGGCCCTGGAGGCTCTGCAGGGTCTCAGCCTGAACGGTCACAGTCTCCAGGCCGAGCTCGCCAAGAGCCAGCGGGGAAGCAAGAGGTCCGGACAGTCCAACAGGAGGCCGCGACCATCGGCGGCTCCGAAAACCACAGCACCAGATACGGCGAGCGACGCCAATAAAATGACTGAGCCGCAATAGCAAGAAGAAATGCACGGCCCAGGAAGTATTTATTATGGAGCAATGTTAAATGCCTTGAGCAGAGTTTAGTTTGTTTTTTAACATTTCTGGATTTATTGCAGCTGACGCCAGTTATATGAAGCTTAGAAATATTAAGCGAGTGCTGAGGCTAATGAGATTATCAAAATACAAGTTAGATGTGCATCATCAAAGCATTTCACCAGAGAAGTTTTTTGTATACATCAATTCACATATATTAACACTACGCCAATGTGCCTTGTTTATACACGCACGCACGCACACACACACACACACACACACACACACACACACACACACACACACACCTCTGTGACCTCTGTTATGGAAGCCTTCGTTCCTTGAAGGTGCTTTTTTGAGTAATTCTTGGAGACTACTAGTTATTTCCCTGTGAAACTTTAGACTGTATATAACAGTCTTTTTGTTACATTATTATATTGGGTTTATTTAAACAAAATAACACAACCAGCTACCAGTATGACCTCCTCCGAGAAGGTTATATTTCAGACTTGTGTATCTGCTTGTTGGTTATGTCCAAAACATTTCACTAAGGTCATCGGTCAAACAGCTGGTTAGCGCCACCATGTGGTCATTTATACACTTAATATAATCCTGAATATTCCTTACCCATGAAGCCCAGCAGTAAAATTACAACTTTGTTAGTCTGATATTTATACATCCTTACAAGCCACACCTATACTGATTTTTTTCCACCATTTTTAATTTTTTTGGAACACATTTTTCAGCACTCCTCTAGTCCACTGCCAACTTGTGAAATCGGCATGTTTACATACATTGCCATAAATCTTCAGCATATTATGCAATTTAAACCAAATTTAGAAGACATCTGAAGATATTAGAAGAGCGTTGAGCCATTCTGAGCGCAGACAACAGCAATAAGATGCATTTAAGTAGCCATAAATAAGTTGTGAGGATTTTGACTCGGTGCACTGTTTCTCTGTGCACGTAACCCAGGATTGTGACACACGTTTGTCTTTAGAAGTATTTTGACTGAGATCGGGATCTAGATTCAGATTATAAACATCTAGACTTTTTTGTTTTGTTTAAGAGTGAACAGATTTAGTTTGTTGGAGCCATGCTTTTTTGATTGTTACTTGCTACTGTTTTTTTTTTTTAAGGAATATTTTGGAAATAGACATAGCACATTTAAAGAGTGTTATTTATACCAGTGTTGATAAAAGTGACACATTTCTGGCATCCTGTTTGGTTTTGCCAGTAAAAGTATGAAGTCAGCTTTATTATTTAACAGATAGGATGCTAACATGCCTGGATGAACTGTTCCAGTGTTGATGCGTCTGTTTGTAACAATACAAGTTTCTTTACTAAAGTGTTTGACTGTACAGGTCCCGACTTAGTGTCTTATTTTTTTTATTTATTTCAACAACACTGAAATATCTTGATTTTTAAAAAATATTTGATGGTAGTGCATTCTCACATTGTTTTACAACATTTAAAGAATTATACTGATGCTCTTTTTGGAGATGAAAATGCAAACCTTGAAGGTGATTATCCCTCAAACAATGTTTTACTATTTAATATAGATTGTTCTACTGAAAATGCACCAATTTAAGTTTAAGTTCAGCATTATCTCTCAGACCATGGATCCCATTTTCACTGAACTCGGAGGGCTAATGGATGAGAAATATAACAGTCAACTTTTAAATGAAATAATTTAAACCTTAGCAAACTAACACTCATGTGGTATGTAAATGGCTTTAAAGTGGAGATTACCTCAAGCTCGTCCAGACTAAAGCAAACCACTAACCTGCATCTTGTGACCTGTGACGTTTTAACTATCTGTGTCTGTTACCTTGTAACTTATCACTCTCCTGTCAGTCTGCAATTCCAGGCAAGTGTCCTGTTTTCACTGAAGTCTTTATGGTAGTGAGACACAAGCACACAGCATGTCTGTCTGCACGGAGCAGGCCTCCGGCTTTTTATGGAGCTGTCATCCAGGCTTGGCGAGGGAACAGCTGTGGAACCCCATCTCTCTCTCCCTCGGCCCCACCAGAGTGCTGAACCTCGGTAAATGTCATCAGTTTGTTAATGCGCCGTTCCACTGCTGTCGAGCCCGCAAACCCCCGTGCTCAGTGTCATTTTACTGGGGTTCAGTCGGTGGTCATGTTGTGAGATTTCAAAGCTCCACAAGTATTAAAACGCAGCATGTTACGACCCAGAGTACAGATGTATGCGTATACACACACACGCCTCGACAGTGTTACTTGCAGAACACAATTGGGGTTAGGGTTAGATATTTAAATTACAGCTCCGTCACTTAATATCACAAGAGGTGTTCACAAACTAGACTTCTGCCCACCATGTTTTATCTGCATTCGAAACGCCTGTTATTACGTACAACAGCACAGATTTCTCCAACATTGAAGCTCTCAATTTTAAATCCTTAAAGATCCTCACTTTTTCTCTTGGACATTAAAATTAAATTAATAGTACGCGTATTAACATTTAGTCAGTTATATCTGATAAAAGTTATTCATTTTTAGCTTTCATAATAAAAAAAAGAATCTTATAAAAATCTAAAGGTTCAAATCTGAGATTATTTAGAAATGTTCCGTCTTTTAAAAAATAATTTTCTATTTCTTTTGTGGCTAAGCAGCATTTTCACTGTGATAAAACTTATTTGTGTGTATCTATCATTTTATCTCATTCTTGTGCGCCTGCTGCACATTTTCAAGCAAACATGTCTGAAATATTTAAGAAAGAAAATATTTTAATTAAGAGGGTTATGGTTAGGGTTATTTTGTGACAAAGTTTGCCCCTGCACAACATCCCTTTATGTTTTATGTAAACTTTTTACCATTTCCCCCTTAAAGCCCATTCTCTGTGTAGATTTTCAAACTGTATAACCAAAGGTGGGTTAGATCCCTGATTTGTTCCCCTTCAACTCCCTGCGCACGCTCTCGTTACACAGAGGGCACCATGCGATTCACTTTTGAAACCATTTATTTTAAATCTATAATCGATCAATCACTGCTTTGTGGAAAAGCATATGTGTTCAGTCACTGTCAGCCTACAACAACAGGCATGAGCTGCTCCTGCCAGGTGAAAACAGACCACTGTGATATTTCTCCAGATTTTTTTTCTGTAGTACTACTATAGTTTATTGTGCTTTAAATGTTTGGCTTCAGTATTAACAAAGATTTAACAGATTGAAACCACATGAGCTCACTTCACCCTCCTTTTTTTTTTCTTTGATTGATTAATTAATTGCATTTCCATAGATCTATGAGATCATCTTCTTGAAGATGTAAAAAGCAGAGTCTTTGCTCTGCTTATTTCAGGATAATGGTGCAGATTTACACTTTTGGTGGGTTGTGTGTTTGAATTGAATTATGTGCGTGTGTGATAAAATCGAAATAGATCTTGTATATTTATTTTTTGTGGATTTGGGCTGAAACAGCCCAGCAGATATATTTTATTTCTTACAAATGATTTGTTGTAATATAGCCCTCACTGATGGACCCTTTCTAATTTTCCTAACAACATACAAGTATACAGTGCTGAAAGTAATGGTCTACATATATCTAACACAAACGACATAACAGTGCTTACAATATATCCTCAATTTTCATTTTTAAAACAAATAACAAGCGTTCTGACAAATATTGCCAATAAAGCAGATACCTCCTTGGCCAATTCGCCTGAAATTACATTATGCAGGCCCACAGAATAAATAAGAAGTTGCGCTTATAGGCTATTCAAAAAGTGCCTTCATCGTTTCTTTCTTTTTCTTTTTCTTTTTTCTTTTTTTTTTTTTTACACAGTATATATGGACATACTTATATGTGACGTCCATGATTGTTCATTTCAAAAGTCAACGCTGGTATGAAAGTCCAAAAAAAGAAAAAAAAAAGGAGCCAAAGAAAAGAGTCAAAGAAAAAAGAAAAGTAAAGACTTGAGACGGAGAAAATGGACGTGTGCATTATTATTTTTTGTTCTTTTTACATCGGCCTACCCTGACAGGAAGAATAAACATGAAGTGTGGAGTGGTAGTCATCCGCTCTGCAGGACTAAGTACCAAACAGCAGCAGGGTCTCACACAGACAGTCTGCCCCCCCGCTGATGATGATGATGGCATGAAAAAAAAAAAATCAAAGTTCGTATTATTATATATTATTATTACGTGGTTGCATTGTGAATGGGCCCGTCTCCTTGTATTTTTTTTTTCTCCTTCGTCGTCAGTCTACAAGAAAAGTAGTCCGGGCGGTGGTCTCTGTCCGTGCGGAGTGAGTGGGGGGGGTCTCAGTGGTTATTATTTTATTTATCAGTTCGTTTGTTCTCGTTTCACTTCGCTCCGCTGCGTGGCTCGAGTCCGTGACGCCGTCCGACCCAACACACACACACACCCCCCCGACACACACACACACACACACACTCGCACCATCAGCACCCACCGGCCCCCCAGGTGGAGGCATCACATGACGCAGGGCTTGATGTCCTGGTAGGAGACCTGCTGGTGGTGGTAGTAGGAGCCGCTGCTGGGCGAGTGCATGGCGGAGGCGTTGAACGAGAAGACGAACTCCTTTCGGTCACACATGCTCGGGGACTGGGAATGGTACCGAGGAATACCTGCGGGCGGGTGTGTGGAAAAACAGGGGGTTAGAAACAGCTTTTTCAAAAAATTTAAAATAATTTAAAAAAAAAAAAACAACATGACGGTGAGACATTATTCTGCAGACATGGATATAATTATTTTTTATTTCATTTTGGTAATAAAAATCTAAAATACTAAATAAAAAAAATCGTGTTCATAATAAAATAATAATAACTGTAGTGACTGGATAATTGTGTTAAATTGTGTGTCTGTCCTAATTGATGCTCATGTTTTTTCCACGCCTGTTCTTCCATATTTTCTCTGAGTGAGGCCCGGTTAATTAAACATTTTCTCAAAAATCAATATATTTTTTAAAACTTATATTTCCAGATGCATTCTGTATTTAATTTGTAATTTGCCTGCAAACATTCAGAGATTCACTTTTTTTTTTAAACCATCATTTAAGTATTCCTCATAGACCCCGCCGTCATTTCCAGCAGATTAAGATTGTGAACGGGGGTCTTGGACTAATTGACAGTGGTCCTCTTGCACGCCAGTCCCGGAGGACCTGGGGCCTCGGGGCAAGGCAGGCCGGTCCTAACCGTGCTTGTTTTTCTTGCCCGGAGATTGGCACGACTCTAAACTGTCCCGGCAGACCCCCCCCTGCCCTCTCGTGTCTCTTTTTTTCTTTCTTTCTTTTTTTTTTTTTAATTCCACCACATCAGAATGTGAAACAGTCTCATATCTGGGTTTTATTTGGAGGGAGCTGTGTTGTATTTAATTTAAGCTTCATTTTCGTGGGAGAAAATCGACGCGGTTTCTTTTCTTTTCTTTTCGGTTGCGTAATTTTCATGAATGGCCTCGACTTGAATCCCTCTCCCGTTTTGTACAACAGCGCAAACAACGTGCGCACAATGGCAGCTACATAAATAAATAAATGCAATATTTCACTGGGTTTGCCTGGAGACCGTGAAAACCTGTGAGCTGTGTATTTTAGAAAGACCTCCCACTAATGAAATAGCCTTGTGTCTGTAAATATCCCTGCTCCCTGTGTCTACCTGTGCCTTCCCCCGTTTGAAAAGAAATAAAAAGGTGTCGCGGCGGCCTGGTCCTACCTTGCAGGTCTGTGGTGCTGTGCCCGTTCTGGTGCAGGTACGGCTGCTCCAGCGAGTGTGTGGGCAGGCTGGGCTGCAGCGGGTTGGCCCCGGGGTTACACGGAGACAGGGGCTGCTGCTTGATGTAGGAGGCCCCGTTGTTCAGAGAGGCCGAGGGGGCCGGAGCCCACGCCGAGGCGGAGCTCGGGTAGACCGCGTGAGGATCCATGATCCCCCCGCTGGTGAGCAAGGGGGAGGCGGAGTTGTCGTGGTGGGGGTAGTCGCTCCCGGTGGAGCCCGTGCAGCTCCCCATGTAGGAATGTCCGCTGTTGGTCGACAAGTGCGACATGGTGTGCCCGGACAGACCCATCCCCTCCATGTTTCCTGCCAAGTGTCCGTTCATCATCCCAATCCCACTGTCCAGAGACAGGCTGTTGGCCGGGCAGGGCAGGCCGCCGCTGCCCCCCTGGAAGTTGTAGGGCTCGGAGATGGGGTTGAAGCCCAGGCCGTTCATCATGCTGTACATGGGCTTCAGCGCCTGGCACTTGCGCCGGAACCCCCTGGGTCTCCTCCTGAAGGAGCCCTCCTCGAACATGAACTCGCTGGCCGGGTCGATAGTCCAGTAGTGGCCCTTCCCCGGCCTGCCCAGCCCTTTGGGCAGCTTGATGAAGCACTCGTTCAGGGACAAGTTGTGACGCACGGAGTTCTTCCATCCCTGGTAGGAGCCCCGGAAAAACGGGAAGCGGCTCTGCAGGAACTGGTAGATCTCGCTGAGCGTCAGGCGCTTGGTCGGGGAGCTCTGGATGGCCATGACTATCAGGGCGATGTACGAGTACGGGGGCTTCTCCGGTCTGCGGATCCCCGCGTTCGTCTTTTTGGTTTTCGTCGTGGAGGAGGCGGTTTCCATCACCGCCGTCTGTCCGTGCGGCTTCTCCGGAGCAGACATGGGGCTGCTCTGGGCAGGAGGCTGCGCTGGGGGCTGCTGGACCTCTGCCGTCATGAGTTAAATTTAGTCTTCGAGGTGGCAAACGAAAAGAGATAGCTTTCCACCTTTCCACATATAAAGACTGCGTGCGTCGAAACTAACTCGCTCACATAAAGTGGGGGGAAAAGAAAGAAAGAAAGGGGAAAAAAAAACACCGCGGGTAAACTTGAAGCAAACTCAACGCACAAGCCAAAGAGGAGTCAGTCTTCTCAGCTCTGGTCCTCTTCCTCTCGGTTCGGTCCCGCGGCGGTGTGGAGCTGTGCCGCCTCGTACGCAGCGTCCGAAACAGGACAAGGAGCAGAACAGGAGCCGCTTTCCACTTCAGTTGGTGTGTTGTCGTGCGTCCGAGGAGCTCACTTTTTACTTATCTGTTGCCATCAGGGCACTGGGAGCTGGTTGTCTTGGCCATCCTGATGTTGGGACCCGCCCAGTTCCCTCCTACTCCAGTGGTGGGCTGTAAGCATGCACATCTGTGCGCCTTCACTTTTCAGGGAACTGTCCCCCCCCCACCTCCTTCTTTACATTGAAAAAGGGGAATATATCTCACGAATAGCCTCTGTTAACCTGTGTGCCACTCTGTGCTGTAAAGAGACAGAGATTTAAAGTGGATATAATGTTTAA
>JAOXYL010000001.1:22926278-22942104 GCA_028564955.1 Terapon puta | reverse complement strand
GCTGAATTATAAACATGATTCAGCAACATGTGCATCAGTTTACAATAACTGATATGCCGTATGGATTACTGAACACTTTATGGCCTCAAAAACACAGTATTATTTTGAGAATATTCTAACAATATTTATGTGTTTATGACATGAATATGAATGTGTGATCTTCTCACTTCTGTATGAAACACACTGGACACGTGTCACATTGTGCTCAGCGGGACTATATGTTCAATGCTGTAAGATGTGTTTACTGTGGCCGAGACCAGGATTTCAAACAGCGCTGTTGTTGTTGTTCGCTCTGAGCGACTTTAGATTGCACAACTGTTGTTTTCGAGAGTCAGCTGCAGTTACTGCAGTGTGCGCTCTGTAAATAAAAGTGACACTTTATTTCTTTCCATCATTACATTGGTGCAAGTAACTTCATTGCTGACTGTAGCGAGTATCCTGTTACACACCCCCATACGCAACGCCACAATGAGAGAGTCAGCGGCTCTTATTTTGGCTGATCTCTCCTGAATTGTAAGTCCTGTCAGGGGCTTTGATTGATAGTTGTGTTTATCACCATATTATTAAGTAATCAGGCTCACCACAGCTGGGCCTGAAGCTCCTTAATTCCAGCTAAAGCACACGGCTTCATGCTAATTAAAGGTTTGGCGAAACTGTTTATTTTTGTGAATTTTTAAAATATAGTTGTCTGTGTTTTTATGTGCGTGCGCTGATTGTTGCATCTGTATCCTCTCTGGAACATTTAGTACCAACCTTTAGTGTCGTATCTTGTATTTTGGAAAAATCACGTGGCATAACCTGCATGTGAAAGTGTGAAGATTTTGCCTTTTAGTGGATAATAATGAACAGTTTTACTGTACCGTAAAAACCTACCAAATGACAAGTAAGTGCATGCAGTACAGTATGACTGTATATAACATGAGAGGGTTAATCAGTCTATGTTCTGTGTATCAACCGAGGTTCCCTCTCGCTTCGTTAATAGAGCCTGCGGCAGGCTGCGTTTGTGTATTCCTGAGGTAAACACAGTCATGGCAAAGTGGACATGCTGCTGAGTGTGTCCTGACTGGAGACAGAGAGCACTGTGGCACTGTACTGACGGAGACACTGGCAGCTCTCTAGAGGTAGGGTTAATGTGATGAATGGCCATTTGGTAATGGGCCATGTATTAGGGTGAAATAGCTCTTTTAAAAGCCCGAGCTCGAGCTGTTGCTATGGGCAATTTGATTCAGGAATCAATCAGGTGGCAGATGTTTCATGTTGGATCAGTCCTCTCCGTCTCGCTCTCTCTTTCAACCAAATGAAGGAAGGAACTGTTTGAATGACTGCACGTCGCGGCGAAATACAAAATGTAAATTCATGCAGTCAAACACACCCAGTGATGCCATGTTGCTTAAAAAATCTTCAACAAAAACGAGACAAAAATTGGGGCAATTTTAGGAACTGTTAATATAAGCTGATTGATCCTTAAGGTGAAAATGAAATCATATTTTTTTTCCGACTGTGATCACTATTGGCTCTCTGTCTGTCATGTCTGCAGCCATCAGACTGTCCTTCTTGTTCTGCTGCTGCTGTCAGCAACGATGGTTGTGTCTTTGTGAATCAATGAGTACCTGCAGTGCTATGTGCTTTCTACATATTGCAGAAATGACTTCACACAAACTAGATGTCCAGTTATATAAATACCTACGTTTGTGCGTCCTGTACATGTATTTTATTTGGTGGATAGAAACTCCTAAAACAGAATGTACAGGACATGCCAATATTTGAATGAAGTGTTTATGTAATTACAAAGGTGTTTTTGTAATAATTGTTGATACATGCCATGTTTTTTTTTTCTTTTAAAATTCATTTAGACTTTATTCATAATGTGTTTCACATTTTTATCAGTACGTTCTGCTGCTACACTGTCTTGAAATAGTGTTAATATCAAAATGATTTGTTTTCTGTTTTCCTTGCAGTAATAAACATTCGCGTAACGCAAGTTGGAACTGGTGGTGGTGTTCGTATTTCTTCTGGTCTCATTTGAGATCAGTTTTTCTGGGGTACATTTTGCACTAACTTTGGTTTTCCAGTGTCATTGTGCACGTCGTTGTCCAAGTCAGAAATCAATATATGAAAACACACACACAAAATTGATGAACTGACAGGACTCAAGCTTTCATTATAATTACACTTTCTTTGAATAAACGTGGAGATGTTGCTCAACAAACAGATATATACAAGAGCCCAGGAAAAGCACCAAATAAAAAGTCTCTTTTTTTATGTCATTAACAAGCTGATCATAAATTATTGTACACGCAGAATCACTTTGTTGGAATTGAATTTCGGCTCAAATTCTTGCTCTTTGCAAAAGTCGAGTAGAGAACCGCTTAAAGACCATATGATGAATTCCCTGTTTTTCTGTGGCGGTGCAGAGACTCATATGATAAACACAGAGCGGATAAATCAGCAATATTGAAGCTGTTGGTGGTCCTGTTGTTTACTTCGCTGCTACACGATTTCCCCGACAACCAAAGGGTCACGGATCGCCGTTCATACTGTCTCCGTATCTAAATAAGTAGCCACTAGTACTCAAAGAAGATAATCAATAATGGCCTGTGTCTGATCTACGATGGCCTTAAATGCTCTAGCTCAGTTATCTCAGTTTGACCTGGGATTCCTGCTGTGTGAAAAGTGGATTCATACTGGTTTATCAGTTTTTCTGAGGAGGTCATGTGAACCAGAGGAGCTCCGGCATGCTTACAAAAATGTCCATCTAAATTTCCCCATTTAGAATAAAGCAGAGCTGATCAGTATGTTTACGCTGCTGTCTCTTATGGCAGGAATTGGACATTTTATTGGTTTGTACCACAGGGATGGAAAAAAAATTAAAACGGAATCAAGGCAATTCAGCAGCCATCGCAAACTGTGTGTTCTTTTTGGTAAGTGGATAAGCTTCATTAGAGAGCGTTTTAGCACAGGCGATAAAAATAGTTCGCCTGGCCTTAAAACAGGAACCTCTGAAGCATTTATCTCAGATTTGGGTAGTCGCGGATTTTACTCCTTGCTTATTATCACCTCTGCCCCTAATGTTTAGCAGACAGTGACAGACACTCGAGAGGCGAACTCTCAGTGGATCCCAGGAGGCCATAATTTAAGTGTGGATAACCAGAGACAGTGATACACCATTTCTCCGTGTCTTATCACAGGTGTTGCTAAGGACAGACAGATGGACAGACAGTCAGCCACATGGTTCCACTTTGACGTCTGCTAATTCCAGGGAATCAATCCTAAATGACACCTATGGGATACACAGAGTGGATTTCCCTCTGATGCAGATTGGTAGTGGTTTGCAGATGAAAGACAGTAAAATAAATAAAGCTGTGGCGAGCAGGCAGAGCTCTTCTGTCCGCACAGTACAACCATAATGGGATACATACTGACGTGAGGGGAGAAGTGGAGGCCTGCTCCTGTTTTCACCACTGTTGCCATGGAAATGCTGATGGACCACTGCTGCTGGTGCTGAACGTCTGCGTTGACACTTGCTGTGAAAAATATGCAGATTTACTCTTTTTAATTTCAAAGGGGAATAGAAACGTACCCCACAAGCGGAGTGATAGTGATTAGCAGAAAGCAGCTCTGTTCCTTGTCAGACACTCTGCTCGCTGGCCCGCCGCTGCTGATACGGTTTTAATCCCGAAACACGTCATTAAATCAAACTCAGCAGTATCAAATGGCTTTTTAACCTCCTCCAATCAATCTTTTCATCAGCTGCTGTGCCTGCGGGCGGGCCGGAGTAAGAATAGTAATGGTAAGACAATACTGGCTTGTCTCATCCTGGCTGGGATCATGCATGATACTCCTACAAGTTACACTGACCTCCTATTCTCCACTGTGCCAGCGCACATTCACCGCTGTATCGTGCAGCATTTGATGGGAAGCTCCCCCCTGTTGTCTCTGCATCTTCTACCATTCCAAATTTTTCTCATCTTTATGTCACTTGGACTCTTCACTGTGCAGAGTGATGTACAGTATGTGCACAGTTTGACACTGGGAAACTGGGAGGCAGTTTTTGAACTCATCTGCTGTTTGTCGAGGCACTAATGGTCCAATGCAGCTTACACAAGTGTGACGTAAAAACTTGGAGCCTACAGCACCACAGAATTTACTTTTCAGTGACATCTTGTGTTCATAAGTTAAACTTTGGAAACGAACAATAATTGAATATTTTCAGATCAAATGAGGGGGAAAGATAATTTTGAATTAAGCCATTGAACATGTTTGTGGAAGAACCATCAAAGTGAGAATATTATTATTCCAAGCTGTCTTAAAACATATCTAGAGTAGATCTTAGAATAAAGAATGACTGGTCTCTCTGAAAAAGGTAAAAGTGGTGAAACAATTGGCCCACTTATTGGTTCACATTGATTCATGCCTGTTTAGAGGCACACTAATGCGCTCATTATCAAGGTTTTGTCACTGGTGCCACGGAGGTGATTTATTCAGATTCTGGTCGACTCCCGTCTGATGCGCTTCAACAAATCACAGCCTGAGGTCTGGCTGACCCTGCGCCACACTCATCTCTGTCTCCCACTCTGACCCCCACATGGCTCACTCTAGCTGGGTGCACCCAACACAGATATCACCCGGGGGCCGTTTTTAAAGCTCAGCTGACCAGGAGTCGAGCCATCCTGTCCTTAAGCCTCTCTGCAAATGCATCAGGGAGCACCCTCCTTCTGACGGTCATATTTTGGGCAAAAAATGTAAAATAAATAAGTAAATTAGAATACACAGAGCGATCTTCTGTAAAGTTATAGGCTGTTTTCAATCCTCACACGACAAGTTTATTCCTCTGTCACTCACCTCTTCATATTGTACTAATACCTGTGTGCTGAGTAGAGCTGTGAGTTTTTGCAGTGATTAAGGGGCCTGTGACCACCAGCAGTGCCGTGTGACCCGGGGGCTCGGGGTGATAAGACCTCCATAACTCTACTTTATCCCCCTGCTCATTATCAATCTCAATCCCAGATCTGCCCTGAGCCCTCGGGCTGTAGCGGGGCAGGCTGCTGTCTGCCTTCTTCCATAACCCTCAGCAGCCTGAAGATTACTGGAGAGACACACGGGCTCGGTTTAACTAACCCCAAACACTTGACTACTCCTTTCTGTGGGAGGCAGGGTTAAACATTTCGCAGCGCTCAACCGCCAAAGAGTTATTTCGGTATGGACACATATTTGGCAAAGGGATAATTTATTAAGATACTTAAAACTGACACATTTATATCAATTTCTGATTGGTGTTTGATTCTTATTTTAGGTCTGAACTTTCATGTCACATTTCTGTAACACGGGGTATCAGACAGTTTATTCACAACAGTCGCTCTGTGCTTCACATCTGTCCTGATGTGGTAAACTCTGCCCATGTGTTCTCATCACAATGCCAAAAGTTATGTATTAGTATTTCATTCATATCCAAGAGGGAGACATGAACAAATCCTCAGATCAATTCAGCCGTCATTTATTTGTTAATTGTGACAAGCTGAATCATTTTCAGAGCCACAAGTCTGGACGGGGGCCTGACCAGCGGGGCTACTGAGGCTGTCAGGTTGTCGGCCAGGCTGCAGTTTTCCCCAAATTTGGCTTTTTGGAGGGAAACTCATAGCAGCCTGTCGCCGAGGCCAAGTTAGATGTGTTAATACATGCATATGAGAGCTTTTTCTCTTTTAACCTCACGCTGTTATTCCTGGCCCCCAGTATCTGCCGCACGGCCACGTATTTTTCATCACGTCCTTTGAACAGCAAAACACTCGGCTGTTTTCATTTGTTTAAGTTTCGTGTCCCTGTAAGAGGTTTTTTTTTTTATGAAGTGAACCGCAGTGCCATCAGTGGCACGTGATTGATGTCTTTCACATTAACCAGAGAATCGTTACATGGAGCTCCTTTGGATAAAGGAAATTGTGAAAATGTTTTTTTTTACAAGCTGTATCCCAAATTAAACTGTGTTTTGTGCTGGTGTTTCACTTTATTTTTTCAAAATTACTGATATCCAACACTCATGTAATTTAGTTCTCACCAAGCACGGCATGTCTGATTTGGTCTGCGTGAACTTCCCTCGGCTATCCAGCTGCTTGTTTATGCATTCGTGTTTGTGTGTATGTGAAGACCTGATCATGTTGGTGGGCATTTGTGTGCGTTTGCATCTGTGTCCAATGTGTGGTCTGAGGGGCGTGGACAGGACAGGACAAAAGCTGATGAAGCTGAGTTCTCATTGCAGCCTCTCTCGGCCTGTGTATCTGATAGCAAGTTTTATCATCGTACAAGATCTCAGCTAAACAGTGATAAAATGTGATGGAAACTCTGTATTTATTTTGTTAAGAGATATGTTATCTTATGATATTTATTCGTTAAATAGCATCCCAGTGATAAATGTAGATTATTTTTTAACATATTTGAGAAAAAAATACCAAATTCATTTGGACGGCCTCAATGTAAAATTATGAAAATACATTTAGGGCGTGTTTACTTTGGAATAGCCTACAAGAGTCATGTCACAACAATATGAAAAACTATGATTTTTTAAATTACGAAAGGGGAGTGAATAGCCCCACTGTTGTTAGTCCTCATTCTTATATTACAGTTAGTAGTTATATTTATGAGGAGACAGTGCGAGTCTATCTGTCAGAGAGAAACATGTGTAATTGGAGGAGGCTTACTAGAAAGAGCTTGGCAGGCTCTGCAGAGCAAAGTGAAATCCTGGACAATATTCCTGCTTCATGCTTGGAAATCAATAACCCAGACACCAGCGGTGAACGCACGCGAGACAGACCCCACACAGCGGTGAGCGTCTCCCCATCTACTCCCCCTCACACCCCTCGGTCTTCCCTTCCTCCACATTAAGCCAGAAACCCCAGACTCAGCTCTGTGCGTCCACTGTTGGGTGAAACACTCTCCGTACCCCTCTCTGCACTCCAGCTTTTCTGTTTTCCCCAACTTTCTCTTCTCATTTACCTCTCTCCTCAACAACCCGGGTTGCAGAACACCAGTGTAGGATACTGGGAAATAGCTGCAAAGTGATTCATCATCTGGCTGACCTTTAGCACATGAATGCATTTTTGTGCCTGCGAGTGCATGTGCGAGAGAAAAGGAGCGGAGAGCGAGGAGGTGGAAGGGGGCGGAGGCGTGCAAATTTCTTGTTTTAATTTCTCAATTGGCTCTTAACCAGGGGTCAAAGGTTGGCTTAGCACAACAGCTTTGACAAGATAAGCACCTGTTTCTCTGCTGGTGGAGGCCAGAGTTATCCTATTACCCTCAATATGTAAACCTCTCAGAGGACCTGTACACACATGCGTAAATACTGACGTAAATATGGGAAAACACCAGCGCTGCTCACTCGGGGAAAACACTAACACTGTCAACACCTTCCACCCCCGTCACTTCAGAGACATCCAGCATTACCTGACTACAAACTCCTCATCATGAGCTTTGTTTTGAGCTGCTTTTGATACTTTGTTTACCTCGTTAGTAGAAAATCTGTAATTGAACGCTTCAGGGATGCTCATTACGCTTCACAAGTTGAGAGACGATGCTTTATATAAAAGGTGCTGGCACGGATACCTCTGTGGGCACGCATCCTTTGGGCTGGCATTGCCGTATTTTTAGACAGTAAGTAGGCACAAAGAAACCACCTTCCCCTGCCACATTTTAGCACCCATAATTTGGCCCACCCCTTGTTTATACTCCCCGGGGCCTGCCGTTTTGTTTTTCTCCCGGTGAATGATGAAGGGGTCACCCATAAGTGGACAGGCTTAAAATCAGACATATCCTCCTACACCTTGACAGCGTATTTGCTCCATTCCCACCGCGCTACTCCATCATGGCGAGGCGGCAGTGCCATCATTAGGTCGACGATGGAGCTAATCAGACAGTGCCAGCTGCTGCACGCTGAGCAGTGGGCACGATTAACTTTATTAAGTTGGAGTGAATTGTTTTAGTTCCCGAATGTGATGGACCTGGACGCACACTGGATTTAGTGATGCCAACTGTATTTTAGTCTGTTTTTCCGGGGTGCTCTGAGGCCTCATCAGACCAGGGCTGGCTCACGACGGCATGTTCGGTTTTCACACTTGTGAGGTGAGGCTGGCGAAAACCCACAAAGCCCCAAGGCTGTGAAGCGAGAGAGCGAGGTACGGTCTGCCGAGGTGAACCCTGTCAACATGCTGCAGCGAAGACAGGCGGTCATTAAAGTGTCAGGGAGACGTCAAGAGCTCTCCCACTGTCTCCCGCTCTCTCACCCTGTGGATTTTTCCTCTTCTGCGAGCGTGACTGCTGTTGTGATGGAAACCGATCATTAGGTGCAGCGGGGGTTCCTCAAATGAAATCAGAGCTCGGAGAGGCTGTTATCTGCGTTGTAAACATCTTCCTCCACTGCTCTGTCAGTACTCCCGTGCGGCGAATAAAGGAGTTTCCTCATGTGACGTGTTTGTATTCCTTTTCATTTCCATTCACGTATCACTTTCTCGAAATGACTCGGGCCGTGCTGCGCTCTCCAGCAGAGAGAGTGTGCTGCAGCCGAGCCAGCGGGCAATGTGTGTGGTACACGGCCAGGGAGCAACTGTGTGTGTCTGACAGGCAGCGCTGTTAATCCATACATGAGTAAGGGGGCCGTATCGCTCAGGAGCGCATGTGTGTGCTCTGTGCCAGGTGGGTATGCGCTGTGCTCGCCATTGTGTGTTTTGCGTGCGTGTAAGTGTCTCCCCTCACCATTCGTTGTTAATTAGGTATGGTGATGTGAGTATGTTGCAGGCTCGCATGATCAAACGCAGTCGGTTGAATGTGAAACCGTACAGGGACCAGAGGAAGCAGTCACGAAAGCCGTCTTGGCAGTGTGTGTGTGTGTTAGAGTGTGTGTTATGGTGTGTGTGTGTGTGTGTGTGCATGCACCGTCGCTGTGAGCCCGGCTGGAATGCTCTCTGGCTGCTGTGGCCTTTCACTAAGCCCAGGCTTTCTGCTGTATTAATCACCCTCCGCAAGGTCTGATTTCTTGGCCGTGCGCGCCCGCTCTGAGGCCTTGACACCCGACTCTGCTCTCTGCGCTGTCCGTGAGCACCGAGTCAGCATGGTTTCCCACCGCGTGCGCTCTCAGATGTGTGCGAACCCATGAGAAGGAACCCAGAGAGATTTGACATGTGTGTGGTTGAGGCAGAGTGCAGCGCAAGGAGGTGGAGAGAGGGGAGGAGGAGAGGGGAGGAGGGACTGGCAAGACTGGAGGGACTAAAACTGGCAGACCCGATAAGAGGGGTCGGTCAAAATGAATGGGGGTCAGCGCTGGAGTGGTGTAGTAGGGATCCAGTCTGGGTATGAGGCAGTCGGGGGGACGGGGGTCCCAAAGGTCACAGAGTCACACAGACAGGGTGTGTAGCCTTACATTGTTCTGAGGCAGCCCGGCCGTATGAATGACGGTGTGTCACCATGAAAACACTTTCTCACAATTGTCTGTAAGAATGTGTGTGCTCATGAATTTCAAGCTCACGTATGCTGCGGTTTTAGCCCTTTGTCATAACATGCAGCCTTGAACTGCAAATTTGTAGATGTTTAATTTAGTTTGATTTAGAAAGAAAGACAGGTAGAGGATTGTCAGGTGATGTCATTAAAGTTAACTTATGGTAAAAGACAAGAAGTATTAATGGTACTTTATTCTCTATATGTGTTTGAAATCTGTCTTCCTCACTGCATCTGTCTGTCTCTTGGTTTTGTCATTTTACCGTTATGTCCATCTTTGTACGTCCTGAATAGCTTCTTGAGAGGTTTCTCTCTTTCTCCCCTGATGTTTTTTTTTTAAGAGAGAGAGAGTTTTTTATTTTCCGAGGAAAAGATGTAAGGTACATACTTTATTTGGTGTACAGACTCCAACGCCCTTTGATTTTCAATATCAATATCAGGTGATGCATTGATGTAATAGCCAGTGACACTGCAGGGACCAGGAAAAGGGACCAGTGAATGGTCAAACAACAACTGTATCTTCTTCGGTTGCTGGATGACGTGGCATGTGTGTAATGTCACTTATCAGCTTATGACGAGTTTGTTTTGCCAGCTCCCTCTCATCTTAGAAAATTCAGTGCATTGTTTCTCAAGTCAATTTTTGTTGATGTTGTCTGCTTCCACGTCTATACACAGTGCCTACATATAAATGCGGTAGACAGAAACAGTCAACCATTAGACCAGTGCATTTAGCGTGGCGTCAAAGAACCATGTTTTTTTCGCTCTGCATTGCACTTATTAAGAGCTGGCTTTACACAAGATACACAAATACTGACTGTGTTAGTTTGACCTTTGATCTCTCAAACGTGCCTGCCAAGGCTGCTTCTTTTAGTTCCACAAAATAAAAACAACGAAGGGTGATCTGTTCAACTGTCTAACAATATTTCATGGAGAGGAGAGTCATTTTCTTTTGAACGCGCAGGGCACAGGACAGTGTGGAAACACTGTGAAACAGATGTAATCCTGTTTTACTCCAACTCTCTGTTCCTCTACAGATGCTGTTTGTGTGTGTGAGTGTGAGTGTGAGTGTGTGTGTGCGTGCGTGTGTGTGTGTGTGTGTGTGTGATGTTCCTCTCTGGGTTGGCAGTGCCACTTTAATGACCTCGAGCTCCCCGGTCTTAAGCGTGGACTATTTTGCTATTAAACCCCTATCTCTCTCATACAGAGCCTTTGCTTGAGTGCTCTTGTTGCTGGAGGGAATCTGTCAGTGTGACGCAGCACTGGTTTGTCTTGGCGGCCACTCCACCACTATGGGATACAGATGTTAACGGTCTGTGTGTGTTTCCCAATTAAAGCATTAATCCAAATCAACCCAAATGATCGCACACAGCGTAACGACGACCAGGGAGGCCCCTCGTACTCCCTTTCTACTTCTCTTTCCCGCTCTCCCTCGTCATCCTCCCTTCCTTTCTTCTTAAATGTCCATCTTTTCTCACCCTGTGGCCTCTTTAATTGTCTCCATCACCTCTTCAGTTCATCAGCGTAACCCACCTCTCTCATCCCTCCTCCCTCTCCTCCCCACTTGTGATTACTCACCCTGCATTCCTTCAGCATGCATCAAAGCAGCCAATGCTAAATGTGGAAAATGTGAATGTAGAGAAGAGGAAGACAATAGCGCAATGAGGCTCCGCTTTGTCGAGCATTTCATTTTTCCACTATTTTGTAAGATTCAAATGTGTTTATTTTCCTCTCACTGCAGCAGTTATGGTATACTGTCTATTATACGACTATAGGAGGCATGTAATTTAGCACAATGACAGATTTCAAGCCTCTCAACGAAGGCCTTTAATTCAGAGGGATAACACGACTTTTAAGGGCATCACAAACTGTCTTGGTAACGTCTGGGTGCAAACGCATACACGCACAAACACCCACACTCACACACACACGCACACACACACACACATACCAACCATCCACCCACCTACCCACACACACACACACACACACACACACTGATGTGCACCCTCACACATGTTCAGGTCCCAAACATCCTGCTGCAGCTTATACTAACTCATCATGTGTACAAACAAATGTCTTGAGGAGGCAGGACGCGTTTCGGAGAATAACACCCACCTGCGCAGGTCAAACAGTTCACAAGTTAGTGGCCTCACAGATATGTTTGCACACTTGCACACTTATGACCCGGCACTTATTGAAAACCCTTTTGGTTTCACCAGAAGCATGCGCACACACACATACGCCTGCTGTAGTGCTTCTCCACTGGCACATGCGGCACATACTATACTCCCACTTCAAACATGTTTCTGAATGCATTCGCAGAGCCAAGCAAGCTTAACAATGGCCAGATATAGAGAAATTTTGAGTAAACAGTCAATATATGGCTTCAGGCAGGGACGGGATGAGCTCCATCTGGAGAGGCTGATGCCAGATACGCTTAAGTGTGTGCCTGTGTGTGTGTGTGTGTGTGAGAGAGAGTGTGTAAGTGTGCTCATGTACAATTGGAGCTCCCAAGAAGATGAAGATGTCAATGTCCTTGTGTATGTGTGTGCATTGCAGGGCGTCTGTATGTGTGTGTTCCCCCGTCCTCCCAAACCAAACACAGTTAACAGTAGCCTGCTGTCATAACACCCTGCCATTCTACAATGGAGGCCGCTGTTCATTCTAAACAGGCAGCGAGAGGAGAGAGAGAGAGGGAGAAAGGCTGAAGAGACAATGAGAGAAGAAGAGGCTGCGTGGTGAGAGACATAGTAAGAGAGTGTACGGGGAAAAGGTAGAGATACGGGAGGAGTGTGACACTGACCAGGCTGATTTTTCAGTTGTGAGCAGGAGGCAGGTTACTGTACGGTGCCAACAGGAAGTCTGACATATGTTATAGGCTGCGAAATACACCAGCACTCTCTCTGAGGTCAGGCAACATCTATGCAAGTGTATTTGTTTGTTTGTGTGTTTGCGAGCGAGTGTCTATGCATCCATCTCTGTGTTTACGGTTTGTGTTTCAGTGTGTGTGTATATATGCCTGGCACGTCATCAAGTGATCATCACCAAACTCTGATAATTGTTTTCAGAAAAGATTGAGATGATATATTCACAGATGACCTTGAAATAAAAGTCTCAACAGACCTCAATGATCAGATTTTCCTGTAAAATATGATATATGACTGTCTAACTAGGTGCATATGTGAATTGTTTTAATTGTTTTATTATATAATTTAAAATGTAACAAACGCATATATTCAATAATCTTAGGTTTTATAACATGAAAACAAATTTCAATGCGAATTTGTGAGCACGGGACACAAGAAAATACTCGGCAGTGAAAAAACTCTAAATTGGTCTCTGATGGTGGCGAATTTCAAAATTTCCTTTGAGGCCGACTCACAATAACACGCAGCCTAAACAGTGAAAATAGAGGAACACACACAGGCTCGCACACACGGGCCTTCAGTTGGGGGGGTCCAGTGTAAACAACAATGACATGATTTTATTTTCCTCTTTTCCAGCGCTCGGTAAAACAACTTTCACGCTTGTACTTTCTTTCCATCTCTCCTCTTTTCAACAAGTTAGAGGAGGAGGAAATAGAAAGGCTTGTTATCCGCACGTCACCGTGAAATGTCCTTATATAAATTCTTTGCTCATGCTCTAATAAGAGGCAACAGAGATTAATTCAGATATCAACGACTTTTTTAATGGAATGTAAACAGCTTTTCTTTGAAACCTCACAGTCTTTCATGACCTTTGTCTCGCCACCCTCAGTTGATTTAACCAGCCACATTTACAGTACATAAAACATTCAAGCTAATACAGAAGAAATGTCAAAATTATGTACATCATCAAAAGAAATGTTTCATGAATTTTGTTTAGTTTTTAGGTGGACCAATTTATCATACTTGAACAGCTGCATTCACCGAGCTAGAGTGTGAGTAAGAAGAAAGATATAAATTACTACTGACAATGGACATGGGAATTTTAAAATGAAATAAAATTTTAGTTTTTGTCTTGCTTCACTTTTAAGGTTTTTATCCAGCCTTTATTGATTTTAGGTTAGAGAAGAGGCGTTTTTTCCCAAAAATGACCACTACCAAGCCCTCTCCCCACAATGCCTGTGATTCTCTGTAACCCCGTAGACCTTAAATTAAATATGTTGAAATTACAGAACAACTGTAAAAAAAAGGGGGGATTTTTACTAGATTACTACAGCGGCTAAATCCACTGAAATTACAGAACAACCATGGACAACAGTTCAGGTTTTCCTACATTGCAATATTTTAAAAATACAGGGAGAGACTTGAGATATTGCTTTTTTTCTTTTTTTTTTGAGATTTTCACTGTTAAGCGTTTTTTAATTTGCGCAAACAAACTTTGCGCCCATCATACCTGACCACCTCTAATTTCATACATGCAGATACACTTCACATGGGCCCCTGAAACCGTGTGAGGTAGTGTGAGTCTTTTGTCGCTCATCCTCTCTTTGCCCATCACAGTGCTGCTCTGCTGGATTACAGGGTTGAGAGCGCCACCTAATAACAGGGTGCACCGGAGTTCTGCTCCAGACCCATTTTGTGGACGGATACCTGATACCTTAAGTCATTCTATGATTGTCATCTAAGATGCATGGCTCTAATTAGCTGTAAATATAGGTGATTTTTTTTCTCCTGCAAATTATGCAGACGGCACTCTCTCATTTGAACTGAGTTTGAAATTGAAGCACACTGTAAAAGGTCCATGAATATGAAGAAATCGACTCAAATTATTGGAGAGTATTATTGATCAAAGTGCAACCTGCTCGGTAAACAGTGTTATGGATCCCAGAAGTAGGATTTGTTTTTTTTCTCATTCTCTGGTCAGGCTGAACTTGGCAGCACTATCGGTGGACATTTTTCTCTGTCAGGCCGCAGGAGTCAGTACAGCAGAGCCAGCTGCCGAGGCTCACAGCCTGGCCTCTAATTAAAACAGTGGAAAATGAGATAACTCGAGAGATCCATCATGGCCGCCGTTGGCTGTCAGAGCGCTCGGGGGCTGCCACCCACCGTATGTTTACACCAGGGCCACTCGGCCTCTCTGCTCTCAGGGTGTTTTTAGAGTCCCGGCCTGATTTCTCTAATGGGCCGAGAGGTTTTTTTAGCCTCCTTCCACCCTTGCTTTGCTACAAACTTCTCTCCACTCCCACCCCTCCTTCAAGTGTTCCTGATGGGGTTGACAGAGGCTTGGAGTGGCAGGGAACCCACCCCCCCCACCCCCTCCAATCACCTCCTCCCATATTTCCCACCCACTCTGCCTCGTTAGCCCTTCATTTATTAGGCCTTAATGGAAGCTGGGAGTGCTGTGATGTCATGCACTGGTGCATAGAGAGGACAGCTTTTCTATGTTTTTTTTTCTTCCCCCATCCTTTAGCTGTGCCTCGGATTCGTCATTTGTATCCACAATTTTCCATTTCACCCTTGTCTGCTTACAACATCCTTCTCGCTTCAGTCAGGTGTTCCCCAGGACTCTGCACAGAGGACAGCGAGGCCAGTCTGGCAGATGCCTTACGATGGTTGAGTGCAGGGTGTGAGGGAGGGCGCACAGGCCTACGGCACGCCACCGTCAGCAATTTATTCACAGGCAGAGACTTGGAACGTGCCTGCATTGCCCGAGTATTTTGTGTTAAAAGACCTATTTTGACAGCTGCCATTTAAAAGAGAGTAAAACTGCCGCTGTGATTAGGGCCGGGCAAAGCCTGTGTTCATTCTTGCTGAATAATGGCGGAGTGTTAGCAGATCTCCTTCAACCTCTCATGCCAGCCTCACTAATGATCCTAAGGCCTCTTCCACAGCGTTTGCCAACACGCTGTGGAGGAATCCAGCTACCAGCTCTGTTTCCCTTCCACAGGCAGAAAACAGCAGCCTTTTACACTGGAAGGAATGTGAAGGTAGAGTTGAAGGACTCGTCACAGCTGGAGACGTTAGCAGCTATGAAATGTCAATTGTTGAAAAATAATCCAAGAATTAGCTTTCATAATGCAGTCTTGACAGCAGAAATGTTTTCTCTGTTACTGAGATTATAATGATTTAACAGTTGGTTTAATAAAATGCCCCATATATCTGATGACAGGTATCTCCAAAATACATGAATTGCATGACGGATGTGTTGCCTTTTATGGCATTCAGCTGCTGATGGCTGTAAGATAACACCCATTACTGATCCTGAACCAGGGTTTTTTATCCACAGATCAGGATTTTAGATCATGGTTAAAAGCCAGCAGTACTCTGCAGGCCTTTTTTGATCATCACAACAGAGAAAACACAAATGAATGCTGGTGAGATAAGTAACATGTATGTTTGTAAGTGTGTGTGTGTGTGTGTGTGTGTGT
>JAOXYL010000001.1:22890513-22904015 GCA_028564955.1 Terapon puta | reverse complement strand
ATAGGCTCCAAGTGAGTGAGCAGTGAGCCCCCTCATGTATGGATCAGAGATCATGAACATTTAGGCATGTTCTATCTGCACTGTATGCTGGTAATAGTAAATTAAATTATTTTGTTAATGTACTTGTTTTTGTTTGTTTGAACTTTAATTAAATATTATCTAAAGCTCAGAGCAAAATAAGATGAGCTGGACTGGGAGAATTTTCTTCATATGTGACCTGTCTGGCTTCTTCCATTTGTTAAAGACTTTATCATTCAGACATCTGTTATGTAAATGTTATGATTGTCAGACAGTATCAAGTGCCCAGTGGTACTATCATCCCATCTCCTTTCCAAAATGCTTCATGCTCAGGGTCATAGAGCGATCTCAACCTGCTTGCAAAGGACAAATGCCATTGTCTTTAATCTATTGTTGGCATTAATGTGGCTCTTTTTTCCCATCCTTCTAATTAGAAGTCAGTTTCTACTGCACCATGTGTTTCCCTAAAGAGACCGATATCTGATTGTTCCAGAGTAGAGGCAGCAGGCTGCCTTGGCTTTAGGTGAATCACAGTAAGAACAGCATGAAGGAAAAGGTTAAGTTTAGTTCTCTCACCATAAGAAAGTGTCTCAGTCCTAGTTTCAAGCCTGCCTGAATTACAGCTTTTATTGAGCCTCTCCTCTTAATGATGATTCTGCAAGAATGATGATGAATAATGATCAAAATGTCTGCAGTTGCCAATGTGATACTGCAGAGGAGCCTGGATTTCTTAAGATTACAGTGAGTCAGTTAACATTTTTTTTCACTTGGAGGGGGAAAAAAATGCAGAAATCATTGTGGTAGCAGAGTTTGCACAACTTCGATAGTGTCTTAAGAGGTGTGTTATCAGAATCAGCAGCTATCATCCCTCTGGACTTAAACATTTCCTTCCTCTTAACAATTTGTTCCTATCGCTAACTTCCTGCTCAGCCTCTGCCTTCATGCCAGCCAGCCCTGAGAGAGATACATGATATCATATCTCAATTATGACTCTGCAATTTAAACTATTATGCTACACAAGAAATTCCTTTCCCTGGGGGGACTGCTCGATGTCAAGTATTCAACTCGAGGTCATAGACTCCTCCAAACTGATGCATTAGACGGTTAGATGGACATGTCTCGTCAAGATCTAATGGAAAGGGACCTTCTTGCAGTTTCCAGTCAGCACTTTGCCACTGAGTCAGAGGTGGGGATGGGGCAGAGAAATCACCCCTAGTGTAAATACACATCCCCACTACGCCATTGTACCGCCTCTGTGTCCTCATCACCCACGCAGTGTGGTAAAAGTCCTTCCTGTTGCCTCCCCATCCTTCCATCACCCCTGCCATTGTACTGTAACCCTACTGTCTCTCCTCCTTTCCTGTCCTTGGCTTTTGGGTTTTTTGGACACCGTAAACTATACAGGAGGCATTTATGTCTTTGGCTCGCGTTCAGAGTCGGGGGCTCTGTCTGCTCTGGGAGAAAGCCTCTGTTGTATTGCCGCCCTTCGCCCTCCGGGGTTATTGGATTGTATTCGTGCGGTGCGGCTGCCTTTACAGCTGAAAGGCAGCCAGTGGATTTCAGGGAGGTCTGTCAGCAAGGCAGGTAGAGTGCAGACCTCTCCTCTGATCTGCCTCCCACCGGGGAGAGTTGCGTTGCCTTAGTAGCCTCTGGACATTTGACGTTGGAGAAATATTTTCATAGCTGATTGTATGCGTGGATCTGTGCGTTATGTGTGTGAGGAAGAGAGAGAGAGCAAGAGAGAGAGAGAGGGAGAGAGAGGGAAGGTGGGAGAGAGCGAGCGCCAGGGTGACATGTTCTCTGAATTGCCATGGAAAAAATGTAGCGGCTCGATAACCCCCACCCTGCATCTCTCCTGTGCTTCTCTCCCTCATCGTAGAGTATTTGTATTTCATACCAGAGATATGGGGAGCAGGGCTGGAATGCACCGAGCTCTGGTTTCTGAGTGAAAGGCGTTGTAACACTTTTGACACTAATCACAGAGTTCACATATTGGTTTGATTTCTGCAGATCGGGCTCTAATGGCCAAACACTCTCAGGGTTAATCAAAGTGTGAGTGGACGGGTTAGGTCTGGGCCTCACAACCACACGGGTCACCAAACGTGTGTGTGTGTGTGTGTGTAGTGTGTGTGTGTGTGTGTGTGTTTGTGTGTCTGCGTGTTTCCTAAGGTAAAGAAAAAAAAGCGAGGGAACGGACTGCAGTGAACTTGTTGATCCTAGTTTACTGCCTCTCTTCCTGTGTGGTTTATCTCTGTGCTCAAAGTGAAGCTGTGGATCAGGCCTCTTGTCTGACAGAGGCACTGCTGGATGCACTGGAGTGTTAATGGGTTGGGAGTGAAGAGACTCCAGCTGGCTCCGCAGGAGAAGTGAGACCACTACAGTGCCTCCCATAAAGTAAAGGTCACAGGTTCAATCTGAGTATGTATAAAATAGTGCAAAGTAAAATCCCGACAACACAATAAAAACTGCAACAAATATAAATAAAAAGATGATAATAAAAAAATAGATTACATTTTTCCAGTTTAAATAAAATGATAATGACAAGTTTTATCAGCATAAAGTGTACATTCACACTTCTTATTTATGCTACTTCATACTTCTCTACCCCTATCTTCATGGGTAAGCTATGCTAGTTATAGCACTCTGTATATCGCACAACATATGATTACTTCATCAAGTACAATAATAATGTTTTTAGATTAAACAATTCAACATCATATAAAGTTGTAAAAATTAGCTAAATCAACCAGATTAAACATTAAAATGATTCTTACATATGAATGCATAAGTAATAATATTAATTATAATGATCTATCGGTATAATATTTGGTATCTGATTTGGCACAAGTGTATATTTTGTTAATAATACTTCTGTAACTTCTGAACGTAGTACTTGTATTTGTGACAGTGTATTATACATTGTAGTAGCACTTATTTTAGCCAATGAAGGATCTGCCTGTAATGTATATTTCCAGCTAGTTTTCTGTCCCCCACCATCATCCTGCCCTTCAGAAAAACCAGACCCAGTCCTGAAAACCACAACCTGGTCTGGTGTGGTTGGGCCTCAGACACTAGTTGCCAGATAGTGGGTTTATCATACAGAACTGTAAGCACACAATCTAAAGAGTCTCAGGGTAAGTCTGACGGGAAATATGCAGCATGGCAGTACAAATCAACTTGGCAGGCAGGAACAGGGACTCAACTTACATTTATGAAAACCATCAATATCAGTATGTATGACACTCGGCAGACCAACTCTGGAAAACTATTAAGATTTATCATTTTGGCAAACTTAAACTTGTACATTGTATCTGCCTACAGCAAGCACACTGTAATGTTACTACCACAATAGACACTTGATACGGAAATGGAAATTTTAAGCCAAGGTCTTCAAAAAAATGTTAAGTATTGCAGATATGAGAGAAAGGCCAGCTTGTGTAAGCTGAAATGAAAGAGGCAGGCCTGCTGTGTGGCCTGGCTGCACTGGGGGAGTTTAAACAGATAATATGTCTTTCTCTTTTGACTGATGATGCGCACGCACACACACACACACACAATCTTTCTGTGGCATGCTGACTGTGTTTATCTCAGTCCAGGCACTGGGCAATAAAGTATTGTCATTTTCAGCACCCAGGCCAGCCACACACGCCTGTTTGCCCAACAAACAGCGCCGCAGGCTGGATAGAGACGTTGGACCAATTGCCCCCTCCGCTGGAGAGCCTGCACAGCTTTGGCTGATAGGCTGCTGTGTGACAGCATATGTTTACTTATTACAGAGCTGACTGTATCTTATGTGACTGTAAGGATAATCCATTATAGCCAAGTCCAGGTCTCAGACAGATAAATACTGGGATGGCAAAGTTCCACAAGACCGATTTAAAATGCTTGGGTGCGCAAATCAGTTTGTAGTGAAAAAAAAAAGCTGTAGTGAAACATGTCCCCCTTTTCATCTGTGTGCGCCTGCAACTCTGAATCCTTTCTGTGTTGCATTTCATCTTTTGCGAAGGAGAGGAATATTTTTATTTATTGATTCCACAAAGGTAGCTCAGCAGCAGATAAACAATTTAGACATAATCTGAAAAAAAGTTCAAAATTTTACTGTAAAGAGCAATATCCAATAAAAAAATAATAAAATATGATGATTTGCAGCGCAATAACTACTGACCATTTACAGTATGTTTAATTTTTTGATTTACTTTTTAGTGTTATTTTACAATCATAATCTGTGACACATCTGTGGATTTAGATTTCATCAAGAAATTTGTAACAGCAAGAAATCTGCAGTTAGTGTCCACGTTCTTGATGTGAAAATGCACTCTGAGGTGTCCTTCTACTGGAAAGAGGAAAGCACTGGTGGAGGCAACTATTTTGCATTGAGAGAATTGTCAATAATTTTTATCAGAAAACCATGTTGTGCTCTACTGAAATGGAAAGGAATGAACAGAACAAAAATTGTTGTTGACCATTTACTCGACTAACTGAGCCAGGTATTGCAGCCATCAGAAAGTGACATCAGTGGCCGGATACATCAGTCGGTCAAATCCTCCCATTGCACAAGACAACAAACTGGAATGTGACTGAATAATGAGATGGTAACGAATTGATCTTCATGAATATTAGAATAGTGGGATATGCATTTCTGCATAAATTGTGGGTGTCTTACAGAAAATGCAGTAACGGATGCTTCTGCATGGGTTCAGTTTGTATTACATCAGCAACCATCTGTGCGGCACTCTGCTAGCATGCACTGTATGTGTCCCCACACATAAAAGAGACGGTTTGTGTGCAAATGCACTTGGTCGTATGTGTGCTGTCGTTTTGAAGCGGTGTTTATGTTGAGCTGTGATTAACACCGTCCAGGTGCTCTTGCTGGCAGCGCCGCTGTTTTAGACACTCACACATTTTCCCTCTGGCTGAGTCCAGTCATCCATATTTAGAGAGTTGGACGAGCCAACACGCTGAACTGCTGACCACCATTTATTCTAGGACTGTCTCATAAACGTTGCTGCTTCTCCAGGAAAAGGGAGAGCGCATGCGTGAGAGCAAAACAGACGTGGGTGGGGGAGGTGGGTGGGGGGCAGAATTCCACAGTGACAGTGAGTGTAAGTCAGTGGTCGAAAGATGGAGGGTGGAGGAGAAGGAGGCAGGCGGTAGAGGGGAAAGGCAGCGAGGGGGTGGGACGGAAGAATCAAAGGTGCATCCTGAGGTGTGATGGTCCGCTTCAGTGGGAGCAAGTTGAAGATGGATGCGGCAGCCAGTGTTCAGACAGCGTTGAGCATTTCATTAACCCTATCTCCACTGGTCTAGACAGGAAGGCCGCGCTGGGCCCGCGAACACAACCGCTGTCCTGTGAGGGGAGCTGGTCAGAGGGATAGACCTGCGTTCATCGGCTCCTCAGAGGAGGGAAGCGTGTTTATTTAGCTGCGTATCCACAGACGGCTCTTTTAAATGGTCGGTGTGGTTTTCAGATGCACAAGACATCTCTCTCTGTGTCCACACTGCGCCCCATACCGACCTAATTCATAACCAAGAAAATGTCAGGAGGCGAAGAGAAACAGGGAGACAGGAGGGGGTCAGCAGAAGGCCAGTGTATAAAACACAGTGGAAAGGTCAAACTGAGAAAAGAAAGTTATTGTTGTCATTCATCTGTGAACTAGAAGGTGTTGGATGGTGGTGGGGGGGGTGGGATAGGGATCAGTGACTATGTTTTTGAGGAGAAAAAGGATAGAAGAGTTGGCCGCACAGCCCCAGTGGAAAACTTACGCATTGATATGTGAAAAACATTGTGTAACTGCTCAGAACAGTGGTGTAATCACTGGCATTTAACTCTGATGTCTTACTCCTGCTCTTTATCAGCATAATTATGCACCTGTGTTTTAGACATTTTACTGGAACATCAAAGTTTTTTTTTTTTTTTTTTTTTTTTTGGAAATGATCAATTATATTGCTTTTTAACATGAAACTAATTCAATGGCACACTAATGACACGTGTTGTTGTAAAATAAATTATGCAGCTTATCTTGGACATTCCTGATAACACTTAATTTTAAGCTTCTCCACATTTATCAGCAGTATTTTAATGTCTAATTGTTTGAGTTGTTAGAACATTATTACACACTAATCTAGTTTTCAGCATAAAATAAATAAGTGTCTTTAATGCTGTATCTGTCCTGTATACTTCTATTATGAAGCCACAACTGATGTAACATTTAATGCTTTTAACTGTTTTATTGTACAGCTTATACACTGGTCTAAAACTGTATAAAGGTGCTTAAGGCCCATGAAGCAATCTTATATTATAACAGATACACCCACTGTGGATGCACAGCTGTTGGTAATACATTAATAAACACTTGAAAATGTTTATTATATCTGTATGTGTGTAACATTACAGTGTGCTATAAACTACAGATTGATTAATTATATCTGGTACCAAATCAATAACTATCACCATGAGTGGGCTAATAAAGAAAGAAGAGCCAACAAACATTAATATATGAAATAGTGGCAGTGAAAAGAAATCAGACAGAAGAAAAAGGAATTTCTGCAAACTAAAAACAGATTTTCCAGAACTTCCATCACTCCGATTCTGCTCCCGACTATATAAATAGGTACATGCTATGTATATAAAACGAACGAGTGTACAGGTTTATGAGAGTCAAGCAAACTCAACTGAATAAATGAAGGTCAATTAGCTCAATATACTGATCATAACCCTTGAAGTCTGCAGAGACGTTAACCCACAGATTGGTTCTAAAAACACTGGACTGAAAAAGCCAAACAAGTGGTAGAGACGTCCTCCATGTAAAATAAATATGATGTCAAACAGATGTAGGTTATTAGTGGTGTGTGTTTTAATTGCCAGGCAGGAAGATTGGATCTGATGTCAGACGTAGATATTCTCACTGACAGGTCGCGCGCTCGTACACGGCTGTAACCAGTGAGAAACCTGATGTCGTATATCTTGAACTTTTGGATTTTGATTCAGTCTTCAAACAGCCTCTCAAACCAGATGCCACAAGAGAGGATGTTATTTTTATTTTATTTTTTTGCCACATTCACTCCTCAGTAAAATGCATAATTTTTCTCAAATGAATTTTAGCACATTTTTCCCCCTCATGTGTATCTTAGGACATGTTTCCAATATTTAGAGGCTATCTTAAAGGCCTCTGCCCTTACATCCCCACATTCCCATCTATTGCTGTAAAAAAGCCAACAGTAGAACCTGTGTACAGCACTCCCATAACCCCGCTCCACTGACAGTGAGAGAAGAGCGTGCACTTTTGATTAAACTACCGCAGCCGTGTGTTTACTTCTAGTTAAGTGGAGGTCACAAGCATTTTTTCTTTCATTCCCCCCTCCCTAATAAATCTCTTTCCGGCCGGGGGAGAAGAGGCTTAGGGCAGAGGGAGAGAGAGACCCCACTCTCGGTGGTCCTCTGTAGCTGGAGCTAGGGAGAGCAGGAGCTAAAAAAATAAACTCTCCCTTCTGGCACTGAGGGTGGGCGATGCCACTCTGCGACAGGGGACGGCAGGCTCTGGTGAGTGTTACTGAACTGTCACTACCCCCAGCCCAGCCCAGCCCACCGCCCCCATCCCCTACGAGCACCCCCATCACTCCCCATCAGTGTCCCTCTGGAGTGGGCAGGGCGAGCAGGGCGAGGGGTGGGGTCAGAGCATTCCCTACATTCCCAGCCAGCAGTGATGCGGCTGCTGGGCGTACAAATGCAAGTTTGTGCACACGCGCACACACAACATGCTTACAAACATGCATGCACACATACACACACACACACACACACACACACACACACACACACAGCCATACAATATGTACACACACTGACGCTGCTGCAATAGTGCAGGCCACCGGGGCACACGTCACTGTTGTCAGATTGAACAAGACACAGAGCTAATCCAAACCAGCTACAGGCTTCGCTTGAAACGCACACTCAGAAACACACGGACGCATGCAGAAGCACACACACACACCTACACACAGGTAGACTCGGACTCGGATTTTTATCCAACACAAATGCACAAGCAAAGCCGCGTAATGTATTTGTGTGTCATAATATGTGTTTTTCTGTGTGAGTGTGTGTGTGCATGTGAGAGAGAGAGAGAAAAAGAGAGACAGAGAGAGAGAGAGAGAGAGAAAGTAAGAGAGAGACCAGCTGCTTAATGTTTAACTGGAGCAGCTCTTAGTGGACTTGGCGTGCCCTGACAAAATCCATTTTGTGATGGAGCTGTGATTACAATGATAGGCCTGGAATTATGATGTTGGCTCTTCCAGGCCCCGGTTTGTTCGCAGCTGCAGAGTGCACCATCCTGCGTGCACTCATCTTCTCTCGCTCTCTCCCTTCCTTTCTCACCTCATTACAGCGAGGGGTAATTTGCTGTAATAGTTTGCTAATTCCAGACACTGAAAAAGAGTAAAAGGGCAGACTGAACACATACCGCACCCTGCTGCCAAATGAGTGGTGTCCACATGTGTCAGGTGATTGCCCAAAAAGTGCAGGGCATGGAGTTGTCACAAAGTTTGTTTGTGTGAGAAATATGTCGAGATTAAGTTTCTAGGGGGGCTTTGTTGGGGATTTTAAAGATTGATATTGCCTCCCCCTGTGTGATAAATGGTAAAATCACCATCTGGAGTCGCTTTTTAATATTCTCCTCATTGTTTGATGAAACCTCATCTTATTAGCGGTGATCAGTGAGATGAAGTTGACCTTCTGAACCCCACTCACACAGAACACAAACCAAATGTGCATTTAGCGCAAAGCTCCCCCACCATAAATTAGACTCATTCAAGATACTCGGAGAAATCAAACCCCATCGTGCGGAGATGCTGAGATACATTTTTCCATTCCTCTTCATTCATCCAATTCAGATCTAATCTCCCAGCAGTCCTCACTCACAGTCGGTTCGGAATGGTAAATGCATGATGGCAGCACACACTAACACTCACTCTCTCTTTCGCTCTCTTTCACACACACACACACACAAACTCAGAGACATACTGGTTTGAAGCTGCAGAGGTCCTGAAGAATGCTGCAGTTTATATGGCTGTGGTTCACTTAACCATGCTGCTATTCTAAACACTCCTGTGTGTGTGTGTGTGTGTGTGTGTGTGTGTGTGGTGCTCCCATTGTGACTGTATCTGTCCTTTTGCTTCTCGTCACATAGGATTTACTCTCTTCCTCTAGAGTTTGTGTGTCTGTGTGCATGCCAGCTTTTGGGCAGGGAACAAGTTTGCAGGATTACCTCCTGTCTTCAGGACTGGAGAGTTGGTTATCAGGACTTAGTCTACACATGTACACATACACCTAATACAACACAAACACACGCAGACACTTCTCTCCCCTCTCAGTCCAGGATCTGGGTGTTCCACAGCACAACCCTCTCTCCTCTTGCTCCAGCCTTCCCCTGCACACTAAATGTTATCCTTTGGGCTCCTAATTGCCTGTAATTTGCTCGATGAAAGAATCCCCAGCTTGTCTGGATCAGTGACGCGTGGTAACCTGAGAGCCCCCGAGGGGGAGGCAGGGGAGGAAGAGTGGAGTGAGGAGGGGGGACAGGAGAAGCCAGGGGAAGTAGGCGGATTAAGGGGGCAGGACGTGAAGGTGAGGAGGAAGAGACGGGGAGAGGACGGAAATCAAAAAGTGAGGCTGGGCAAACATTGAGCAGTTGAACAAAAAGTTTAACTTGAAAGAGTTTTTATAATGATTGAGGATTCAGATTACCACACTGCCATCTTATTTTCATTGATTGCATAATCATGCTTCAGACCTTTAAAAGTTATCACCAGTTTTAATTTTAGAAATGGTAAAGAAGGTTTTAAAGTACAAAAACAGAACCACTGCCACAACATGTCATTATTTGCACATTAAATGAATACTAAATACACAGGCATTTGTAATAGTCTTTGTGGTTATCTTTGTGATGATAATGCAAATGATATGATCAATATTATAAATCTTAAATATTTTAGATTCTATCTTTTATTATATATCATAAGACAAGAACTCCACTGACAGCATCTTAGAGGCAAATATAAAAAAAATTATTGTCAATTGGTCCTGAACTAAAGCACACAGATTTAAAAATGACTTAAAGACAAAAGGCTGAGCACGTTGACCGATTTGAACTTGTTAACTCCGGTCTTGTCCATACGGACACATGCATAGGTGCACACGCACACCCACTCTCACGCACAGTCAAAAACTTTTCTGATCAGCACCGTGTGGTCTCATGGACAGGATATGAGGTCTTGATTGTTTACTTTAATTTCCTGTGGTGAGGTCTGATGAGTGCCTGCCTGCCTGCCTGCCTGCCTGCCAGCTCTACTCTCCTGCCTCTCCCAGCCAGTTCAACATGTCTGCTGCCCAGTGTACCAGAGAAGGCAGAGAGGACAGACTATGCACAGGAGAGGATTTGTCCCCGAACACGGTCCTAAAAGCCCCCTGCCCCCCCCCCTTACTGGCCCAACCCAAGCCCGCTGGCTCCCCCACCTTCACGTGTCTCCGTGCTGCCGTGGACAAGGTAAACTGCAGGGCCATGGCTCCGTCTAAGCATACAGTTGATTGCTATGAGATTACACTGCTCCCTTTCAGCTGGGGTCAACGTCCTCATGTTTGACAGTTGGAATCACAAGCAAATTGTGTCATTTCCTACTTGTTGTAGCGCTCGGTACATATGTGTGCGTGCATGTGTGTGTAGCTGCCTGCTCTCCTTAGTCAGCCAACAGTTTGCAGGCGATTGTATGACCTGTGTATCTGAAGTTTACTACAAGAGCAACATTTCTACTCTTCAAGTAACTGCAGTCCTACCTTCACCCCCCACCCCTCACACTCCCCCAGGCCTTCAGTGACTCATCACGTTTTAGTTGTTCAGCATGTTCCTTTGCTCAGCATTTTACTTTTTCTTTCTGTCACTGTCACTGTGTCTTTCCCTAAATGTCAGTGCAGTAGTCTCATGTTGTTCGTGTGGCCAGTGCCAGCGGCATTTTGGCCCATTGTAGAGTGGAGCTGGTTTACAGTTTACATCTGCCTGTTTGCCTGTCCTCCATACTCCTCCTAACCGGGACCACCCAGGAGAACAGTGAAGTGGTACTGCTCTCTCACTCTCTCTCTCTCTCTCTCTCTCTCTCTTTCCATTGCTTTCTCCATCTTTCTCAGTATTTTTGTCTCTCATTCCCTCTGTTTCTTTGTAACTCTCTCGTTTCTGGAACGATGAAGTGGCATCTGCCTCCTTCCCTCTGTCTTAAAATCAAATAAGCCTCACTGGCATGGATGTTAATGCGACATTATTGCCAAGGCTGACTTACATATTACTGAATTTTCATGAAAAGCAAAAATCTGTATCACAAGGAGACAGATATTCTAAACAGTGCAGACTTATAAACATATATAGATGTACAGAAAACAACTGGACAAAACAGCGGTTTCATGGGTTTTCTTGCCTATTCTGCAGGCAAGAGATGTCTGCTGTAATGTTAACCCTCGTTCATCTGATGGGGGATTTCTGGACATGTGATACTGGCTGTCTGTAAGGATTGTTCTCTTAATTTGGTATAATTGGTGCATTCAGTGAGGAAGTGAATCAACAGCCTGCCGATTACAGTAAAACACAGCCTGTCGTCCCTCGCTGCAGGTTTCATTTTTGTCGAGCCCGAGTCTGAACATCCTCAAAGTTTTCCTCAGATTTTTAGTGACTGCTGATGTGACATTTATATATGTCTCTAATTAATACTTCATCTATATAGAGGAGATAAACTAAACAAAGACTGCAACAGAAAGTCTGATAATGTACACTATTTGCTACTTTTCTTGATTATATGTGACAATAAACTTAACATTTTTGCAATTGGGGCTAAATTAGTTTGGGTTCTTTCAGTATGTAATTTAGACATTTCATTGGAAAAACCATTGACTGACCCCTCAAGAAATTAAGTGGCAGGTTAAGGGTTAGTTAAAACAATGTTTTCTATGTTGTTTACTGTATGATATAGATTATATTATGGATATAGATGTCATTAAAGAGAGTTAGATGTAGATATTCTTCCACCTTCTGCTTTTCTCCAGCGTACAAGCATAGAAAAATTCCCCAGATGCATTTACTTGTCTCTTTATTTCTCTGTCTATCATCTATACATGCTCACTTCTCGTATTTTTACATACAAATACATCCACATGAGCTCTCTCTTCCTCATACCCTGTCACCCTCTCTCACTCGCTCTCTCTGAGGAGGAGGAGGGTGTTTAATAGCAGACTGAGCGTGGCTGGGAGAGCAGTGTCTTTTGGCTGGAGTGTGAGCCCTGTCCCCACACAAGCATATTGTTTACACACCGGGGTCATGGACTCTGTAGCTGCAGATACCACTCATATCTCTGCACCGTGTCCTGTTCCCTGGGGATGGACCGTAATAGTCCGTCACCGCACTGCCATGGTAACGCCATACATGGCACTAAAAGGGTGACTCATCACTTGACTTCGGGGAAGTGCCTTTTGCTTTCCGATAAAGTTTGCCTCACTTTTGAGCGCACGGCATGTGAAATGATAGGCAGGATTAGGATTTTTCTGAGAGCACTGAGCGCTGAGGAAGGTTTCTGATCATTAAGAATGCATTGCTGCTCTGGGTTTGATGTCTTTCAGCAGATAGTGTGTTTAAACTTCTCAGGGATTAGTTAAGTCAGCAATTTCTCGTTACTTTGGTATCATTTTCCTCTCTATCCCAAAAGGCCCTGTCACGCTCAGTTTGGAAAATTTGTAATGTGCACCACAGGAGGCTCAAACGTCTGTCAATACAAACACTCAGACGCTACACGTAACACACACACGGACGCACTCGCAGATATTTGGACTCAGTCTTAGATTAGTTTTACAGAATGGCTGAGTGTTACTGATCAGAGCTGATGAGAGGCCGGTGCTGTTGAGTGGCCGGTGCCAGTGGAAACAAAGCGATGTTGTGTTTGGACCAGCTTCCATGTCTTACTGCGATAGGGCCGGATGGGTGAGTGGAAGTGCAGGCGGCTTAATTGGACACCGTCTGAAACAGCACACGATTGGACTTCTGGCCCCTTGTGATGTCATTTTGGCTGAGCTAACGCTATTTCATTTAACACCAGTGTCTGAGAAATACATATGCAACCAATGATCCCTCTCAGCAGTCAGTCTTCTTTTTTTCTACGGGTTTTTAAGTCCAGCTGAATGTTACAGAAGCTGATTTCACTGATGCTGAGATTGAGTTAAAGAAATCAGCTGCTTAAATGCTTTTTTCTATCATAGCTCGTGGCTGTATACCTTGGGCACTGAGAAGACTTTGTATGCAATGCAAGAATGCATACTTACTATACTGACTAACTTACTATATATTTACTATTTTAACATTTCTGGGAACATTTTTGTTTATTTATTGCACATTAATGACCTGTGTCAATTTAGAAAATGTCTGAAATTCATCAACCAAAGTTGGAAAGAAAAAGCAAAT
>JAOXYL010000001.1:22872393-22886239 GCA_028564955.1 Terapon puta | reverse complement strand
GGGTGATGGATTTTATTTTTGGCGCACAAAGCCATTTAAAATGATATTTACTCTGAGCTGTTTTTATTGAGAATAATTTTGTATTAAGTAAAAAGAAAATGGGGAAACTAATCCACCACGATTAGACTCTTAGTACCAAATGTCTTTTGTGATAGATATTTTAATTTTTGAGAAAAACATTCATCTCAAAGAAAAAAGAACTGTCTCTGCATGATTACAAACCACAGTGGGTGAGCTGACTAATTATTTTGTGTGCTTGATTTAGATGCACTGACCCTTTATTAGACAAGTGGGGGTCTGCCCGGGGTAGCCATACCACAGCTAATGCTTGTCTCCAGTCAGAATTTAAGGTGATGCTGGACCAGGCCTCGGGCAGAGAGGCATGTGGTTGTGGGGGCAGACATTTAAACAGATAATGCACCAAGGGATTAGAAACCAAATGGAGTCCAGTGAGTTGGAGTCCCCAGACTGAGCCCAGTCCCAGTAATCAAACACAGAGACAGACAGGACACGTATCCACTGGTAGATTTGGGAGGAAAAACACACCGGGAAGTATTTCAGACGCAGCCTTTCCACTTTCTATTTACTTATTTTCCCTCTTTCCCCTATATGATTTTTTTCCACCATGGAGGATAAATGTGAGAATGATGATTGTTCTGTTTGGATAGTGCACTGCCTAATGCCTGCGTGTGTGTGTGCATGTGTGTGTGTGTGTGTGTGTGTGTGTGTGTGTTTGCGTCCATATAAAAGAGACAGAGGAAAGGAGCGAATGAGACAGCAGATGAATGTGTGTGTGTGGGTGGTCTTGTGAAACGAGAGCGCACGGCCATGAAGGTTCTACACGGCGAGTGGAAGTGAACTGTTAAAGGCCGCAGGAGCAGCCTGAATGAAATCACAATATGCCGGAATGAAAAAAACTACACGGAGAGGGGGAAAACACTGTCCCGCCGAGACATGCTGAGGGGCCGTGGATGGGCCCGGCTCCTGCCCTTCTACAAAGCAACTCTTTCACGAGGGGAAACATACATGGGTCGGCCGTTGCGCCCAATAAAGTTTCAATAGATTTAGATAGTTGGAGAAGTCAGAGTAGAGTGAGGCAGAAAGGCCTTGACTCATAAGAGCGTGCCGCTGTTCGCTGCTCCGACTGCAGCTTTCTCTGACACAAGCAACGCTGGAAAAGGAAAATGACTCAAAGAACTATTTAGATGAAGGAAATGCATGACAGAAGGTGGTCAAAAGTGAAGCAGGGGGTTAGATCATGTGAGTATAACCCATCCATGGATGGATAGGACTGACAGCTCCACTGGCTATGAGCTGTCCATATGACAGCTCTGGTGCATTATGACTCTCAGTATGTGATGCTGAAGGATGGGCCTGAGATTAAATTAGTTGGAGACTTTTACCCATCAAAGACCCTCACTCTCTGTTAAAGACACAGGCAGACAAGCTCTCTCTATTTCCCTCAGTCTGCCCCCATCGCCTCACCCCCCCCCTGCTATCCTCTGCGCTCTCTGACAGGCTTCACTCTCTCAGTCTGTCTGTCTCTGTGGATTTCCTGTGGCCTCAGGGTTCCTCCATGTCCACCTCTCTTTCACACACACACACACACACACACACACACACACATACACATAGACAAACACACACACACACACACACAGTCAGCTCAGTGTCTCTGGGGCTGCGATGATAGGGATCTCCAGCTCGGTCCACCACTTCCCTCTGGGGTTAGAATGGAAGAGATGCTGCCAATAACAGGGATGTTAGAGTGTGTATTTATTTCAGTGTGTGTGTGTGTGTTTTCCCATGTGTGCATACATGTGTGAGTGTGTGTGCAAGTGTGTGTGTGTGCATGTCATGTCAGTCACTCTGTGTATACGTACACTTGTATGTGTCCCTCTGAAAGTTTATCTGCACTAGACCTAGACTATGTTTCTTTCTGTGAAGGTCTGGGTTCATCTCTCAGAGGGAGAGACAAATGGAGACAGAAAAAGACAGAGAGAGAGAGAGAGAGAGAGAGAGAGAGAGAGAGAGAGAGAGATTTTGCCCCGTGAAAGGAGGATAAGGAGGGCAGAAGCTCTTGTAGCTGCAGGGCATCAGCCTCTGCCAATGGTTTCCAGATGGACCTCATTTGCCCTGCACTGCTCCAATCCACGGACCACTGTCCTCCACCAGCAATGTCCATACACACACACGCACACAAACACACATGTTTGTGAGACACACAGAGATGCTGAATACCCCACAAAACACACCAAGGTACATGTTACAGACTTTTCTTTCTCTGTATAATATGGAAAAATATGAATAGTCCAGACCCTTTCGTGGCCCTCTCACTAGACCAGGCCTTTGTTAGGCTTCTTATCCTACATGTTGAACAGGTTTGGTTTTGGGCAGTTGCTCTTAGTATGGATTGAGTTATTATATGCAGACCCTGTTATTTCACTAATGTGTAACAGAATCACATCCATCTCATTTCAATTAAATAGAGGTGCTTATTCTCTAGATTGCCCTCCAGCTATTGCAATATGAAGAAATTCAAACATTAAAGGGGTCCCAGCAAGTCATCAGGAGCATGAACAGTTTTTATATATGGACGATATATTATAGATGTATCACAACCCCAAAACTACTGTTCTGACTAATTGACTGATTCCTGTGTTGCCCTCTGTTAATGGTTCACTAGATATTAGATGTAAAAGTATGTACAGTATATTCTGTCTAAATATCAGTGAAATTAGCAAATGTGATTTTATGAGGTTTGACAAAACAAAGTTCACAGAATCATTAGTGAAAATCTAAATGTGAAGACAGAGATGCTCACACACACACACACACAGATGAAGACAGTGTGGTGTGTGGCAGAGAGTTCTTCCCACGCGCTGCTGTGGTTGTACAAAGAGTCAGTGTTCGGGGGCCTTCAGTGTGGCGATGCGTGACGCGGTGGTGTGAAGCTGCCTGTAAAACGCACAGAAACAGGTAAGGGTCACAGACAACAGCATACGTGGAGGGTCAGCCTGTGCTTTCTCACTGTGTCCGTGTGACTGAGTGTTTGCCTGCGTGTTTGTGTAGTGGTGAGGGGGGAGTGGGGGGTGTCCATACCTCTGTATTTTTGGAAACCACATGGTATGAAACAACATGTTCACTTGCACACATGGCACAGCACTCACGGTGGACTGTGAGTGTGAGCATCCACAAATGCCGCCCCCCCCCCACACCACTACCTCTTCCATCTTTTCCCAAGAACCATCATACACAAGCAGAAACACAATAAACATACAAACATGGAATTTTCTGCATTCACACACACACACACAAATAAATGCAGTCATGAAACTTCAAACACCACATATGGTACAGGTTTTAACCCTCTCTTTTCACTGTCCAAAACCAGAAGTTATCATCAACCAATGATAGATACATCTGTAAACTGAGGATATATCATTAGCAATAGTTAACAGCCTCGCAGTGTTTACATTATTGATACACAGCTCTTGAGGACTGTCAAACAAGCAGCGTGGATAAATACGTCTTCCAGGTGGAGCTATTGATCACCAAGATCACTAAGAGGTCTGCCCCCCCAAGCAGGCGGTGCTACACCTCAAGATCGATTGATACCTTCATTAGCCAATTGGATTTGGCCCTAACCTCAATGCAAAGTCTGTGTTTGTTATTGTGTGAAAAAAATGAGTCCAGTGGGGATAAATCTGGCTCTGCTGGTAAAAGGACAGGAGCGATGGTGACAGAGGGGAAAATAAAGAGAGGGAAAGTGTTGTTGAGAGCAAAAATTGGAGATGTTGAAGGTAAGGCTGAGGGTTCACCTTGGGTTGAAAGCGAGAATGAAAAAGGGTGACCCACCACTTGTCACATCCAAGCACATGTGGATCCATGTGAACGTATGTGCCTCTGAGTGCCGGTCGTGTGTTGCCCCAGCATGCATTAGACGGTGTACGTATGTGCTGGCAGGCTGGCGTAACATCTGGTTTCCATGAGGGCCAGAGCAGGCAGAGAGCAGCCAAGTACAGCACAGAAGGTATTAGAGGTAATTTACTTATTAGAGAAAAAAGACTCAATCTCAGGAGCTGTAATTGTAAATGGAGATGGGGCTTATCTGAAGGACTATCAGTATCCCTGCAGGGGAAATACAAGCAGGCAAGCAGTGGCAGTTTAACACACACTCACACACACGTGTACGTCATAGCCACAAACACACATGCAGGCATGCAAACACAAGCACACATGAGCACACACACACACACACACACACACCAGAATTATTCTATTAGATTGTTTTTACTTGCGCTTATAAATTGCATTATCTGAACTGCTAACCCTTCGTGTCAACGCAATAACAACATGCCTGATAAATGAATAGGCTATTTTAACAGAATTCATTACTCCACTGTTCTGCTTGACCGCCGGCCTGTTGACTCAGAAATGCGGCATAGATGTGTGGTGGGACATCAGTGACAAAATGTATTATAGTATCACACTGAATATGTGGTTTTAAGTACATGTATTGACTTAAATGCTAAATCCTGCAGTAATGCAACTCTAAGCTAAATCTTTGTATCATGTTTAATATGGTTAATTTACCGTAAATACAAGTTAGACAATGCACCCAATGTGCCTTTTTTTTAAAATCGCAAAATGTTTGTTTTTTTCCACTGTGAAAAAAACCTAAATAAATTCTAATAGCCACCTTTTGAAAATACCATAAAGCAGCTTATTCAAATGCAAAATCAACATAGTAACTATAAAACAATATGCTGTAGAAGAGGTACATTTAAAAACAAAAGAAAAAAGATGTCCCTAATAATAATCACTGACAGCTACTACGATTACGCAGATAGTTTGTGTTTTAATGACATTAACTGTTTCTAGCAAAGCTGTCATCCTACTTCCATGAATCTCAAAATACAGAAGAGCTTCCACTGACCAGTCTCCTCCCGGCTTCGCCACACAAACAGACCAGAATAAAGCCTTTCTTTTCCTGCCTGTGGTGTTAGCATCGGTCACTCTGCCAAACTGGTTCTGCTGTTGCACAATATGTGGATCCAGGCAGGAGACCCAAATAGCAACACAGAGAGGTTTCTTGAGTGTTGGGATGACACCGCCGCAATAAAAAGCTGCAATTATTTTCATAGCCATTTCAAATGTGCGTCACACTTGACCCGAACAGGGTGGAAATAAACCAGAAGCTGGACCTGAAAACGGGTGGGAGGGGGGACATGAGGAGGGAAGAAAAGTAGACACGTCTTTCCTTGATTTACCCCAGGCAGCCTGATAATGCACTGTACCAACTCCCCATAGTGGTAGGAGGCTGCGTGTCAAGCCACCTGTCCAATAATCTTATCATCATCTGTATCAGTGCTTTTACTCTACGACACTTTTTGTTTCCTTGGTCCAGGCAGGTTTTCTTTGTGTGTGAGTGTGTGTGTGTTGCTGCTTGGTGCTGTCATGGTGAAGTTATTTCACTCTGGGGCACCGGGAGATGACATCAGTGTTTAGGGATGCTGTCACTGTTAAGGTCTCTGAAAAAAGGTTGATGTTATCTGTTTGTAAATCAGATGACGCTCTTGTGGCTGGTTAGTCACCATCCTCGTGCGTCTGAGGTTTGTTGGTTACATTTGTACCTCTCAGTGAATGTAGTATTATAGTACTGGAATAGGACTGGAAGCAAAAACCAAACAAGACCCGAGAAACATATGCCAGAGCAACGTTGATGTAGCCAGGCACACAACGCCCCCAGCCCCATCAACGCTCGATCTTTCTGGGCCTCCGCTGAGTGTCTGACCTGCGCTGATAGTTGTCTTCATATGATCTATGGCTCTGTTGCACTCCCCCAGAAAAGAAGGCTTCTCCTGGACTCTGCCTCACACCGACAAGGCATCTGTCCTGGTCTTGACTCAGCCGAAACTGGATACTCCAAAAACCACCGGAGGCATTAAACGGAGCAACGTTCTGACCTGTGACCTCTGCGGATCGCAAAATCAGACGCGTCATGTCCGCCCGCCGCAGACACACTCAGACAAAATGCACCCGTATTGCGCACATCGTCCACTTTTCCTCCCCAGCTCCCACACATGTAAAGGTGATGAGGAGAACAGCATGCCTGCGTTGTTGCACATGTCGACCTTGGTCATCAGAGCGGCTTCGCTTGGCGAGTGGACCGAAATGAATGAAACAAGCCTAAACATTAACGTCTTGTGTCAGAGAGATCAAATGAGCTGCTATCGGTTACGCTCATCTCCTGAACACATTAGTGATCGCCTGCGTGTGGTACAGCGTGAGTTAAGCTGATATGGGCCTCACCCTTCCATCCACCCTCTGCTCACCTTTGCTCTTTGGAGACAGGCTGCAGCGTGGTCAGCGGCGTGAGCGAGGGAGATCTGTTGTGGCATGTTTGTGTGTGTGTTTGGGGTGGGAGGGACGTCTATGGATTAGAGAAGAGAGTTTTTGGCTCCTAATCCATTGACGGATTGAACAAATTTGGGTGGGCCAGGGCGCACTGAAAGGAGGAGTGTGTGGGCGGTGTCTGCCCTCAGCTATCCGCCCGCCTGATCGATCCTCGCTCGGCGGCGGCCAGAGAACCCCTTCTTCTAATAAAAACAAGCTCACACACAGAGATAAAACCACAGATTAAACCCTCCCTCCCTCCTCAGCCATCAGACAGTCTTCGTATCATGTTTAAATATACATATTCACTGATTCACTGATCAACGCTTGAGCGTGTGATTGCGCACGCGTCTCACTGTATGTCGGTGTGTGCCAGATTACTGAAGCCTCGCTGCCGGGTTTACGAGGGGGAGCTCTTTGTCTGTTCTGTGTCTTTGTGTCAGGGTGACTTTACCGCAGCGATCTGGCTTGTTTCTTCCTCTCCAGCGCTCCAAAATATTTTTCTCTCACTTCTTTTTTTTTTCTACCATGGAAGTGATTTCTTGAAAAACCCTAAAACAAAAGTAAGATTAAATCGCCTCTTACTTCCCTGTTTTTCCCGTTTTATGACTCACACTGTCCATTGTATTCTCTCAGTGCTTGAACTGGTGCTGCCAATGGATGCTGACCTCTTAATGGATAAAGCATAGTGATATTTAAAGAGTTAATTGTATACACTTTAGCTCATTTCCATGTCCACTTGTGACCATAAGCAAGCCGTAAAACACTCTGAGTTAAAGACAGACGTATATAGTATTTCTATATTTCTTCATTATACTTGGCTTCAGTGGTCTGTCCCTTCATCTCTTTATCCATCCGACTGTCCAGAGAGATGCTCTAACTGCCACTGTCTGTGTGGCCTCCTTTGTTGTAATGTTGGGCTGCTGTTCCCCCTCCAGAGAAACCACGGTGTGTCATGGCCACAGAAATAGATCTGTGTTTACATCACCTTAAACCCAGCCCGGTGCTTGTTTTGAAAGATGTGCTGTGGTGGGCTCTGTGGAAAAATGTTTCTTTTTCTTTGGGTTGGAAAAGAAATCACCAGGTATACATATAATATCCACTATGGTTGAATTAACTGGGATAATTCATCAGAATACGTTTCAGATGTCTCTTCTGTATTTATATATTAATTTCTGAATTTCTGATTTTATGTCTTGACCAAAGTTTTGTTGTGGAGGTACTGATGATGAGCCACCGTTGCCTCCATGTCTGCTCCAGTGGGGTGCTGCTGATCATGGACCCTCCTCTGGTTCCATAGCGTTGTGCAGGACTCCCCCTACAGGGCGCAGAGTGCACTGCACAGTAGAAGAAACAGCATCGCCACTGAAAAACACACAAAACAGCATCTTTTAGTATGTTCTTTTCACTCAACATGACAGGCCACACATTTGATATCACTATTATCATTTTATAGATTATTCTGTGTATTCTGTAATTATGAGAAAGTCACCCAGCTATTACTCACGGACACGCTTCACTGAGAAGAAACACTTTACTTTAAACTGATCAAATATATTATAGAAACAACACACACACATGAAAAAAATTGTTCTCTTAAGATGCTTTTCAGCAAGTGTCATTTGTCATTTCAAAATTATGCTTCAGATATAAATAACATAGCTTCAAGTACATTATTCATACTGTATACGTAATTTACATGGATCTTATTTCATCAGCTTTTTGCAAACTCTGCTTATGAGTATCTGCACACAGACATTCATTTCTAACTTTTAAAAAACTAATGATATAAATAGATGTTAAGAGATAAATATAGAAGCATGTTTAATCACTGCTGCTATCTTAACAACTTCTACTACCTAAGGTAACTACTATGACTAACCAAGCTCAGTGCCGCCGTGGTTTGGATGAGTAAACGACGATAAGTCTGAGTGTTGTCTACATCTTGATGAGTGGCTGATAAGGCGGCAGGGGTCAGATCTGAGTGGTCATCTCCTCTCTGCTCTCAGAGCGAGCCATTAATCACATGACAGTGTCTGGGTGCTGTCAGGCCGGGCTGCTGCCCACCAGGGTTAAACCAACAGAGGCCTGAGAGGGGAGGTGGACAGACGGAGGGAGGCGCAGACAAATGCCACTTTGTCTTCCTCGCTGACAGCAACACAAATGTGTCAGAGACTGGGAGTGAGGGTACAAAAGTAACTCTCACTGTAGACATATACTGATGTTACACACTATTCACACACACACGCCTGCGGTGGTTTTACTCTGCAGATTGGCATAGTTTAAGTGACTTTCTTTGTTATCCTCACATCTTCTCGCTCCAGTAACTTTTTCGGTAAAGCGACGCCGCTTGCCATAACATAGGTGACTTTCTTCCCATGCGGTGACTTATTTTCACTCTCCATCTGCTGCTCTGTTTCTCCCTTCCTCTCCATCCCTCCATTCTTCCCTTAAGAGCCAGGCTGGAGTGGCGGAGGCCTTACCCAGAGCTAAAGATAGAGCTCCTTAGAGCCTTCATCTGTCATTCTGTGACAGTATTGTAATCAGGCCGAGAAGATTCTGCCTACAGGCCGGACCCGACAAGGGGCTTGAGCAGTCCTGAGCGCGCTGGACAGCTGCCAACCCACGGGAGGCGTGTGAGTAAACACAGCATAACCCTCATACTCCATCTAATGCCAGAGCACGGAGGACAAATTTATACAACGCTGCTGGGAGCTGTTGTATAGCACAGTTCGTTAGCTTTGCCTCGGACTCCGCTGGTGCCCCGAAAAAGAGGACGCTGGCTGTGCTGGCTCACTGTGCCGAAAGGAAATGTGAAACTGCCAGTCATCTAGTAACAAAGGAAAATGGGTTTGTGAAAGAAACAGATGACATCGTTTTTTCCAGTGACTCCATTAAAAAATTCACGCTGTTTATCAGAGCATTAATCAAACAAACAGAAACATATTTTAAATTGTAGTAGAGACCCACAAATTTCAAAGGACATCAAACTCGGGGGTAAGGGGACCTGAGGGAAACTTCTATGACATGATGAGTAGCATATATTTCCATGATGTTTGAAATAATGCAGCCACAAAACATCATGTTGTGTAATGTTAATGAGCGCTTGAATGATGATAATGATACCCAGTACACAGTATATGCCACCTTATCAAATAAAAATGTCTTTTTCAATCTGAAGAAATGTAATAAGAAAAGAATCGCAGGTGGAAATAAAGATATTACCAGGTTAAAATAGCACAAGGTACAGCGTGGCTTTGGTATATTTAACTCACAATTATTTGGGATTAAATGGGAGTATGTGGGTGGTGTAAACAGTCATAGTGAAACTTTAACATCTTTACCAATGATGGGATTTCCTAACATTTCCTAATAAGAACCAAGTGCCATCTGCCACAGTGAGTGGGATCAGAAATTGATGACGCTCGATGATTCACCAAAGCAGAAAGTATCTCAAGGACATTTTTGGGAGAAGTCATATAAACACCTGCTACAGTCATGTATTGTGTGCATTTTTTTGTTCTCATTTGTGTTTTCCAAGAATGAATCTTTATCTGCTGTGCGCAAGCAAAGGTGGATGGAGATAGAAAAAGTGTGCGAGAGAGAGAGGTGGGGTTTTGCAGGATGTTATCAACATCCTGTCTGTGTGACCTGGTGCTAATGCTCATGTAAGACAGCAATCTGCTGGCACTGGTAATCCCTCTGAGACTGAAAAAAGAAAACACAAAGATCCCTTTCTTACACACACACATACACACACACACACACACAGGCACGCACACAAGGACAGTGAAGAATATTATTTCATATTTAGTGTTTACTTGTAAAGTGAGATCAAGATTAAGACTACTAGAACATTTGTATACCAATGAATTGTGATCACTTTGGAAATCCCTTAATGTTTCACATGCACTTTTAATGGGTCCAAGACTTGCTTATAACAACTCCCTGAATTAATTACATGAGCTTAGTCATTAGCAAATAGCCACGAATATGGTCAATTGAGATGGTCATGGAAAAAGTTATATATGCTAAATGTCATCATTGTGAGCATATCAGGCTGCTGACAAAGCAATCAGCTCAAAACAGTGCATGCAGAACTTCACAGAGAAAATATAGACAGATGAAAACATCTGTATTTATCAGCATAGGAAAACCAAAAGGTAGAGTGAGAAAATGTGGTTTTTGTAGCTAACCAACGCTTTAACCATCTTTGAACTGCAATGCAAATGTCTGCAGTGCTTCTGTATGCATGGCAGCAGAGAAAGGAACAAAACACTTCTTCTTCCAAGTAAAGTCCTCCACCCTGCACGATCTCACACGCTTGCACTGAAGAAGAGGTGTAAATAACCCAGAGGATCATTACTCCCCGGCCAAACAGATGGATGCTCTCACAGTGCAGAAGGGGTTAGCAGAGTGATAGAAAGTGCAAGAAGAAAAAACATCACACAAGTATGCATGCAGCCAGAGATAGAAGTCATTTCCTGAGAAAGAGAACGAGGAGGCGAGAAAAGTGCTCTCCCAGGAAGTCTGTTAATGTGGGAAAGGTGAGAGTGGAAGGCAGGTTGCGTTTAAGGGTTAGACGAAGGGTTATGGTTAGAGTGTGTTCAGGCCTGGAGCTGCAGTCAGTCTGACTAATGATGGATGGACAGGGCAAGAAAGAAAATGGGAGCTGGGGGGGGTGGTCTTTAAGCAGATTTTAGGAATATCCTAATGCTTTCCACTAATATACAAACACATACACATTAATCCACACATGTGCAAAAACATAAATGTAAATACTGTCGATAAACATGTACCTTCGACACCATGTACAAGGTTACCAGGCTAAATATAATATGAAGCACCTAACCACGGTTTACTTTATAAGGCCCAGTAAATGTCCATCAATGACAGTGTGTGTGCACAGAACATTTTCTGGGGTCAGACGTGGGCAGAATTCCCCGGAGTGCAGGTATCACCAGCTGGCATCAGCTCGCACAGAGCTCATCAACTCAAACTGCTTTTATTACAGGAAATTACGTGTGGAATGAGCACTGATTTGTCTCCCTACAACACATCTGTACTGGGGGAGCCCAGTGACGCAGGGGGAGGTCAAAACTTAAAGTAGGGAGTGAGTGGGTTGAGCTTCAATGCGTGTGTGCTCATATTTTGCAACCCCTGTGAGAACCCACTGAGTTTTAGGCATTTAAAACTTAGACATTTTTCCAAGATGAGACTATATTAATGTTTTTAAGGGCCTAGTCAAGAGTTTTAAACAAATGAGTTTCATCTTAAAACATAAGGTTATGGTCACGCTAAGCTCAAGATGATGACTTTGCTTTAGGTTAAGGTTACAATCAAGAGATAATAACCTTTACCCTCAGATTTTGAGTTAGTATATGTATATGCGTGTATTTGTATTTGTGTATGTCATGTATGTGCGTGTGGTCCCGCTGAAATGATAGATGTGTGGAGAGGGAGGAGCGTGGGGTGGGGGGCAGTAAACAGTGAGACATGCATGTAGGAGGTCTGGGTGCAGACTAAAGCCAGAGCTGTCAGGATCCCAGACAGAGATACAGATAGATCCCATCCCTCCACACACTGCCACTCGGTCTACACAGCGCCATAAACCTTCCCACCTATCAACCCAAGCTTAATGACCATCAGACCAATGGATGTCGAGTTCACTGTGGAGCTGGGGTCATCAGCGGGGCCCCCACAAAAACCCAAATCATGCGCCAGAAGAAATGAAGATCAAGCCTCACTGTGTTTGCTAGAAATTTTTAGGTTTTATATTTTAAGATCACAGCAATGGTGCAATCTTTGCCTTCAGCCTAACTGTACGCATAATGGTGGCGTTGGGCAAGACTTATGTTACTTGAAAAAGACCACTAAAACATAGGCAAAACACTGTAGTCCTTCTAATTTTTGTTCTGCGAGATTAAACGGAGATTCAGAGCTTTAGGCTGCTTTAAATGCATGATTACTACCTCCAGGCAAAATGTACTGTAATGAAAAAGACATCAAGAAGTGTGGACTTAAACCTCAACAAAGAGCAAAGAAAAAAAAAACATGAGGCCACAAAAAACACATAGTAAGGCAGAAATTATGAAAGAAAGAAAGAGCTGAATTGTATTATGTAACTTATTTTATTTTTTATTAGGGAGTTTGGGGTGTTTTTATTTAAAGTGTTAATCGTTAAACGAAGGACATGATATAATAATTACTCTTATGCATAAATACTACATGATGTATGGGTTTTATTTAAACTAATCATAGCAGACTTACCTTCCAGATGTAATAACTAATCATTTTATTCTGATTCTCAAACATGTCTTTCTTATGCAGTATATTTAGCTAATGATGCACTATGGATCGATGGTGTATGAGATGGAATTACTACATATATCTCTTGCCTCAGTGAAAAGTGCATTCATTTACTACATGCCTATGGTAACAATCACCTTGAATACATTATGATTAAAGGTGGAATTATAGTAATTTATAAATAGATTGTTTTGTCATGTTTTAGTTTTTAGAAAAGCACACGTTTTTAGAAAGAGCAATCAACATTTGTGCCAGCAGATCATAAATCCAAAATTAATCAGAGTAAATACTTGGGACCATTACTATATTTTCTTTTTAAAGATATACATATTCAGTAATCCAGCATGATTTTTTGGGTTCCCAGAGGTGGATTACTTTGAGAACGTCTCACTGGAGGGCGGAGATGTGTGTGTATGATGTGCTTGTAATATGTGTGTATATGCATGAAGGTGGAAGTCACCCCTCGTCTGACCTTCTCTGAGCCCAGGGGTCACACATTGTTCAGGAGGATGCAGACACCCAAGCTGATGAATGACCGTTCAGACCGCTTCCCTGGGTTCGTACTTACTCGGGAAATCGTAACTCATCCCCTGGGAGAGGCTGAAGGCGGACCAGGTCCCCTCTTCTGCCCCGTGTTCATTTTCTCCTGGATCCAGGATGCGTTGAAGAGGCTGAGAGCTCAGCTGCCTTGGCGGAGCTTTAAGGAGAGGTGGAGTAAATCTTCAGCCACAGCTGTCCCCTCTCTAAACTCCACTGCTGTACTGGATGAGGCCGTATATGGTGCAACCAAAAATACAGCTTGCTTTTTTTTTCTTCGATGCTTCATCACATACACACTACTTATGCCTTCATTTACATATAAAGACATTCTTTGTCATCAGCAGGTGTGATTACAGGATAAAATATATAAGACCCTGAGTTGAGTGTGAATGTGATTCAATCTGAGAGCTTCATGTTATATGATTTCATAAATGTTGCAAGTGGTGTCAACGGCTTTTGTTGTTCTTTCAAAATGGGTACAGCTATAATACTTTTCAAGGATCATGGTCAAAGTCAGCATGAGTTCACAGTCTCTTTTTGCAGTGTTCTGCAAGAAAAGTGAAAAACTCTTCACGTGAGACACAAGAAAAAAGCCCCT
>JAOXYL010000001.1:22852337-22865914 GCA_028564955.1 Terapon puta | reverse complement strand
TGGATGTATTCAGTTATTTCACTGTTGAAATTTGGAGAGAACCTTAATGAATGAATATAGTTTGTGCTTTCAAAACAATCCCTATTCTGAGGTTCCAGGAGTGTTTATATTTTGATATCAAACTTGCATCTGCTCACAAATATACAAGGCTTTAGTTCCAGGCTCATTAGAATGGTTACATCCCTGATCTCAGGGTATATATATGTATCAAAATACATTATTCAGACATGCTATTTGGGCTATTGGGGGGTGGTGGCAGGGGGTAGAGTCAGTTTCCTGTGACAGTTTTTGAAGTAAGTTCCTGTTCTGTGGAACTTAGACAGAACTCCCCCATATAGAAAACCACACACACAAACACACACACACGCACGCACGCACACACAATATTCCACCTGTGTTTTTATTCAGTGAACCATTGAATAAATATTCTAATTCAAGTGAAAGGTTTTATCCAGAGATGTCATATGATGAGCACATGACTTCTTTCACTATGTGACCTCTGTGAGTCATAACTGCAAAAAAAAAAAAAAAAGTAATTATCAAAAAAAAATGATTGACTGAGCCACCCAAAGCCTTTATCATAAGAAGTATGTTAATATACATATGACTAATTAATTGAGTGGGGCTACAGCATGGTATCATTTTCATTGAAGGGATTTTATATCATGTTTGATTTTTAGTTTAGTTTAATTTTTTTTTTATTTGGACTTTTTTTCAGCAGTTTTCCCCGAGAGCCAGAATTTCTTTTAGTTTGAGTTTCATCTGATAAGAGTAATATATGTACAGTATATGTGGCTGATTGAAATGACCATTAGAAACCCGTGTGCTGTCTATTGGGGGAACTGAAAATGTGTCTTTGCATCATGTTTGCTGGCGTGTCTGTGCCCGCATCTACATAAAGCTCAATGCGTCGTACGCACTTCCCTGCCAATATTGCCACTATGTCACCAGTATGACATGAGAGATGATACCAGGATGAAAATCGTGTGAAGCGTAGGAGAGGAAGGGAAGAAGGGATGTCATTGTCTCATTGTGAACAAATGAATCATTCGGCTCCATTTGGTCACCTCTTTTCCTCGTCCTTTCTCTGTTACTCATTGGGGAGACGGAGGGGTGCTTCTCCAAGAGTTTCCCTGCCATCAGTAGCCCAGATCCGTCTTTTAGTTTCATACAGTGTTTTAGTTTCATTATTCATAAACTGAAGGGATAATCAGTATGTGTTGAGTCTAAATGAGTCTCGGTAGTAGACCAGGTTCCTGTACAGTACTTTAGAATTATGTAATAACTGAGACCTGTTTAAATTTTTTAACTTTCAAACCAGATCAAGGTAAATAGAAAACAACTTATTTTTTCCAATTTAATCTTTAGTAATTCCTCATTGTCCCTGAGAATGTGACATTTAAGTTCCTATAGTTGTTTTATGTCTGCAGAAACTGTATATTAAAGTGAAAATTGAAATCTTTAATCCCACATACATTTGAATTTTGTGCAGCCAAGCATTGTTCAACCCACAAGAGTTACATTTAAACTCTAATTAGGGTCATAAATATCTATGGAGATTCAAAATGAATTGGACTAAATTATAGGGATATGTGGAGAAAATTATGCACCAGGCATCTGGAATTTTCTATTTGTTGCACTGCTGCAGACATTAAAACAGTATTATAGATTTGAATGTTTCATCCATCAAGCGTGACATAAAGTCACTCAAGCATTGAAAGAAGCAGACAGAAAATATGCTTTGTACACTGTGAAGAATTCCTCATTTTCAAATATTTTTATATCCCATCTGAAATACCAATGGTTTGTATCAAGCTCTGCGGGGTCTTATAAACTAGTTTCAGAGAGTTATATGTGGTAGGTAACCTTTGTTGTTGTGAGATTTACAGTGTGCACTATGGCATCCTTGTGTGGTTATGCAGGTAAATAGTAAGTGGCTGTCTACATAGTAAAAAAAATCTAAATACTATGGGAGGCTTGGTAAACCTGTTGAAATTCAAGCCATATGTAATTCGTAGATAATGAGCTAAAAAACGATCTTGTTATATTCATGGGGTTCATTAGCATGTCGAAGTCTATCTCATGCCCATCATCTCAACTTAGCAGTTACCATGCAATTTTGTATAGATCACTTTTGTAAAAAATCAGCCATCAACATAAAAGAAACACCAGTATGATTATATGAAGACAATCACATGATTAGTTCGGTAAAAATGTTGTTTTTACTAGAAATACAGTTTTAAAAAAATGATAAAAACAAAGATCAAGTAAAACAGTCCGATAGTAAAACCTATCTGTAATATAACGCCTCATTGCATCTGGAATTCCATGCAATATTTATCAACTCATATAAAGATTTTCTTATATACTGTAAAAAATACAAAAATATCTATTTGATCTGCCTATCCAAATGATCGTCACCCAACTCAACTTCAAAAATAACAAAAAAAAATTCAGTTTCAAGAACTAAATTGCCTACTGATATAAAACTGCAATACTGTAATGAGGCTTTGAGTAAGTCTTTAAAGATACAGGTAAGAAAGATTTGTTAAGAAAGTGAGCAGAAGGAAATTGTTCTTATCTGTTCTGTTCTTTAACCCATAACACTCTCTTGTAATAAAACAGCAGTTTAGACACAGAGTTTGTCTTGTACCGATACAAATATAGACATAACTGATAAACAAAACATTGGGGACATTCTTGTATTGAGCTGTAGCTTAAAAGTCTTACTGTAAAAAGATTTGTTCACCCTTATCTCTATGTAAATCCTGTGATTTGTATAAATGTCAAAACTAACTGTGATACTGGCTGAATTCCCCCTGTCAATATAAAATAAGAAATGTCCCTAATATGTTGTACATTAAGTCTGGTATACCCTGAAGAGCTCCTTGCCGGTGTTACTGCTCACGGTTCAGGCAGTGATGGGCATGTTGTCCCTGTAGCAGGCAGGCCTCGGAGGGCCGCTGTAGCTGCACAAGTCCTGGTAGATGCGGGCCATCTGGTCAGTGGCCAAACTGTCAGACATCTCCAGGGTTGGGTTGTTGCAGAAAGGCTGGGAGCGGCGCATGTTCACTGCATCCAGCAGGTGCTGGCAGTTCACCACAGTGATCTGTCACAGAAAGAAAAGAAATGTGTTTTTAAGTGTATATGCAGTAATGAGCCTTTTTCTATTTGGGGAAGACGGCATAATGGATATTTACGTCAGGGAGACCCATGATATGACTTGGCTGGTCTTACCTGCACAATGATCAGTTTGCTCTTGGCATTGCTGACATCATGGAGCTCCTCTCCAAAACAAAGGGTCACTGTCGGATCAGGAGCAGGAAATTGACCCTCCTGGTAGAGCTGTAGAGCTGGAACATAAAAAGTATGTGAACAGCTGTTTAGACAATCGTTCAGACTTTACTATATTGTTGTTATAATATCGTGAGCGACGTTTGCTTCAATGTGCACTTTTCTAAATGTTCAATAATCAAACAAGCATGGAAGCACACCTTGAAGAAACCTTTCTGTGTCAAAAATCTTGACTACGGCATCCCTCTCAAGTTTACATGGCATGGGGCTATACTGTGAGCCCACTTCTCCCAGCCCGCTCCAAAACACACGGCTCTGGCACAGCCTTTTGATGAAGACGCCCTCTTGGTTGGCACGGACTAGCACACCTCTCTCCAGGTGGCCCAGGAGCTTGCGCGTGACATGGCGCTGGCGGTCGTACTCAATGAGCTCAGCGGGGGGGAAATTCACACACTGCATGCTGTCGGAGCCGTACAGGGGGCCACGACCCAGGTGCTGCTGTGGGGAGATCCGGCAGCCCTCAGGATGAGCAACCAGTGTGTTGTGCATCAGTTTTCCTCCATAGTAGAAACTGATCATCATTTGGGAGAAAGCTGGAGAGGAGAACACTCAGTAAGCTTTGAAAATGAAAAGAATGACAGTGGCATATGTCCAGTAATCCACTGGTCTTACCATTACTCTTATATAAACATCTGATGGTATTACAAAACTTTCACTAATAACATAAATTAATACCTGAGCTGAGATTTCCTGATGGCAAAGGGTCCTGATGTGGTGGGAAGGCTGTGAATTACAGGAGGAAGAAATTAGTTAAAGTCCCTTTAAAAAAAAAAAAAGTGGACATGACCACACTGCCATGTCATTATTGTGCTGCATCATCAGAAATACCATTTCTCTAGCACGATCTCACAAAGAAATAATCACCTTAGTCAGCAAAGTTCAACAGGATGTTAGTCAATCCTTCCATTGCAGAATTCAACAGACAAGCAAATAACCTCTATTTAGCACCCACAGCTGCAGGGACATTGAGATTTCCACTGTGGTTATTGTCAACAAAGCTCACAAGACAGAGCCGTCTGATTTAAGAGGTGAGACGAAAGGTGCCTGGACAGACTTGCAGCCACAACAGTGACTGAAGTATTAACGACTTGATTTAATCGGAGGATTAATGTGTTACATTGTAAACTGGGTGGAGAAGGTTTTCTTACCATTCATGCCTTGGGACCAATACTCTGGACTGGCCGGGATGCTGCAGCTTTCCTCCTGCAAAATCACAACAACATCGTGAGCTGCTGTCGAAACAGCACCTTTGTACGCTTTGCAGAGGCAGCGAGTGTATGCTCGGTGCAACAAGTGTTGAGGGTGATGAGGGGGAGAAAAAAAAAAGTGGTGCAAAAGCCGAGTGGCAATAAAAGCTAAATATGTGTCGTGATGGGGAGAAAAGGAGCTGAGAAATGGTTCAAAACGTGGTTAAAAGTGAGAATTCTCACCTCTTTAATAAACTCCTCCAGTTCTGCAGGGCTGCAGTCCATGTCAGTGATATCACCAGAGCTGGCCGTAGCTGGCATGGCCATCATGGAGCTTTTACCATCTGTGGGGGAAAGAAGGCGTCATGATGACTCTGTTCATGTTACAAATGCGGTGGTTTTCCTAGCCGGCTGCTTTTTTGTGATTCATAATTGTTGAGGCAAAATGTCTGTTAAAAGGTCATCATTGTTGATTTTAGGGTGTCCATGTTTGCCGGCAGTTGGATAATAGAGATGTTTTGAGTTATCACTGAAAATGAATACAGAAGCCACTACTGCACCAACTCACGCTTCTGTTCTTCCTCGGGTACAATGCGATAGACTTTATAGGGCTCCGAGATGTCCAGCTGTGACCTTTCTGTCACCTCCTCAAAGTCGGGGCTTTTGTTGAGGGCACAGCGAAGTCTGGTCTTCCATGTCGCCGGCTCAGCCTTGTCGCCCTCCTTAAACTTGCCTTTGAACACAGCCCAGGCCTGTAAAATGAACAATATACACATATATATTTATTTATGTTTGGATTGCTTGTTTGGGTTGAAGTTGACCAGTTAAAAGACACAAAATGATGAAAAGATTTTCAATAATTCTTTAGAATGTAACATTTAAATGTTTAGTGTGAAATGAACCTGGATGATTTACAATCATTATTACATGAATACAGATACAACACATAATTATTGTATTTTGTCATGTGTTCATGTAAAAAACTTCATGTGTTTAAAAAGAAGAGGAAACAAAAATCTCTCAAGGTCTAAATAATGATTTCCACTCGGCCACAAAACAGATAGATTTGATGAAGCGCTGGACAGATTCATCCAGATTTATTGTCAAGTTCTGGTTTTACGCGCAGCGCTGCGTAAAACTCCATCTACAGCCAACTCTATCTACAGTTCTACAAAGTAAAATAATGCTGTCAAACCTTAAAAATGGAGGCGTCTACTTCCTGGTTGTAATCCTGTTTCCCTGCGTGTTTCCAGGGAATTCGGAACAAAGTGCGGCTCTCATCCTCCCACTGCAGCCCGGAGTACTGCGCGCTCTGGATCTGCTCCACCAGCCACTGCTTCAGTCTCCGACCTCCGGGGTTTGACATCTTGATGGAGGAAAGTTGTTTACCGATCGCTCACTTGTGCCTGAAAGAAGGTAACACAACCCATGATCGTTGATGAATTATAACTATTTACTTTTAATCGAAGATATTGCTGTATTTTATCTTTAATCGAGGAAAAGGAATAAATTGTATTCCACAACTTTCCCCATTCCATTAGAAATCAAAAGTAAAGGCACTTACAGTCAGATAAAACAGATGAGTGACAGATGGGTGACTGTCAGTCTTAATCAAGAGAGTTTAACTTCTCCCCGAGTCGTGCCCATCAACTTTATTGCGCTCCGTGTTATGAATGGAATGGCTGTGAGATGATTTGACAGAGCCGCCACGGGCCGGCCAATCAGAGCGCAGAGGCATAAGTGGTCCCGCCCATTCCGGAAGCGTTGTTCTGCGAACTGCCTGCATTTACAAGAAATGGCCTGACAGGCCGTGGCTGTCAAGTCGCTGCCCACGCCAAAACAGCTACGCAGACGGGGAGCGCTGAATGCACCCGGAGAGTCACAAGTTACCTTGTGCTGTGGGGGATTTCTGCGCTCCAAACCAAGGTAATACATCCCCTCCACGCCCACTCACCAGTGGTGTGAAACCTCAGAAAACGACATATAGCAGGTACAGTATCCCACAGTCTGAATGAAGGTGAAGAAAGCTGAATCCAGCGGCCCTCTGCCTGTCTGATATCAAAATAATGTCGCACATGATGGCAGGATTATAAAGGGAGATCAAATATGTGATGGGTTAGTGAAAGGGGATCAACAGGGAACTGCAAGTCATGACAAAGCGACGTTATATTTCCATTCACCATCCTCGAGGTGATGTTATAAAATTCCATGGATCTTTCTGCCAACATCATAAACCTATTGTTTCATCAGAGCAAATACTCCTCATATCCTCCTGCTGGCTCTTCACCATAAACTTTGTCCTTTAATCATCTCCGGCGGCTGATGTAGAGCTGAGACGATCAGTGGTTTTATTGATCACTCCACCCACAGGAAAGCACTTTGTTTGATGATTGAATAATGGTTTTAGTAATTTTTCATGCAAAAAGTATTAAACAGTCTCTGCAACCCAGTTGTGTGAATGCCCTGTTCTTCTCAGTCCTTTGTGATGGTAAATTGATCATTTGGGGGTTTGAGTCTGTTGATCGCTGACTTCAGCATTACTTTGGGAATTTGGGCATCTCTGATTTCATGTTCTGTCTTTTTAGAGACTAAATGAATCCTATAATTGAGAAAATAATGATAATAGATTTTTATAATAAAACGTGTCTTATGCCATATAAAATTAAGAGTTCATCATTTATCAAAAAAAGACCTTGAAATTGGATTCATTTTAATCGATCAGCCATCTATCATTTTTATTTAATAAATGACCGTGATATTTGTTAATTGATCATTTAACAAATCAGAGTGAACAGAAGAAACTCTCCCCATAACTCCATTTCCTTTCAGTATTACATTTAGCCTAAATTACAGTAAGTCTGACTTTATGCTTTCTGTTTGTGTTTAAAGAGTAAATACCCCCCCCCTCGAGTCCTGCCTGAAATGAGTCTGAACATGCCCACACCTGACCATGAAGACCTATCGAGAGAATTTATCAAAACATCGTCATCCTTCCCAGACATAAATAAATCCTAATATTATGAAGACTAAAATAGGTAGAGATACATAAACAGCGAGACTTAATGTGAACAGAGGCATTGCTAAATAATCCACAAGACTGATTTGAAAACATGATGATGGGGAAAAGATTTGTTGATGTTTTAAGTAAGAAAACCTGTGAATTGCAACATTGGCATAGTCAGACCTTCAGTGGAATGCTTTTTTATGTGAATATTATTTGACAGTAGCTAAGATCATGAGTTTTCCATAATACATAACTAGTGAGCAATATCATCTGCCGCTTGTATGCCGTAATCCAAAGTCACTTTTTTCATAAATACTCGCATTGTGTAAAATTAAAAGTGGCCTGTGGTATAAAGCAGCATTACCAGGAGATCTGCTTGGTAAAACCCAGAAGTCTCTCAAATCTTGAACATTGGCATTCATTAAAAGCTGTTCTGGAGTTTACTCAGCTGCGGTTATCAAGCTGCATCATGAGTTGAGCAGCTGATCTAAAAGGTGCTGCGATACCAACCATGCATTACTTCCACACAAACGCACGCCATGCTGTTCAAAGTACAGATTTATTAGCGTTTCAAAATTTTTTGTCAATCACTGCATTTTATTATAAAACACAAACAAAAAAAGAAAAACACCATAAATACACTATTAAAAAAAAAAAATCAACTGCACCTATAGATTTATAACACAAATAAATCCCGACCCACACCCCAAAAGGAAAAAAAAAACAGCTTTGTCACAATTAAAAAGATAAATCAGAGCTTCATTAAAATCAGGAAGACTTAAGGTTTTGGACTGCAGAGATCCTTTATGTGTAATTATAGTTTTACTCAGCCGTACTTTTAATAGCTTCCCAATTTAACCTGCTGTGTATTATTTAAAGGAACATTTTGCCAATTATTAAACTCGCGCCATATGTCACTGTCACAGTTCTGTAGCCACCTGGAGCAGCCTGGTTTACTAACAGATCCCTCTTGTGGCTTATCTGACATCAGTTGGTGGTATCCAGAGGGTTTGGCCGTTGTACTGTACTTCTTTTGTCCTCTCCTCCTGATAAGAGATAACTCAGAAACATTTTCGTTGGCCCGGAGCAGAGCTGCTGCGAACTGACGAAGCTGACATTTCCTCGCAGGCCACCACCCTACATTTACTAAAATCAAGCCACTGTGCTCTGCTGTTGGCTCATACTGAGTGCAGACAGCTTGAAAGTGTCTTCAAAGATTATCCAAATGCAGCACCACCTGGTATGAAAGAGCAGCTTCCGACTGAGTGTAAATAAATTATGTTTACTCCATAGACAGTGATGTGCAACAGTGATATATTTACTGATCTTAAAGCATTTTTAGGTGGGTAGCGAAGCTGCGATTGACAATTGTTTGGTCAATGTATACTTTAAATGGTATATGTAATGTCAATAGTGTTTATACATTCGACAGGCAAGCAATAGCACTAGCTTTTAGTAGCGTGGCCAGCATGAAACCTCCCTCAGGTAAAGTATTGACCACATTAAAAGCCTTCAGAAGAACTGGTACGTATCAGAAAACTGGGCCAAATAGCTTTTTGGGATTTCACCAGACATCCACATAATTTGAGACAAAATGTTCCTTTAAGACAGCACGAATTAGTCTCAACTTTAAGGCCGACACAGGAGATGTTAAAGTGTCCACGTGGAAGCGTAGTTTACTCGTCATAGCTAAGGTGCTGAGGTGTTTTGAGTAAGGCGTGTGTGTGTGAGCACCGATACCCCTGTTGTGGCTGTGGTTAAGGGAGCACGGGCGGTACTGGTAGTGAAGAGGAGTCTGTAGCCCAATTCTAAATCAACCCCCACCACTTCGAAATGACTAATCAGATACAAATAAAGTATAAAACATACTTTAAAGAGGTACTTACTTAATCCTTTCTGAGTTGTACAAAGGCCTTAAAGGCGATTATAACTTTGGGTTGATTTGGAATTGAGCACAGAATAATAGCTTCTGCCATTTGCAGACAGCTCTGGGCAGGACTTTAGCGTGAGCAGAGGCCCATTTTTCAGCTGCTGCCTTCAGGGTCATCAGGGTCGGACGGCAGGGTGCAGACACCGACACCTTGACTTATCCAGCGGTGGTCTGCTCCTCTCCTGTGGCTCTCCTGTTGCTCTGTGTACTGGCTCAGCAGGGCCCCCACCTGCTCCTGGTCATTAAACGGACTGGGACGGAAACTGGACCGTAACCACGCTCGGTACTGAGAACAAGACAGAAGATTAAAAAGACTCATTATGTTGAGATTGTTTTGCATTACAGTGTTTCACACTTTACTGATGACACATTTTATATACATATATAGTTGCTTTGAATTTCATCCTTGAATAAATTCATTGGATTGAAGTTGAGTTTCTGGTGCTTTGGTGCCTAATTCTTAATCAGTGTCTTTGATTCAAATATTTTTTATATATGGAAGCCTGCTTTTCTTCAAATACCACTGCGATAGTTTGAACTGAACTTTACCTCGTTGAAGAAGACTATATCAAATGTATGTCATGAAATAATCACTGGTGTGTTCAGTTTGTTAAGTAATAGGTTAACTAGAACATGGGGGCTTGGCAGATGGGAAGAGAGAACAGGGAGTCTGTCATGCAAGACTTCTTGGGAAAACTTGGCTCCCTGCATTCACTACATTCCCGCTCACACAGTAACCTGAGACTTGGGTTTTCCCCTGCCGTAATGCCTATTACATTCACATTTTGGTCCAAAGAAAATCTCCTCTTTAAAAACATTCCGGTTACCCGATTTGTCATCTTGGAAATTCTCGGAACATTAAATGTGAACGTGTTAATGAAGTCTGCATCCAGTTGCATCGATGTGTCCAGGATGCCCAAGTTGCCCAGATGAATAGCTGGAAAGTCTTTTGACGATGACATCACAGTACACAGGAAGTCGGTGGTAAGGTCTTTACTGAATTTTGTGACTTTTATAGAAAATAAGACATCTTTATATTTGAAGGGAAGCACTGACTTGTTTAATCATAGCAGTGTGAGTAAAATCTATCAAGTAACATGGAGATGCTCCAAGTGACTCAAGTTAACCAAAAAATCTTAACAGGCTTGAACTGAAACCAGATTTTTCTTTTAAATTGGTAAAGAACTGGCGGTCTTATGTGTGGAAGCATTTTGGATTTTTGACATACATTGGAACCTCCGGAGTTTCAGTTTTAGAGTACAGTAAATGCAAGGGTGAAAACAGCCCCTCCATAAAACTTACTAAAGTACCAAATGTGTTTGTCCCATGGGCGGGTCAAAAAGAAGTGTGAAGGCTGCTGGTGGTTAATGGCTCGTCTTAAGTAGATTCTGCAGGAATGTAATTTGTGTTATAAGGTAATTATGGTGATATAGATATTTACTGTAGGTGATAGATGATACTTCCTGTCTCTAGAAGGTTTCTATTACATGCTGCAGCGTTTGTTTCCAGGAATGATTTTCAATGTTGGTTCAAAGGTGTCGACTGGTCCAAAAAAAAAAAAAGAAAAAAGGGAAAACTTGCAACGCCTTAAATGATGTCCAGGAATTCAAAATTACTTTGTGCAATACCTTATTCTTTACGAAATACAATGAAGTGAAAGTCACTCTGAATGTAATCCATTCATCTTCCTAAAATTAGTATTCTCACCCTCAAACCAAAAACCAAAACAATTCAGCACTGACTCATAACATGAACACAACTCTTCTGAATAAAAAAACATTCTGAATAAAAAAATTAAAAGAAGCCTTAAAAGATAACACCTTGTGGGTGAACTTATTCTGATAACTATAATTGTGTCACCTTGAAAGGGAAAATGAAACCTCAAGCGCTTTACAATAAGGCAAAGCTCACATGAAGTGGACTTTGCTTTGTTGACGCTCAAGTCACAAGTTAAGTCAAAAGATGAACCAGAGGCAGCTTGTCAGCTGTTGCTAACTGTTAACTAAAGGCTGAAGTTCATATCTTAACTGCTTCATAATAAAGCCAGTTAACGAGGCACAATACTGTTTGGTTCTTTTAACAAACACTGAATACATACAGCAGTAATATAAATGGGATTCTCTGGTCTTTTCTGGACTATACGGTGTTTTTCGGCCTTCACGACATTTTCAAAACACAGTTATTGTATATGCGCTTCAGTGTATTTCACATGTCAGTGTGACGCTGTTGCCTTTAGGATACTTCACTTTCTATCTGATGCAAATGTGGGAAAAGCGCAAATACAGAAAGCCCATTTCCCCATAAATCCTCGAAATCAGTGTAAAATCTACAAACAATGAGCCTTTTTTTCATATTATGTTGCAAGATGCTGACAGTAACACTCGACACGTGATGAGCAGTACCAAGCTAATGCAATCCCAGCAAACCCCCCTGCAGTTCCCCTTCTCTACTCAGTGGCAGGGCCGGTGTCACTGCAATGGAATCATGCACATCCTGCCTGTCTTTAAGTAAATAAAATGTCGCAACGTCTTACAGGTAGCAAACAGTTACCTACAGTGTGTTGATATCCACATAACACATCCTGCCAAGATTGAAATGCTGAGACTTTTACAGCTCAAAATCAAATGCAAATAAAAATGTTATCACTCCATAAAATGTGAACTATGATGTATATGTCTTTTCCCAAAAACACTGAACCATCTGCCTCATACTTTCAGTTACATTTGTCTGACACTTTCTCCATTTGAAAGAAATGCTGTAGTCTATGCTGACCATGAAACCAGGAAGTTTGAACTTATTTCTTATAAGTGGTGGTGTAAAGTGAAAGTATACAAGTCAAAACAAATGTCCACTGTCCAGATCCCCACAAAGTTAGTATACTTTATATATTGACATTTTAGAGTTGTCCCGATTTGTATTGAAACAGGACAATTCCTCTTAACTTCAAAGGAGGAGGACCACTTGCTCTGAGTTTTAACATAACAATTAATAACAATTAATATGGAGAATTTATAATGATAATTTTTTCAGATAACATTAAATGTGTTTGTAAAAGGTCTCCTGAGCTGATGCTGGATTGACACTTTTTTTGTTTTCCCACACAGCACAGTGAATATATTTGTGTATTTGATGCACAGGGCCTCTGTTTAGCTTCTGGCTGTGGGTGAGAATCTCAGCTAGGCCATTTTAGTCAGCTGATGGTTTACTGTGAAAGAAACCTAGGCTGTTTATTTGCCTCAACAATAACATTTCATTTTTTATTTATCACATTTAATCATACAGGGCGCAATCATAGTGTACACAGTAATATGTCGCACAAATGTTACTGCCAAACAACTATAGAAAATATTATACATACATAATCCCGCACGAGACAGTGACCACAGGTGTCAGGTATTTTATGTTTCATGACAACAAAGGAGCCACTATTAACGTGTATCAGGTTAACCACCGACTGCAAGTGCAGTGTGATGTTTGTATGTGTCACATCCTGTGAGTTCCTATGCCTGTCTAACTTTGAATCACCACATCCACTAGAAATGCTAGAAAAACGTCAGGGCCAATAGTATAATGAAATATGGCATTTTTAAATGTGAACATCTTGGAAAAATTACAACTTAAAATCCCCTTTGATTTCTGTCTGCACCACTGCAAATAGTAAAAGTGGCTGAATGTCTGTAGGTATTCTGTGTGTGCATTCATGTGTTTACCTCTGAGACTTGTGTTGTCTGGTACTCCTGCAGCTGCTGTTGGAAGCCATAGTTTGGGCCGACAAAAGAGCGAACAGCTTTGACCGCCGACAGGCACTCCTCCCAGCTGTAGTGGGTGACAGTCATCAGGTAGGCCACCACCATGGTAGTGCTGCGGGACACGCCTGCAAGGCTGCAGCAAAGGACATGGTTTGTTCATAGTTATAAAACAACTGGCCATTTGATACTATGTATTGCATACTGGTAAAAGGTTAATAAAGGAACAGCTACTACAGAATTTTACAATCATACCTTGTATGATGCCTAAAACAGATAGCTTTAGATTATATCCTCTAATATCCTCTAATGCATGCTTTGATGAAAGTATACATACAACCAAAGTAGGGTCTGGT
>JAOXYL010000001.1:22823847-22835423 GCA_028564955.1 Terapon puta | reverse complement strand
TCGGGGTGAGTGAGAGACTGTTTACATTTCAGACAGCTCCGAGCAGGCACTGACGATGATGATGATGACGACGACGATGATGATGTGTGTGTGCATGGATCAAACTTTACAAATCTCACCTTACTGTCAGATGATGAACTGTTAAACATTCAGATCTTCTACTGTAAGGGTGAGGAGGGTTAGTGTAATACATTGATCAGGTGTGTGTGTGTGTGTGTGTGTGAGAGAGAGAGAGAGAGAGAGAGAGAGAGAGAGAGAGAGAGACCTAAAACTCTGACTCTGTCCGTCCTCAGGGAGATCTGGGTCCCTTCAACCCCGGCCTGTCGGTGGATGTCCCGGTGTGGTTGGCCCTGAATCTGAAACAGAGACAGAAGTGTCGAATAGTTCCTCCTGCGTGGATGGATGTTGGTAAGAGGCTCAGCACACACAGGGCTTTGACATGTTGAGCACTTCTGAGGTCAGAGGACTGCTGTTAACTGTCTGAGTGTGTTTGTTGTATCACTGGCCTGTCAGCTTCCACATCTTAAAGTAAACCTCTTGCATCTGATGAGAGCATTTGCTTTAAAATAGGACTAAAAATTCCCACGTTTATTATAACATTTTTTATGAGCATTATTATTATTTACACCTAAAACATTTTTAACTGAATTAGTTGATCTCTTACATCCTGAGCTTAAGGAGGTCTGAAAGTATTAAATGGATTAAATGAACTTAAATTAATAAAATATCTTAGTAAGTTTGTAGTTGAATTAGAAAAAAAAAAAACTAAACAATTCCCCAAAACATCTAGTTTTTTTCTTGGCAGGTGTTACGCTATCATGAGCAAAGAAAACCTGAAAATCCTCAGCACAAAGTGGTGAAAACACTGGAAATGGAACTTCTGTGATCAGCACATCTGAGAGAGATATCGACATTCGTGCTGATTTGTTCTGTCTGGCAGTGCGACTCGTTAAACGTCTGTTTTTGACCTGCCTGCTGTCGATCCTGTGCAGAGAAACTGGAGGAGATACGGGAGCTGGAGAGGAAAGAGGATGCCTTTACACCCGTTCCCAGTCCTTATTACATGGAGCTGACCAAACTGCTGCTCAACTAGTGAGTTGCACACGCTCGAGTCATCCCCGTGTAGAAATGGCCTCCAGTCTCACAGCGCTAAATGCCCCCTTGCTGTCTGTAGGTGTGGCTCTCTGCCTTACATGGTGTCTTGCTTGTGTCTGCAGCGCCTCTGACAACATCCCTAAAGCGGACGAAATCCGCACGCTGGTCAAAGACATCTGGGACACGCGCATCGCCAAACTCCGCCTCTCAGCCGACAGCTTCATCGGCCAGATGGAGGCTCACGCCAAGGTAAAACTGAGCGTTTAGTTCCCGCAGACTGACCATCAGTGAGTCATTATTAATAATTAAGTCTTTGTAATGACTTTGCACTTCTTAATTGTGGATTTGGTTTTCTTATAGCATGAAGGTGTTATCTCAGGCCCTGCGTGTGTAATGGGCCTTGTTTTTACTACATTTAACATTTCACAGACTAATGATTTATTTATTAATCACAAACATCAGATTAAGCAACAGAAAAAAAGTTTGTTGTTGGCTGCAAAGCTACGATTGGTGCTTCACACGTACAGCCTCATTTCAAACTGGAGGTTAAGTCGAAATTCAAAGACAAAAGTCAACACTTTTTTTGTAAATGGCATCTTCCAGTGAGATGAAAACTTGAACCCTGGGGCGCCCTGATTGTTTCTTAATCAACAGGATTAACAGCAAAATACTTGGGATAATCCTTTTATCCCCTCATCTTGTGGCCCTGCCGCTTCCTGTTTCACTGTCCTATTAAGATCCAGCAGATCGTTAGAGAGCGTTTCATTTTTGCACGTTTCGAAGCCGAGCGCGGCTCCCGTCTCACTCGACTTCCCTCCCTCTGTAGCTGGACAACCTGACTCTGATGGAGATCAACACCATACGAGCGTTTCTTCTCGACTCTCTCAACTGCATGTACAAGCTACGTTCCAACCTGCAGCCTGGCTCCAGTAAGGGACAGTACATGGACTACTGATGAAGGCCCGCCCATCAGGTCTGGATTTGACCTCCAGAATTGGCGAAGACTGGGATTAAAGCCGCGTACTTGTGTTCTTGCTCAGCGGGCCTGTTGACACTCAAAAGACTGTTTCTGTCTCGGAGGTTGAATCCACGAGAGTTATGTTGGTCGCTGATTGCATCTAACTGAGTGTTGTTCAGCCTTGAAAATGTGCATATTTAATTTAGGATGCTTACTGTAGTAGCTGCCATCATTTTTATATATGTAGAAGTGGCAAAATAAATGTGTTTGTGTATGTTGAGTTTAAATGTACTTCTACTCTTTTGTTTTGTTTTTTTTTTTAAACAAGTTTAGTATCAGACAAAAAACATTATGCAAACCTTAGTGATGATGTCATACAGCTAAAATGATTTCAACTTCAAGACATTGTTCAATTTTTTTCCATTTTATAAAAATAAAATTAATCAAAAAGAATCTAAAGATTAATTGAGACAAAAAATAATTGTTAGTGGCAACACAAAATTTGTTACAGCAACAAACAAATGTGTGAGTCAGTCATAGGACGAAAGGAATGGTTAGCCAGTGGTATTATATTTTTGTTTAGCCGCTGGGGTAATCTAAATTTATAGTGACCAAGACAAGAAAAAGAAAAAAAAAGCAGAACAACTGCTTCCTTCTGTCTTGTTTTTTTTTTTAGGTATACAAAAATGCTTATGAAAGTTGCGGTTTGAAAAACAGGCAACACAAGTTGACCCCTCCTCCCCTGCACACTGTTATTGGCTGGGGGCTTAAAGAGCACCGCCAAAAGCCCAGAAACACCCTGAAAACAGCAAAATAAGAACATCTGGGCAGAGATATAGTCTCTATACATACAAATAGCTCATTGTCTGAGACAATATGTTGTTTTTGGGATCATGCTACTCATTCAAAGTTCTTGAGGGGACATTTGCCCTGTATTTGACCCACAGTAAATATTTAAGAGCAGTGAGGAGCCACAGCGCAGCATCCCAGGACCCACTCCAGTTCTGAGGTCAGGCTTAAGTGGAGGATGACACGAGAACTATTTTTAAAACCTAAAATGTCTGATGGGAGGGGCAGTCTCTCAGTTTTAATCTAAAGACAGTTACAAGTCAGTATTAGCTAGAGTTGTTTCAGTGTTGAAGTACTAACCAGATCTAAGGAGAATCTCTGTGAGGAAGGTTCCACGAATATCACACGTGCATGTTTCCAGCGTTCTACCCTCCCATTAAATTGCCAATCTACCAACACCCACAAACAGACGAAGGTTGAGATTTAACATTTTTGAAATATTTTATTTTCTTTTTTGTCTGAAATCACAGCCATATATTCATAAATACCTAATTACTACATTCAACAAAGAATATATTACATTACAATGAATTCAAACAAGTACATTTTAAAAACAGGATTTCACAGCATCTAGACATCCTCCACTGAGTAATGGGGCTATTGCATGGGCGTGCGTGGGTTGGAGACGGGGAGTCCGGGTAAGGGGCTCACTGTACTGCGCCTTCCCTCCCCAGGTCATTGGCAGCTTACTTCAGCATGCGTGCTCCCTCGTCAACGGACAGGCCGCGCCCTCAACTCTCTTCTGCTCTGTAAAAATGACAGACTACACTCTGTATCCACCCGAACTTCTGAACTGGCTTGGGGCCTCATTAATTAAAAAAAAAAAAAGTGGTTAAATTTATTCTGAGATGCATTCAGGTAAAGGAATTGTGTGCCCTTTCTTGACATGCACATATGTGAAAAAGGTGTGTCGTACAGTAGGCGCGTCGATGTAAAATGTAAAGTCCCTGATCGCTGACGTTACGTGTGGAAAGTCCATCTCGTGGACTGCAACTCATTCACATGCTCCCAAATTCTTGAGGCACTTGTAATTAATATGCTGTATGTCGAGGGTAGTTTGTGCTTAAATCTATATTTTTTTCAAAATAATTAGCTTTCTGCACGTTTTCAATATTTGCTGTTTTTTCTTTTCTTTCATTTTTTTTTTTTACTTTGAGCTACTGAAATCTCCCACCCCCATTACTTGTGCAGCTGGGGTGAAAACCCTTAAATACAACGGATTCGCACAGCTCACCGATGGTATTTGGGGTCCTCCAATCACACATAAGGCTGAGGCAACATGAGTTACAGGGTAGAAAGTCGGTGTGAGACCTGCGGCTGAATCTCGGGGCAGAGCTGACGAGGAGGATGAAGGGCAGACGGAGGCTGTAAACAGGTGTGAAGCCAGGTGGATGTGATTTTGTACTAGGAAATGCCCAGTTTGAATCTGCCTGTTGTGTGTTCTCCAGTCTCTTGTTTAGGAAAATGTTGGCAACTTTGGATAGTGAGGGTCCTAAAAATGGGTTAATGCAGGAGGGAGGTCCAAAGGTATTCAGCAGTGGAAGATGGCCATTCTGGTTCGTCTGTTTGGCTACCTAATTGCAATTCCATTTAAAATTAAAAATCCAAAATGCTACCATGTCTCATTTTGGCACTAGGTCCTCTCGTGGCTGCGGGGGGCTTGATTTTTATAAGGCGTCACTGTCATATTGTTTGAGTCCAACGCATTGTAATGTCATAGAAAGTGAAGCGAAAGGTCAAATGGCAGGATAAAGCATCAAGAACCAGTTCCATCAGCCGGCTGCTTAAGAGACTGTTTATGTTTCTACAAAATAATGAAAAAGTCATGTGATCAAAGGAAAAAAAACATGTCACTCTGGATCTTAACTGGTTTCTGCATGACAACATCAGCTAACTCGTTACTCCAGCAGTGAAGCTGAGCAGAGGCGTTGCTGAAATGGGGGTTAAAAGAGGGAGACACATGTTGCTGTGCAGGGAGGGCGGGGGGGGCGGTGAGAGGGCACGGGTCTCGGGACCTCTTAAGTAAGCTTTGCTGAGCTCTAAAGCCAGATGAGGTGGCTGTGGCTGGGTCTCAGCTGCGCAGTGCCAGGAGAGAGCAAGAGGAGGAGTGCATCCTGTTCCCTCTCACACTGTTAAATGTCTCGAAATGAGCTGTTCTGGCCAGCAGCAGTACAAACACTAAAAGCAAGGCTTTCTTTTCCAACCCAAAAAAAGCATAAACATATAAAAATGGCAGGCTTTTTTTTCTTTTAAAAGAACAATGATTAAAGTAATAAAAACATACAAAATTCTTTTAAGTCTTCATATTATATACAATACAAGGCTGAAGCACCTTTTAAAATTCTTATTCTCAAATTTCTATTTCGAAATAAAACATTTCCTTAATTCTTTCCAAAAATGTGCATTTTCTAAGTTCTTCCCTAATTTGAACAGTTCTTTGTTGTAACACAGTACCACCAGGTAGTTCTTCAGCTTTTATTCTTAAGTGCATTTCCAGTTCAAAAGCTCATGTGGCCACTGTGATAAAAATCAGTCCCGACTGGCCCGAAGCCTTCAGAGCGTTCAAGTCTCTCGGCGCCCCTCCTGGGGTTGCTGCTCCCTCATTGGCAGGATTGTCTGTGTGGTTGTGGCGGTGAGGGATGCAGGGACTGAACAATAGAGCAGCAGGGACCGAAGCCTGTGTGAAAAGCAGGTGCGTCTGTTTGTGTGTGTGTGTGTGTTGATCTTCAGGTACTCCTGCCCTGTGCGCTTGCTCATCTCGGGGGTTGGCTACATTGGCACGCGTTAGTGGCTCGTGGCACAGTCCCTGGCTGGCCGCAATCCAAAGACTGCCTGTCCTTCACTCTGTGGTCCTGCATCATCCATCTATTCATTCACTCCATTCACTCATCATTCATTCATCTTATCTAACCAGCCATATTCTCCTCCATGGAGCCATGTGGACCAGGCCGTGAAAAATAAACTCTGGGTGTCAGTCTGAAAGGGGAGGCGGTCGGGGGCCGCGGGCCAACGGGTTGGCGTGCTGGGGTCACCTGGGAGGGTAGCCCTTGTAATGGCCGCCCCTCGGCCAGTGTGTCTGTGGCAGCGTCAAACACTTCCTGAAGTGCTCCAGCTCTGCTTGTAGCTTCTCCCTTTCCACTGCCAGCTTCTGCCTCTGGGACATCAGCTCCTACATGGCCAGGGGAGCAGAGAGGAAAGACATGAAATATTGATGTCGTTTATAAAACAACTAGGGTGTGATTTCATTTACAGGACATCAGTACAAGGGTTCGGGGAAATAAAGGAAACCACAATGTAAAATGATAAAGAATAGATCCATGTCACAAACTATATGAGACATTATATCATTTTAAGGTGGAAAACTTCCATTTTAATAATTATGGAGGTGTTCATCTGAAAAATACACCACCCCCAGCCATCTTTAGGTTCAGATCTGATGACCATAATGAAACGTCACTTCATCACAGTGTTCACAAAGCCATTATTGACTTTAATTTGCAGTTTATCTGGGAACATTATCATCTCTGGGCAATAAGGTGCACCGGCAACTGTACATGGCCACATATTCCTTGGCAGATCACTATGCATTGATGGCACTTACAGACCCTTAATGTTTGGGATACTGTGTCACAACATGAATTATAAAACTGCCTCTCATATTATAGGCTTATGCAGCTTTTTGTAATTCATGCCCAGAATAATTTCCATCTCTTTGCTAGTTCCCTCATGTTGCAAAATATATGCACTGAAGATGAGCATTCAAATAAATGATTTACCAGTGAAGCTTCCTGTTTCCTTGTGATAAATTTATTTGTATTTTTGGATTTCCTTTTGTCCACCTTGTGTGTACGTTGTGTATATCATGAAGCACAAGAAAAGAAGTATGTGTGAGGATGGGAGGGAAATGCGTGGGAGGTAGGTAATGATGAAACTGGGCTTAGAGATGACGCAAAGTGTGCAGGAAGACAAATTTAAAGCAGGAGTGTTGAGCGTGTCTTACCCCCATGCTATGAGACAGCTGCTCAGCAGTCAGACTGAGGTTGTAGTTCTGAGCTTCAAGTCTTCGACACTGGTTCTGCAACACTTGCCTTTCCAAACTTTGCTCTGAAGGACAGCAACGAGGCACAGGAAATGATAAGAAAAAAAGAAAAGAAACAGGTTAGAGGAAAAAAATCTTTTTTCAGAATCCATAGCATGTGTTTCTTTAAGTGTAAAAACGTACAAGTGAATGACTGTATTTTAAAAGGCTCAGATTGATTAAATGGCTATTCAAATTGTGTTGACTGATTAGTTGTGTACAGGAAGGTTGAATGCCGCCCTCTAGTGATGAGAGCAGGCTATGAATGAAATCTATTCATTTGCTTTGACGTTCACTACCAAACAATATCTGTTTGTACAGTTCTACTTTAAGATAAAAAAAAATGATCTCAAAACAAATTTTTTCCAGAGATAAAAGGAAATACTTAATTATGAATTGTTATATGAAATGGCTCTTATAGGGGCAGGGGTCATGAAAACTACATGACAGTAGAGGCAAGTGGCAGCTTACCTTCAACATATTCCTGATAAGCTTCAAATATAGATTCAATCCCCTGCCACTTGGAAGCAGGAGCTTCCTCTTCCTCCTCATCCTCTTCCTCCTCAGTGTCATCTGGACCAGACAGGTCTTCTCTCGTCCCCGAGGCCTCCCGGTGTAGAGGTCCAGAGAAGTGCTGTCCATTGGGCTGAGGGTGAGATTGTGACAGCGGGTGGGGAAACGAATGTGCGTTCGAGTGAGACTGTGAATGCTGCTGCTGCTGCTGCTGCTGCGGCCGGCCAGGAGCGCTCTGAAGCTCTGGAATGTTGTAGTGAACAGAGGACTCCTGGGGGTGGGACGACTCTGATATCCCTATGGCTCCTCCTACCGGACAAGACAGGGGAGAAAGGTTTGCCTTAGTATTTCATCCATTTTTATGGCCTGTTAGTCTGACAAAACATACAACACGAAGACATCACCCTAGGATCTGGGAAGCAATTTTTAATATTTCCAGATATTTTCTGACTCACCCTTATCCATGAATAATTGGAAAAATAAAGGTTCCCTAGCCACTATGTTGTTCTGCCACCCATTAGTCAAATATCTCTCTCTCAAATTTTTGCAGCTTACCTTTGTGTTTCTGCAGAGCCTTCTGAGTGGACTGAAGCACGGATTCGTGGAACTGCTGGGCAAATTCCTCCGGGGTGAAGCTGTCCCAGGGTTTGGTGCGTCCGTTGATGCTGTGCAGGCCCTCTTTAGCCTGCAGGGGGAGTGGGGGCCGCAAGCTGTTCAGCAGACTGGAGCTCCTCTTAGAGATCGGTCCCTCGCTGGGCCCCCGGGCCTTGTCTGGGTAGACAGCTGGAGAAGGGGGTTCCTTTGGTCTTAATGTCTCCCCAAGGGGTTTTGGATGGCCATTGGGGGACGCTGGGCAATGCGAGGCGGGGCTATGTGGTCTGACGCTGTGGTGGTCTTCGGATTCAGGGGGAGACTGGGTGAATGCAGAATCTGCAATCATTTGAACACGCGTTAGTCATGATGAGGTCAAGGTCCACCTTGCTACTGACAGAAAAGCTACAATTAGAAACAGTAATTACTTTCGATGCATCTTCAGTGCAGATGCATTATACTAATGAAGAAGTACTACTCTAACCTAATACCTCAGGCATGAGAAAGTGTGCATCTTTGTGTTCATTAGCATGAGTCTCACCAGAGATCTGTGGTGGAGGGCTCTTACACAGCGGATGAGGGGCATGTCTGATGGTATCCAAGGTTACGCTCTTTTCTTTAATTGCCTGAAGCAGCTCCACCACCCTTTCATTATCTATGAGGGACAGGAAAAAACACAACATGCAAGTCTTAGTATTAGTCCCATCTGCATATATCTTACACACCATTTCATAAGCACCTATTACTCCCATTTCATGTGTACACCTATGTGTGTGTGTGTGTGTAACTGTACAAGGAGCTTGAGTGTGGCCTGACAGCGTGGGAGGCAGTGCGCTGCCATCTGTAGGCAGCAAACTGTAAATCAAGAGGATTAGACTCGGATCACTGTAAGCCCACTGCTGCCACTCCCAATTCCTCGTCAGTATGCGTGTGTGCGTGTGTGCGTGTGTGTGCGTACAACTGCAAGTGTCTACAAACAGAACCTTGACACAAGCCCACCTTTCTAACTAGGGCAAATGCAACGCATTACATTATGCATACACTGCTTAATATATGCTGCATATAATATCGGGGTTTGAGGCTGACATGTTCATTGTTTGACCCTTTATGATTTCCTTCAAGGCTCGAGTCAACATGTTAATGAGAACGCAGCGCATGCAAAGCAGCCAGGGCTCAGCTGAAGTGAAGCGTCAGCAAGCCACACAGCCTGCTGATAATGACTGCTACTTCCTAGAAGCTAAATGAGCGTGCAATCGGTCTTCTTCTTTCCTCTGCTGAAATGAGATGTCAAAAAGAAGAGACATGATATGAGTAATGGATATGGATGTTTCTTATGTCGTGTAAAGGGCACTGGGTCAGTCCCGTGATGTAGTGGTTTCTAACTAGCTCGCTGAAGCGCACCAATGTGTTCCCTGCAATGCAGAGATTATGTTCATGTATCCATCAATGTCAATAAAAAGGATCTCCTTCATTCAATTTTAATATTTTACCACCGAAGGCGCTGGAGTTAGCTTCCTGGGTGCACCAGTTCCTTATTTAAACAATAAGGGAGCCACGGTTTATTTAATTAAGAATAGCTAAGAGGCATTGTTACGCGCAGTTAAGTCTTCAAACTAACTAATGTAGTTCTAGAAACATAATGAAAAAACACAACACTACACAACAGAACACTAAAGACCTGTATTTAGAGTAACTGTTAGAGGGAATGGCCCCTGTTTACGTTTACCAGGGGTCTTTAGAGCAACTTGAAGGGTGTGGTATGGAGTGGCTGCTCCACAGACTGGGCTTAATCTGTGTATTACTGCAAACAGTCTTACCTCTCCTCTGCTGTACAGTGACGTGGGACAGTCTGAACATGGTGAGGAACCGCTTCTTATCCTCCAGCTCCGGCGCTCGGTCCATCTCCTCCGGGGTGAAGCGCGTGCTGAGCTGGGGAGGGGGAGGAGGAGGGGTGCGCTTCGAGTGCGAGGCAGGTGGCGAGGGGCTGCGCTCCCTGAGCATCCTCCTCCTCTTCCGCCTTTTCTGCTGCACCAGCTCGTCCCGCCGGCCCACCGTGGTCAGGCTGAACACTCCCAGAAAGTCCAATTTCTGTGCAGGGAATAAAAACTTTAGCGCAAAGCTGTGCTCTGTCATGAGAGCTTGTGTGCGCCTCCATCGCGGAAAGCACAGAAAGCGTATGCGCTGGCAGGTGTTTTACCTCAGTGGAGTCATCCAATTTGAGTGGGGGCTGCTCCGCTACTCTCCTGAGATGGGCTCTCACCTCCTCCTCATCGCTCTCATCATATGAATCATCCAGCTCATAGTAGTAACCTGCAGCAAAACGGCAGGTCGTTAATGACACCACACTTTTTAAATCCTCTAATAAAGTTGTTACATAAAAGCTGATGTAGTCTAGGATTTTTCAAAGCATGTATAAGTACACGTTATCAGCTGTAACAGTGCCCCTAAGGTGAGTACCTTTCTCCCTGGCCTCCCTTCTCCTCTTTTCCTCCAGGTCCAGCTTGCTGACAGGCCTTCGGTGCTGCTGAAGGAACTCGTCATAGATCAGCGTTGTGTCTGGACCCATCGCTAGCGTGGCTACCTGTCCCAGCCCTGGCCCAGCGACCACTCCTAGCCCTTGCCCATGTCTACTGTGCCCTGGGTGCCCCTGGAGGGTCTTTAGTCCGGCATTGCTTTTTACCGAGCCCTCCAATTCATACTGGCTGGACAGAGACAGTGACGCCCTCTGCTGGCTGAAGAATGACTGGGCGGATTTCTCCAGGTCAGCAAGGAACGTGCTGGGCTCCGGCAGGCCCTGAGGACCTCTCAGCTGGGGGTACTTCTCCATCGCTCCCACTTCTCTCCTTCGCGCTCCGTCCTCATATTTTGAGGGCCCGGGGGGCAGTCGACTCAGCTCGTAGTGTCCCATCCCTGAGGGCTCGTGGTTACGTCTGGACTCCGAGGTGGTTTCTATAAGAGATGCAGGGTTCCACAGGGTGGTGGGGGGTGGGGGCTGATGTTCACGTGGCGGCTGAGTAGGTTTTGGGGAGATGAGGGGTGGGGGGGCACCTAAGTGAGGATGGAGGTCTCGGCTTCCTGGCTCATGGTGATTTGGTATGGATCTGTAGAGATACAATGGAACAGGGGGTCATTTACTTATTAGGCACAATGTCATATCTCCTCCCAAAACTGATTAATAGTGTTTTCCAATCACATGCATGAGACATGGAGCCATACCACAGTGCTTTTATCACTCGCCTATTTCCTTTCATCCCTGTCAGTATGTCTGCGAGTTTATGTGCCCGAGCACAGCAGCCTTATCAAGCCCAGACAGAGTAGCCCAGAGCAGAGCGAGGATGTGGCCAAGGCACACAATGTCCTCCAGATATACAGGCCTGTTTTTGATCTGTTGGGTCCTTGTAGTGAGGCAAGCATTCGCACAAGCACGCACAAGCACGCACACACACACACGCACGGAGGGGAGAGAGCAAGTTCAGAGAGCAGTCTGCTGAG
>JAOXYL010000001.1:22633105-22673752 GCA_028564955.1 Terapon puta | reverse complement strand
TATACATATATACTTATATATATACATACACTCACACACACACATGCACATAAATATCAGCAAATACAAACAGGCATGCTTGTTTACTTTGACAAGACAAGTTGACAGACAGCTCTCGTTTATACCACTAGATGTCTCTCGTATTGAAAATCTCTGCACTGTGTGCTGGACTCTTCTTGTGTCATTAAGAGAAGAAATCATTAATTTCTTCACCAAACCTCAATAGATGAATCCAAATGAACCATGATGGATAAACTCCACTAAGCTGTGTTTGCGCCTTTCCCAGTGCTGTAATACTCTTAGTGTGACTTAGTCATTTGGACTCTGGCTGCGTCCTCCACATCCAGGAATCTGCTGTTGTGTTTGTCTGTGTCAGTGTGTATTTCTGTGTTATGAATCATGTGTGTGATTGTGCATGTGTCTGCATCTATTTCTGTGTTCCCAAGAAAGTGTGTGTGTGTGTGTGTGTGTGTGTGTGTGTGTGTGTGTGTGCTTGTGCGTGGTACATTACTCATCCCCAGATGTGCCAAGCAGGTGGCCCCATCACTCTCCTATGAGCCAGACTGCAGGCAGGCGGCGCCGCTCACAGCGGCCCATATACAAACTCTCATGTATCACCGTTCACCTGACGACAGAGGGGGAGCAGAATCAAGAGGCAGCCTTTCAATCGAATGTGTGCACGTGCATCCGCGAGTTCTCGTGCGTGCGCGTGATTGAGCACATGTGTGTTTATCATGATGCCTCACCTCAGCTCTCCCACAGCTTCCCGGCAGCTTCCCGAGGATGAAAGCGAGTGAAACCCCAGACTAGTGGGGCTCCACAGCCAATTAGGATTGTTTATTTAGCCAGCCACGGCCGCCCAGCAGAACAGGAGCACACAGCCAGCCACACAGCCCTGCACTGGAAAGCTTTCTCCCCTCTCTCTCCCTCTTTTTCTTACTCTCTTCCTCTTTTTCCACTCACTGAAACTCCTTTGGCTCCATCTCCTCCCTTGCTTCTCTCCACCCTTTGCCCTCTTTTTCCAACTTTTATTGCCCTTCACTCAGATGCAGCCTTTGCTGGATGTTCCAGATGTCTTAAGCTGATATTAGTTATCAATCAGGCGGAGATTCTTAGGTTTGTTTACTTGGTGGCATCTTTATTTGTTTGGGGATGTGGCTGTTGCTGCAAGCATTTACGCCCATAATCAACCCAACACACAGTACCTAACACACACTCACACACACACATGCATACATAAACTTAAGTTATTTTCTCTCTCCAGCTCTCGGATATTCATTCTCTAGTAACATAATAGTCTAGTTGTGGCAAGGCTTGTCATACATTGTTGCATTTCCAAGCAGTCCAGCATCTGCACTTATCCAATCTTCCATTGTTGGACTCAGATCATGACAGTGCTGTGGTTTCTCCCCGTACTGATTTCTGACCAGCATAAATCCTTCAGCCTTTTGTCTGATGTTTTCACTGCAGAGAACCGACATGGTGAGTTATCGCTGTACAGGAGTTCTCACGCATATTGGCGTATAAATGAGACGGGACATATTTATAGGGGAAAAAAAACAAAGAAAATCAAACTCGCAGCAGACTCTGCAAATCCCCCGTGTTCATGCACACCTCACCCTTCACCCTCTAATCCTCCACCCAAGGCTTTTTTTATTGTCCCCTCACCTCAGCCATTCCTGTTGTACGTTTTTCCTGCTCGAGTTCACGTTCATGTGGGATTCGAAAGGGGGAGAGTAGCCATCAACCGGCATCCTCTCCCTCATCCATCACCATGATTAGGGGTCTACATCTTCTGCCTTTCACCCTCTTCTCCCTCTTCAACCCCACGTCTCTCTCTCTCTCTCTCTCTCTCTCTCTGTCTCTCTCTCTCTCTCTTTCTTCAGCCTACTTTTTTTCCCATTCTTCCTCTCATCAGCACAAACTTCCCATGATGGATTGGCTCACTGACTGATGCCTGAGGGGGGCTTCAGTGTTGTGTGTGCAGTCTTGGGGTGCACTGGACGGCAGAGCGCCAAGGTGAGAGACAGGGTGAGCAGGCAACATAATATCCCGCTAAGATACATTTAGCTTGCGTGGGATACCTTTCATGGGGGAAAGATAAGTCTTTATTGAATTAACCACTGCAATCACACCTCATACATTCTTATGCACACACAAGCTCAAACGGAGTGATCGAATTTGAGACCGAGAGGTGTTTGTTCTGGAAAAAATCATCCAGTTCCTCTGAGTGGAGAGCCCTCTTCGGCTTCCTAACCGACTGAAAACACCCAGAGATTTCCGAGCGTTTTCCTCCGCACACAAGCGTGCACACAGTAACACATACATGTATGCAAGCATACATAAGCACATGCAGGGCTTGTGCTTCCAGGAGAGTGGAAAATGTAAAAGGATCTTTGTGTACCTCTGCACGCGCCTGCTGTGCCAGGGCTTCTGGATAGATGGGGAAGTACCTGTTTACTCTGACACACACTCAGTAACCTAATCAGTGTGTTGGACAGGTACCGAAGGGCCAAATGGGCTGCATGTCCCTCACTGGGCAACAGGCCAACTTGGGAGAGTTCACGCCGAGGTCACAGAGCAGACAAACAAAACTCTCCAGGTAAGAGGGTCGGCACGCAAAACAGGACAAAAGCGACCTCAAGAGACACTTTAAGTGCGCTGGATGACTTTTGTTACTCATAGGGCTGGCAACACACGCACAACTCGATGAGTAAGTGAGGGGAATTGACACACAAGGTATGAGAGAGTCTGAGTGAGTTAGTTTTACTCACAGAGCAGCTCAGTGCAGGAATAAAGGTCTGTTCACTGACTCGTTCCACATGGGTGCCTGTGGTCTGGGCCTGTCGTGACCACAGCGCATATGGGGGTGTGTGTGTGTGTGTATGTGTGTGTGTCCACTAACCCTTCCTTCACCATCACTCAACAATGTGGGCATGACTATGGAGAGCCAAAGCTCATGGAAACCAAAGGTTGAATGACATCATTTTATAAGACCTGACAGCACTTTGATGAGTAAGCCTGGGCCGCTGAGAATTAGTAAAATACGACATGGACTAATTCCTTTGCCCTCCTCATGTGGGTGTACAATTCAAGCACCTGGTGGCATCAGCCAAGAACTTTGAGGAGATAATAAACTCTTGAAATTCTTGATTAATTTGAGTTTTTTAAGGTTCAAGTGGTTTGTTTTGGCTCAAATATTTGAGATTTTAATTTAAATCATATGATGGGGCATCAAAATGTGGAACACTTTGACACATATATTTCTCATTTTGGACTATTTCACTAGTTCTTAATTTTAAAAAAGATACTGGAAGTACCAGAATTTAAATCAGAAGAAACATAAATATATCAAAGGATTTTTTTTTTGGCTGGCAACTGAGATCAACATTGTATTTGAACTGTTACTGCATAATAGTAGATTTCAATGGCCAATATTGGCTGGGTTTAAAGTTTAAACTATCCCAAAACTTTCAATAAACCATAGACCATTTGAGAGGAAGATTTAAAGATCTTATAATGTTAAATTACACAGTCCAGTTAGTCTAACACTTAATGCATTTACCATTTATAAACCAAATAACAGGATCCAACATTTTGGGACTTTTTTGGGGGGAAGAAAAAAAAAACCTTTCCGTACATGGTGTGAGTGAAATCACAGCACCAGTTCTAAGATCTTTTTTGGAGATCAGCATATAGTATTTCTCTTTGTGTCAGAGCGGTCACGGGTCAGAGGGAGCCAGAAAAAAAAAATGTATTTCAGACTGGAAAACTACACAAAAATAGACCAGCTAATGGAAATTTAATGGTTTCCACCAACTCTTGTGACTTGTGTTACCATTCTGGGTGAAAAATTGGCTCACACAAAGGGCCGCGCGAGTAAAAGATAAAAGTTGGTTTCCATCAGTGGCACATCCAGCACGTTAGACACCCTGGAGGCCTCATCTCTGTGTTCCCTGGGTTTGAGTAGATGGATGATATAGATGGTCATGCACAATCAATCTCCCCCAGTTCCCCCCCCCCACCCCCACAGTGGAAACCCCTGACTGTCTGTCTGTGTTTTGGTACATCGCAGTCTTTCTTTCACGGCCTCTGTCTCTCTGACTTAATGTCAGGTTGGCAGAGCTGTTGCTGGCCTGCAGACTGGCAGGGCTATTGTTTTCATTTCCCTTCCATTAAACACAGCCTTGGGAGAAAAGAGAGGGAAAGTGGGAGAGGAGAGCGGAGCGGAGGGGTGGGGAACCATCTTGGGAGGATCTGTTGCTACTAGACAGCGTGTTTATCATAACAGCTGCTGTCCACAGGGGAAACTTGGCAGGCTACATCAAAGGCTCATTCACGGCCCACCTCGAACCATCTGACACGCGTGCACAAGGCGGGCACGCATGCACACTCGCAGGAGGATGCGCCCGTCCTCCCATCGCGGTGTGCGAAAGATATCGAGAGGCCCCTATAAAAAGGCTAATTCTCAGGTTAGAGGAAGTTATGTTCCAGCCTTTATTACCTAAGCTGTTAGCTCTCGGCAGTGAGGTCTGTTTTTACGATTGTTCTGGTTTTTGTGTAAATGAATTAAAGTTCCATTTGAGTGGCGCCCCTTGTATATGCCAACACATTCTTCAGATTGAGAGCGGAGCTGGCTTCGCTTCAACACATCTCTCTCACAGACTCTTGTTAATCGGGAGCAGTCCTTGCAATCCCTCCCCTCAAGACAGAGAGAGAGAGAGAGAGAGAGAGAGAGGGTGGGGGGGGGGGGGGGGGGAGGGTGGGCGGAGGAGGAGGAGGGGAAGCCAACAAGAGTGTTTTTATACAGCAATTTTACCAGACTCCTCAAAGGCTCAGAGGATGAGGTTACAGTTTATTTCCTTGTTAAGTCTCCCCTCCTGCTCCGCGAGAAGAACCCAATCATGTTACTCTGCTGCCATCATGAGGCCCAAAATATAAACTCACTGATTCTTCCTCCGTAGATATCATACATACACCTAATTATTGGAGGACAATATAGTTTTTGGGGACATTTTATACCTTTTTTTTAAGATCACAAGATTTAGTCTGAATGGTATAGTAGTAATATTAAACAGCAGGGATAGCTTGGTGGAGTTAAATTCATGGATTTTGCCTTGGAGCTCCTACATAACAAAAATATACTCTTTATGTCTCCAAAGACAAACTACTGGTATGACTAAACCACACACAGTACAGACAGCTCTGATAGTGGTTGATTCTAGTAAGAACTCGACAGAGGGAGCATAAAAAATTACTCACCCAAAAAATATTTACTGCCAGTCAGAAATGTGCTGCAATTGGTGAAAAAGATGTTACTAATGAAGCCTTTTGGAAGAAGAAGCAACCCATTTCTTTTTTCAGCATTTTTAAAAAAAGTAAAAATGCACACACGCACACACACATACACACACACACACACACACACACACCTTACAGCTGTTCTTATATAAATAATGGTATACAGCCTCCCACGGTAGATGAATATGTATTATAGTTTCCATTGTGTTGTAATCAATCTTTCATGACCACAGAGCCCTTTCTGCCCTCAGCAAACACAAATAACACAACATCAGTTTACCAAATTGATGTGTCATGACAAGAAAGTGCAACCTTTCAAAGGCTGACACATTGTACAATACAGCAATAATAATATTTTGCTCTGTTTAAATGGCTAGATAAGCGCTATGGGAACTGGAAACATGTCATTTCAGCTAGACAGCTTACAAATGAGAAATTACATGAAACGAATGCTGCAAACTCCCATCATCATTTAGTTTCCACCGAATAAATACATCAATAATAAGCACCCCACTCACGGCAACTGAACGCGATCAATATCAGCTGTTATTGGGAAGCCACTATTGCAGGGCCTGAGACTGGTTAAACACCAAGTCACAGCCACTGGTGCTTTCTCCTTTGTGTGCATTACAATACAAATCCACCTGTTTTAACTCATCGAGGCCCACGAAAGCAATGATACGGCTCACATGCAGACCATTGGGGACTGTTGTCCACACAAGCACAAACACGCATTCACCGATTTACGCTTGAAGAACGTCTATACAGAGGCACCTTGACGTCAGTGCAGCAGCGCTCTCCTGCTTGCTGCCATATTTCACGCTTTAGTCTGTCAAGTTGTCCATGCCTTCAACACTTTGGAGATGACCATCATTTAAACCCTACAATAATTAAAGGCTTTAATATCAACACAGGATTTCATACCGGAGGGTGAGTGTCAGAAGAGATTGAGTTCTGTGTGTCAGTCCATCTGTCTGTCTGTCTGTTGAGTGTGCCTTTTTGAAATCCTTACCTCTGGATCCCCCTGCACTGTCCCTGATGCTGCCCAGCTGAAACAACACAGAGTGGAGGACACTTAAGAGCCCGGCGCGATCTGCTCTCGCGCACTCACACGCCACCGAAATCATAAGCCCTCCACTCATCTCCTGCCAAAACCTCGTCCTCGTGGCACTGAAGTGTCAGTTGTGTTTGACAGTCGCTGTGATGAATAAGCCGAGATCTTTCAGCCTCACCGTTTGTGTTAACCTCTCTGCTGCTTTCCTGATATTGGAAGAAAAAAAGAGGCCCAGCAGTGTTGTTATATCTTCTGCCACAGGCGTATATATTCACTTGACACACGATTGAAAAAGATTGGGGTCTCACCTTTAATGAGGTAGAAGGTCACCATGGCAACAGACAATGGAAAGCAAATGTGGGGAAGGGAGAGAGATGAACACACCTGTTGTTTTTGAGTTGATGTATGTGTAGGTGGTTTAATACACTGGAAAATACGAATGAAGAAGACTTAATTTAAAGGGAAGCCAAAGCAAAAATCTGACAGTATGAGTGGCTGGCACTAGATGGTGATAATGGTCATGGTAACTCTCACACACAAACAGTGGGGAGGAGACCAGATGGATGGTGAGAGGTGAGAGGGTGAGACGGTGCTGTCGTCCAGACAGATGGAGGCAGTGATGCTGTGTCTGATGACGGGGCCCCAGAGACTGGACAATGGCCTGTGCCTCTCTGCTACCAGCAGGCTCATATTCTGGGCTTTGTTCTTCATAATCTACTAACCTGTGGAGCATCCGCACAGATGAGACATATTAAGAGGGCTGTGAGCAAGAACACAAGCTTTCAAATGGGCCACCAACAAAGCCTCATTCATTAACCTGACGTGCACAGAGGATTTACACCATTTTAAATAGATGTGTGAGTGTGTGCGTGCGTGTGTGTGAGATGTGTACATTGTGTTGAGCGGCAATGGTTTTTGTAATATCAACAGCAATACAGGATTAAAGGCAGTTGTAAACAATAAGGCTGTCAGCCTTCAATGCTCAAGGATTAACATGGGAGTAGATTATAAATTGTCCCCCAGAAAGAGAGTCACACATCGACATGCTGATGAATTCTGAGGCTGGATGTTCCTCTGCAGCGGACGTAATGCAGGTCATATAGACAGACAATATTGTTTTAACATTGTTTGGACAAAAGAGGGCAGCAGAGAGTGGACTCCGAACCTCAGGAGTAAAACTCACCAAATGCAGAGCCTCGGTGCGCACATGCATGAAGTGCATCAGTTCGGTTCATCACACAGAAATACTTTCTCTTACACGTGGATGCTTAAAAAAGCATCTTTAGCACACATAATACCGTGCAGGAGCATAAGCGGAACTGCATATGCTCCTGCACAAGCTATGATGCTATAATGTGTACACACACACACATATATTATATATATATATATATAGATATATATATATGCTTGTGTGTGTGTGTATATACACACATATATACACATATATCCATGAAAAAAGTGAAGTTACTTTAAATATGTACAGTTATAAATATAACTATAAAATGTTTTTAAATTCAAATGGGCCTTTAGTCTATGTACATGTACATTTTACATTTTAGATGGATGGCTGTTCATGAGTGTGGAGTGTGTCAGTGGCTGAGATAAGGGTCACTGGCAAAGGAAGACTACAGCGCATCCAGTCACACATTCGCTCCATGTGACCTGCCACTGTCTGTAGGAGCGAGTCTGAGAGACATAAGAGAGTGCTTTGGGGTAGAAGCCAGACACACAGAGAGGTGTGTGAGAGTGCAGCTGCATAATTATTTCATGAGACCTGTTGTGAGAGCTCTGCACCCGAAGGCAACAGGCCTCATGGAGGTGCAGTAGTCAGGGTGAAAACGATACGATTCAGGTTACCATATGGCGGACACACACACACAGAGGACAACCTAAATATACACACAGCATTCACATACACACCCACAAATGTGTATGCATACATAAACACTTTTTTCCATGTTCACGCATGGCCGCAGCTTCATGCCTGATACACTACATTTCCAGCACCCATCTGCAGGGAAAGATGCCCCATGAGCTAACAAATATTTATAGTGACAGCAGTCACGTTTTGCTGAATCACTCACGCGCCGAGTCCTGATCCTAAACAGCAGACAGGGTTGTTTTTTTTTCTTTTTGGAAATGAGGTTGGGGGTGTGAGTCAATGACATCATTCCCTGTGACAAAGTGCCCATGGCACCTCTGCCACACATTAGTGATGGGGGAGGGACAGACAGGGTGCTAAAGTGAGCATATATCGGGACAGACAAGCTTGCATCTTTGGCTCCCGCGACAGTGGAGAGATACACCAGCTGGAGACATCCTTTCTTAGCTCTGTTGCGTTTTGTTGAGGGTGACCTTCTCTGTTGTATTCCCTCTTTCCCTCCCTCTCTGGCACATCCTTATTCACTTATAAAGACACACTGACACTGTGTGTGCTTTAATGGCATGTGAACCAGATAGCTAATCTAATTGAATGGTTTTACCCACAAAGTCTCAGGGGCCTAATGTCCGACACACCAGTACACAGCTCAGCCAACTCAGACATTGTATCTGTTCAGTCAGGACTTTTTTCATATACTCTCTCAGCCACACATCTCGGCTCCTGTCCATTCATGTAAATTTTCCTGCTTCTTGAAATCAAAGTGAGGTCTTCTTCCTGGTTCACATTGTCCAATCAAATAAGTCCCATGCTACCACTCCTTCCATCCAACATCCAACCACCCTCAACACCAGTCTACATACTATTGTGTACTTCTGGTTTTTGGGGTGTTTTTCTTGGTTTAGGCCCATCAGTTCCAATTGAGGGAAATATTAATGCTCCAACAAAAGTGTAGTTTAAACACTGAGGCAATGTTTTAGAGAAGACCCTATCCTGTTTCAACATGGCGATTCCTGTGTGCTTAAAGCCAGGACCATAAAAAAATAGCTTTTTGAATTTAGTGTGAATGATTTAAACAGATCTCAACCTCATCCAACACCTCTGGAATGAAATGAACACAGGGCCATATCATTTAACGCCAAGGTCCAACATCACAAGATGCTGTTGTGTAAATGGGACCAAATCCAAATTCTTGTATGAGGCCTTCCCAATGTGCTGTTATGGCAGCTTATTAATGTGGTTTTGGAACCATTTTGGAATTGGAAACAGTCACATACTGGGCATGTTTTGGTGCCCATTTCCTTTAATCTAAAGTATGCATACTATTGAAAAAGCATGTAATATTTTACCTAAAATGCTTATTATATTTTCTTATTCTCTTTTCTCTGCCACTGTGGGTAGATATGACGTTGTGCCTCTTACAGGCACTGCATCAAATCTGCATTTTCCACCAGCGTCATCTAGAGAGAAAATACTTAGTTACCTATCTTGGCATGATAGACAGGCCATTTTAAAAGTGGCAATGGCAGAGCTGTCAGCTGGGAACTTGCTTAATGTTCCACTGATTATCTCTTCTCACCACATGGTTCTCCAGCGCAGGTGTGGATGGATGGGGTTTTATATAAGTGCCTACTAAGTTGGTCTTTCCACCTGCTTGTCAGCATGCTGCTTTCTATTTATCCATCTTAGGTCAGACTGACATGATGCAGAGCTGATGAAAGGATGGAAACAGTCTGAATCAGTAGATTATTTATGAGTGTGCTTCTGGCCCAGGGTTCTTCCATGGTGCCAGTGCAAGAAATTTACTGTGTCTGCAGTGGTCTGAATGCCCATTATTGGAACACCAGATACAGTCCAGACGAAGACAGTGAGAGCACAGAGAGTGAGGAAGGACAGTGGGCAAAAGTGAGGAAAGAGAAGGAGAAGGGAGTGATGAACAGAAACGTTTAACTTTATTGGAGATCATCAGATCAACACTTCAGATGTGAACCAGATAAGAAACATATAAAACTACTTGAGTGTAGCACTAATAGAAAATGAACAGTGCATGAATGAAAGAAAAAGATAGGGAAGACTAGTTTCAAATGAGAAAGGGAATCTAATGCTGTGCCTTCTGTTTTATTCAGAGTAATATCCACTGGTGCTGTGACTCCTGCTGTGCTCATATGAAACAGAACTTGCTCTTTTATTACATAAGGTCTGGCAGATCTGGGAAGTCTACACAGCTATCAGCAGCATACTAAACAGTCATTGGAGGCGGACCAAACCCATGGTAGCTGCATTTAACAGTTGGCAGAACCAACATGTTAGACTTTCCAGCTAGTTGGAGAGCTCAGAGACAGATAAAGGAAATGAAAGAAAGAAGGATCAGCATCGGTTTGTTTTTTACGTGACTTTAACTCATGACTCTCCTGCCTGACCAGACATCTAGAGACTGTAAACAGCTGTTTGGACATGGAGATGACCATTTTGGGCATGATAGATACCTTTAAGGTAATATGTTACGGCACATGCACTTATGGTAAACAGTGGCATGTTTAAACATTCAGTGATTACGGAGAATCATTATCATTTATTTGGAATATGTTTCTGGCCGCCTGGTGAAGGGAAGACCAATACTCCTGTTTTATCTCTTTTTTTGGTCTCCACCAACTCCTGGGGGAAATATTTGTCTCTTCAGCTGCTAAATGCTCAGCTAAATTCACCAGCTAACAGCTAACTGTGTTGATTTGCCATTTGGCACAGGGGAAATACTTGAAAGTGTGTTTTTTTGTGAAAACAGCTGAATGATGTAGCTGAACATTTTGGGGGACACTGTTAAACAACGAGCTGAAACTCACCACATAGCTCCAAAAAGCCAAAAAAATCCCTAAGCACAGGTAGTAATATAATATGTGCAGGTTCCAAACATGGTCACAACATCAAGAAAATGTCCATAATCTAAGTCAGCTCACCATAATTAAGTACAGCAGAGTAGATGTTTCCTTCTGTCTTCAGACACAGTTGTGTCATGAATCATAGAAAAGATTTCTGGTCCACAGAGTGGTGTGCATTTTTGGCAAATGGCCATTGTTTTGTTGGGAAAGTATTTCCTCTGAACACTCTCAAACTTAGTTCCTCCAGCATTTCTAAATATGGTGTGTGGGGAAATTGGTCATCTTACTCTCTCTCTCTCTCAACAAACATTTTCAGGATAATGGAAACTTCCACTGAGCACTCTGGTCAGAAAAGTCAGGAAAGCTTCCCATGGACACAGATGAACTAACAGTAGGATAGTGTGAAACCTTAGTGTGTGCATGTATTGGTACATTTGTCTACCTTTTTATAACAAAGCAGTGGTATGGTGGAACTGTCTTCTTTAACAGGACTAACTATCAGGTATCACAGAATGGGACAAAAGCCAGACCTGCAACTTCCTCCGTGTGCTGCACATGCCGCTGCATCTTGGGATGCCGCTTCTATTAATATTTTAAGATGTACGTGCTTCTGTGAACTAGCGTATTATTCAACTATAAAAAGACACACACGATTTCACCACATGTGAAACTGTACTTCACATGGTAAAAGTACACACACAAATATTTCATGACAAACATGACATACACACACATTTTTCAGATCTTTTGTTTCTAATGTTGAATTGCATGCGTTTCACAAAAAGTTGATGCTGTTCCAGTGAAAGATGAGGAAAATGAATTTCACTTACACTGCTGAAAAAAAGTATTAGATTAAGTGTGTATAATCTGAATCCTGATTACCACAGTACACACTCTTTCACTTTATACACATCTCAGTTAGCTGTGTGAGTAGACACTTCAAAACAACAGAGTGAAAATTCCAAAGTTGCAAAAGATCGTTTAGCTAATTAATTATTCAGGCCCGGCGCTCAGTGGGAAAAGGTTATGGCCGTATCCAACACCGCTGCCCCGGCTGCTCCTGAGTCAGGATTAATCTCATGGCACAGCATTTTTTTGAATGCCTCGCATGAATTATTCAAACTGAAGTCATGAAGCCGATTTGCGTCCCTCGACTCAACCACATTATTAGAGCCGAAGGACACGCTTTTGGATGAGGCGGCAGAAGCTGCGCAGGTGGGACAAAAATGGCTCTGTGGCTGCAGTCTAATAATGCCAGACGCCCGCGGCAGAGAACAATCAGAGCGTCATCATCATCCCATGAACACAGTAGTTATATAAGCAGCTGTTGGTACACAGCATGGCAGTGTTTCCTCATTACCACCATTTGGTAATTACACAGACAAGCCCATAATACATTGCTGATATACATGTTGTGATTGGACAAGTGCTCAAAAATGTTCCTTAAAATGATTGGTCGCAGCTTTTATATCCATTGAATCTAGCAGATAGTCAAACAAAAACCAGACAAGACAAATGTGTCCTGCTGCAGTCAGATTAAACTGTGCATGTCTTCATTTCCTGCTTCGCCACTTAGTGGATATCTTAATCTCTCTTTATATCTGTATTCTGAGGAGTTACACAATTTTCCACTTCAAGCGAGCTGCTGAGTGGCTCTAATCGTAGAATTAAATTGGAATCTCACAGCAGGTTTTTATTGACTAGCCATATGGATTCACACTGGCTCAGTGACTGCTGTAATGCTGAAGGAAGAGCGGTTACAAACTGCTGGGGATGCCGTCAACACAACTGTGAATAAGCAAAGATTCCTGTGGGCCAGCGCTGCTCAGTCATCACTGCTTTAGGTTTACATGAAGATTAAGCAGGATCATGTTCCTAATCTGACACAGAAGACCCCCTCCTCCCCTCCATTTGCTCTCCTGCCCCAATTACATCACCCACACAACATGTACAACATATATCTGCCACACATGCATGAACAAAGCCTTACATGCTGCACACTTAGTTTATTGCGTTTGCAAATAAACAGCTCCCACTATCAGACTTTGGATTTCAAACATGTATTATATCACATGGCCATTATCAGCCATCTGATTGCTTTAATGAAAGAGTTGGAGGCTTTGTTAATGGACTCCAGAGACCGTGACATCATTTCATTGCCTGGCCGTCGGCTTATTATCGCTTAAATGAGAATAATTTGTCATTTAAAGACAAAGTAGGTGTGATTGTCGGAAGTAAAGAGATTATAGTTTCATTGTTTCTTAGTGTTTGTTAATCAAAATACAAACATCACAGAATGTCTCCGTGTGAAATAGAGCTATATCACTAATAAACAATAAATCTTAGGAGGGGTATATAGGGGATATATTGTACTCATTAGTATGCATGACTACATATAATGCCGAGTTTTGGGATGTTTTATACTGTTCACATTTTATATATTGGTGATAACATTTTGGAGAAAAAAAAATTGCTTGGTTCTTATCTCTGCTTTAAAGCAGCTGATTAAAGTTAAACAAGCAGATGCATTAACTCTGTTACAGTTGAATAGCTGCAAGATCACTTTAATTCAAATACTCAGGTTTACAATGGAGTGTAACCAAAATGGAAGAAGCTCAAACATACTCTCATTTGCTGTTAATATTCTCTGTTATGTTCTGCTTGTTGTGCCTTCTGCTCCGCTCATTTGCACTTCTTCCTGCTGTGAGCTCCAACCCCTCCCTTTCATAAACAGAGTGGGGGGCGTGGTGTCAGACTGTAATCGATTCAAGGACATGTCCGCAGCCATGTCTACAATGGCGATGGCTACAGCCCACTGCAGTGTGCTGCTTTATGAATGGGGACCAGCTGCAGCCTCTCGCAAATGAGATGCTCAGCTGACCTGACAGTCGAGACACCTTGGGAGCACACACGTGAGCAGCACTGCAGCCACGCACTTCACATATGGCTCAGTGATCGCCTGTTTTATATTAGGACTGTGGAGTTTTGCTTGAGTCTGAGTGTGGATGGGTCAGATTGTAGTTCTGAGAGAGTACTGAGAGAGTATTTGGTTTCCATCACAAATGCCTTTATTAACCATTGTTTTAACAAAATAGAGGTTACAGTAAAAACTAAACATAAAAATAAAAGTATGTTACAGCTGTACATGCAAACACAGTTAACATTCACTGCAAAAAGAGAAAAAAAAATTAGACAGCACACAGTACAGATTAACACAGTCAGACGACTGCAGATGTTACAACACAATAGGGGTTGCATAGGATTGACCAAAAAAAAACCCTCAATGGGATAGATTCGGTGCCATACAGTGGTTCTAAATAAGACAAAGGTGATTTAGGCTTTCTACAGTGAGAGAATAAGAGCAGTAAAATAGGACAAAGAATGGAAAACATCTTGGTTAGTAACTATTCACAGGAGAAGCTATATATATGTATATGTATATATATATATACACATATATATATATATCGTAACCTTGCCCTTTTCCTCGTTCTCACTCAAAGTGCATTAGACCTGCTCTGAGTACAATCATAAGTCGTTCGTGATAAAAGTTATCAAACGCCAAAGTGCATCTCACATTACCCCTCTTGCCAATACATGTGCCTTTGTCACTGCATGTTATCAACATTCTGCAATCACATTATCTCTTACCAAACAAGCACTTGCATTCATCCAGCTTTGCCTCATTGTCTCTAAGCAAACTCATATTATATCGTAAGGCAGTGTACACCAATAGTTGTGCACATGAGGCTTCCAATATATTCACTTCCTTCTCATACACTGCTCACATTTTGGTACATATTGTAGGGAAATACCTTACTGATATAGAAAATGCTCCCACTTAGTGGTGCTTTCTATTTAACTTATTTTAAATCACCTTGAAAGGGCTTTGATTAAATTTAATGGTAAATTGTGCTTTAGGAATTAATTTAATTCAAGTCTGGTCTCATATTAATCCATGTTTGGGCTCATATTTTATCCTCCAACTTCACATTATCATCATGTAACAAACTTTCATCACTTGCATCTCTCAGTTCTGCTTCTTATGATGCTTCAAAGTACACACGACATAGAACAGTATTAGGAAGACATTCAATATGAAACACTGACACGTTTACATACACATCTATATATCAGTGAGTTCTGATGAAAAATGTTTAAATACACTGAGGTGAAAATATAATCAGACCAGAAGCCCTTCAGTATTCTTCATGGTAGGGATGCACCAATAACAACATGGTGGATAACCAGGCTGAAACTGGCATCCTGCAGTCTCCACACATTTTGGAGACTTAAACCAAAGAGTCACATGTGATGGAACATGAAGAAAGCATCATGAAGAGGCGATCATTTGTGTCACGCAACCCCAAACTGCACAATGTTGACTAAACAAAGCTCTCTTTACCTGTGCCTCCAGCATCTGCTTGGATAATTAATGCTACCTGGTATTGTGTGGCATGAATGCTTGAACAAAGTTTACACTGACCAAAGTGGACAATATGCCATCAATTTAACATCAAACAGTAAGCTCTGCCATATCCTGGCTTTTTGTATTCACTGTATATTTAAATAAGTACGTGGAAGAAATGCACCTCTGTGCATGACAAAACTAAATACAGTGAAAGTAAGTATCCACTCTGGTGCTGGTCTCTCACCACAGAAAAGCTGTTCTAACAACACCAGGTACAGCCTTTCAATACCAACACAAATCATGTCATACTTGGAGACAAACATCACTGATGGATTCACAGTGGAACTGCTCCAAAAAAACTAAGTGGTTACAGGAATAGTCTTTATCCACATCCCAACCTGATGGCCTCATTAAATGGAGAGGCTCCCTCGTGATGATGTAAACAAAGGACAGAGTGATGTTCAGATTACAGTCAGAGCACTGGAATTAAAAGCACCCAGCCTGTTGTTGCTGAACCGGACTCTCAACTTTCTACTTGCCCACAAACATTGATGATATCAAACAACTAAAAAAGAAAAATGGATATTTTTGTTCAGTAAGATTCAATTACCTTCGGCATGCGGGCCTATTTGGTGCCACATGATCAGAGATATATGATCAGGAATTGTGGGAGGGGGGGTTTGGAGGGCTACACAGAAGTGGATTTGAAAATGTATGACTGACATTAGCTATTACCCTGAATTGGGCATAGTGGTTGTATAACATTAATCAAGGCTTGTGGTATGGAAGTTATGTAATCAGGCAACAGTTTACCATCCAAGGATGGAAATGTCAGCCAGTCAGGTGGCTCAATCCATTGTGGTAATGTGGGGTGAAAGGAGCAGCACTATTCTTGCACAGTGGTGACTGAGGACAGAGGCCTGTTAAACACAGTCGTCCGTATAATAGCTACTTTGCTTGTAGACAGCACTGTGAAAAAAAGATTCACGCAAAAGTGCAATCAAAAAACATTAGAAATGAATACGTCTTGATTTTTTGAATCTGTAAATGTACAATAATACACTTCTGTCTGAATCTATCTGTTAGAAAATAATTACTGTGAAAATAACATCTGTTTTGTAACGATCGACCTGAAAAAGAGGAGAGAAAGTCCACAAGTAATCTGAGGTACACTTGCAAATAGCTACTTAATGTTTTTTTTTTCCTTGGGGAGGGGAAGGGGATAAGAACCACTTTGATGAGTTCATCCAGAAAAAACCTTCCTATCACAGTATAAGAGCGTTAAAGCCCATTCTTTATAAGTCTTTATAAACATAGCCTTTATGATTTAATGAATCAGCAGGAATATGGAATACTTCTCTTTTCTAGAGAAAACCTCACTCTCTTTGGACTATGGATTAATTGATCTTTTTCTTATATGACAAAATACTTTATCATTTGTAGATCTATTCAGCAGGAAATACACAGTGGGTATTGAATAAGTGCAAATATATGGCTAAAAGGCATGTGAATGACTAAATATGGTGTCCCTAGGTTGGAAGTCTATAGTTACATGGACACTTGTAACTTACATTTTAAAACAAGGCATTTAGACGCTGGTAATTACAGTGTCTAAATGCCTTATTTTTTAAATGTAAGTTCAAGATGTCAACGCAATGAGGGCAACCATATAATGCATTTAATCTATTCAAACCTAAAGAACAAAATATTGTACAATATTCAATGCACAACTTCCCACATCATGGCTTAAAATAAGGCATTCTTCAGTGGCATGACGGTGGGAAATTATACATTGATTTTTTTTTTTCTGAATGAATGAATGAATGAAATAACCTGCTGCATCAGACGTGTGTATGTTTCCCCCAGCCTGCAGGAGACTACCAGAGGATGCTACAAGGTTCGCTTAGAGTCTATATCAGCTTAGATGTGATGCTTTCTGCTGTTTTTTTTTTACATACATGCAGAACAAACTGATAATTCAAACATCTCCATACCACCAAAGAAATGTACAGCATCTCCCAGAAGGAACAACGATGCCTGGAGCCGGCATTGCCCGGCACGTTCGCCGTGGCACGTGCTCCAACATTACATAACGTGAGCGTGCCCTCCCAAAGGGCACCGAGCCGCACGGAGCCCTGACATCAAGGCAAATGATCTAACAGCATCCCGCACCGGGCACCCAAAGGCCCCCACAGTGGTCTGCAACGCTCAACCTGTTACCACAGCGGGGGCAAATATTTGAATATTTGTGGGAGGGTGGTGGTGGTGGGGGGGCTGTTGGTTCAGTATCACGGCGTGTGTTGCTCACAATGGCAGGGAGGGAGGGAAATCATCATTAACAGGCTACAGTCTTAGTTAAGGTACCCGGGGATGTGTTGCGCGCAAATTACGCACGCAGACTGCGGAGCTCAGATAAAGTGAATCCACCCGTTCTCCCACTCCCGCGGCGGGGACATCTTGAACCGGTGACGCCGCACTTTGTAGTTGTTCCCGTTGTTGTTGTCCCAGAACTCCTCGCCCCCGACACAGTACTTGATCGCGAACTGCAGCGTGCCCCCGTTGTCGAGGTAGGTGGGCATGACGATCTTGAAGCGGAACTTGTCGGTGACGCCGTCGCTGGAGCTGGGCACGTAGGACGCCAGGCTGTCCATGAAGGTGATCCAGTTGTTGAGCGAGTAGCGCAGGGAGACGCTCTTCTCGAAAGCCAGGTTCAGGACGCGCACGAACCCGGACAGGCTGAACTCGTCCGCCTCGACGCTCTCCAGCATGACTTTCACCTCCCTCACTTTCTGCTCGAAGCCGGGCAGCGTTCCCGGGTTGGTGAACTGCAGCTCCATGCACACGGACTGCGCGGGGGCCCGGGGGAACTTGGTCTCCAGGTGGTTGAGGTGCAGGGGCCCCTTGGGGAGTTTGGCCATGATGCGCTCCGGCACCTCCGGCACATCCGTGTCGTCGAAGTGCTTGACTGAGATGAGCTCCAGCCCCAGGGAGTCGGCGAACCGGACCTTTTTCTGACTGGTCGGGCTCCTGCTGCGGGAGATCTCCAACTTTGCCCGCTCCGTGGGCGTGGGCAGAGACTTGCACCGGCGGCGCAGGTTCGGACTCTGCGGCGGCTTCAGGAAGACCTCCCGGCCCCGCGGTCTCTCGTCCACCACGGGGCTCTCGTTGGACTCACAGGTGCCGTTCATCCTGTCGTAGTCCTCCCCATCCTCGAGCCGCGGGTTGGCCGCAGCCAGGCTCCCGAACAGCCCGGCGATGCAGCTGTAGTTCCTCGGCAGACAGTTCTTGGGAGGCAGCATGACCGCGACGGGACGCGCAGACTCTGCTTCCATAAAACGCGCAAGTCCCCGCACTGCAGAGCCCGAGAAGTGGTCGTGATGGGAGAGACCGGCGTGTCGGGGTGGGGGGGAGATGGAGCCGTCAGGTGTCAGTGTCCCCCTCCCGGATAGGCGCTCCGGCTGCGTCAGAGGCTGACACGCTGCGCCTCTGGACCAATAGACCGGTTCGTGGACGCGCGCCAGCACGAGTGCGCGTCGTGCTCCGGAGGATCGGACGCTTTAAATGTCGGTGCGCGAACGAGACGGGACGCCGTGTGCTCCCCCGCTAACAGGGTGAAAAGAGTGCACGGTCCTCTTCACGGAGACTGCGGCTCGTTCCCATCCTCGTGCGGAAGACCCGGGCTGACGCGGGGCCGCGCGGGGCCACAGGTTGACGTCTGCCGCGGCTGTACGTGCAGAGCTGAACGTTGCAGCCGACCAAAATGGTTTCCTCCTCCTCAAGTGCTGTAAACCCAGCAACTTCCCCCTTTTTTCACACTGTGACATTGTTACAACTTCATGACCCCGACACCACATCGAAAGAAAAATAAAAATTCACTTAAATTGTGGGTATTTAATGTGAAGTAATGAGCTTTATTCTTACAGACAATTTCCACTCATTAGTCTGTATCTTGTTCTTATTTCTCGTTCTTTTATTTTAATCTATTCTGTTATACTTATACTTGAACCTATTCTATTCTATTCTATTCTATTCTATTCTATTCTAATGATAATCTATTCTTTTTTACTCTAATCTCTTCTATTATACTCAAATTTATTTTACTCTCGTCTGTTCTTTATATTCATTACACTCGGTTTCATTCTAAGCTCTTCTATTAAACTCTATTCTGTTCTCCTCTGTTCTGTGCTTTAAGCATATCACAGGATTGTGTGGGGAGGGTGGTGGTGGTGGGGGGGTGCTGTGTCCGTTCATTACATAACACGGATGTAATAATTCATCTGGAGGAGAGGCCCGTCCGCCCCGCCCCCTTTCCTCTACGTCACAGCGTGCCGGCGCAGCCTACCCGCGTTGCCACGGCGACGGCGTTGCGGCTCGTCTCTCCAAAGGCATTCAGCGCCTCTGCACTGCTGTTTGGGAAAAGTCGGTCGACCGGAGAGAAAACTACGCAACGAAGAGGCTCTCGGTGGACCGCGCTGCCCGAGACACGAGAGGAGTGACTCGAAGACAGTTTGGATCCAAGTGCCACAGAGACTTCAGAGAGCTTCCTTTCGGTGAGTTAAGTTGAAAAAGTTACAGAGTTTTAAACGAAAGCTACGACTTAGAGAATTTAACGATTTGTTTGATTATGCTTTTTAATTTTTTTTTAAAGATATCAGTATGAAGTAGGTGATCTAACCTCAAAATGGAGACCTTGAAAGAGGTGGACCACACAGATGCGTCTCCAGCAGGTGAAGCTCAGGAGGAGGCAGCCGGGGAGACGCCACAGAGGAGACATGTCGACGTCCTCCTGGACCTCAGCGAGGAGGCCTCAGCGAAGGAGCGGGAGCCACACGACTACCACTGCTACCCCGGTTGGGACGAAGCCGTGAGTGAATAACTTTCATCTGATTTCATTTCACCCTAGAAGCACAAATATCTATCTCTTGAGATTCATTTTCACCAGCTCATTTTTCTGATACTCCTCTTTCAGTCTGATTCTTCACGATAGATTTTTGCTTTAACGGTATCAGAGCTGTTCAGCATCACGTTTGATTTTAAAACAGGTCCGGGGCTGGGCCAGAGTTGCCCCACTGAGCTGCATCCTTCTGACCCAGACGAGGGACAGGAAACCGAAGCAGAAGGAGGCCGACAACCTGACCCCCTCCTGCGTTCACCCAGCTGCCCCGGACGCAGGGAGCTCGGCCACTGCTGCAGAGCACCCCTCTGAGTCTCGGGCGGGCAGGAGTAAGAGCTTTAAGAAATCCACACCGTTAAACCAGCACGCCGGGTCCTGCAGTAGCACCACCGTGGCAGCTCCGCCAAAGGGCGCCTCAGAGCGGCACATCCCCAGTGCAGTGCCGAAGATCACATCAGATTTCCTGCTGGAGAAGATACAGAAGGAGGGGATGCTCATCACGCACCCTCTCTCCTCAAAGGGCCCTGTGTCGGAGAACAGGCCAACAAAGCCTCCGAAACACGGCCACAGGCCCAGTAACACAGTGGTTCCCATTAAAAACTTCACCTTCTTACCACCAATTGAATTGCCACACCTGAATCCTCAGGGAGGCGGCGGCAAGACGGCACCAGAGGGGGAAAACACGGAGGAGGTCTCTTTCGTCTTTGATCTTAAAAGCGTGGCGAGAGGAACGAGAACGGACCCCGTCGCTAACCCGGAGCTCGCCACCTACGCCGCGGCCCTGACCTCCAAGTACCGGACGTGTCAGCACAGCCCCCACTTGTTCTCTGCTGCGAGTCTTTCTATCCCCAAGAGGTATCAAGTAACAGTGTCTTCCAAACCGGACACAGTGCACCGCACTCCCTTCTCGATGGGCAAGAGCCTCGCACAGGCCCACCACCAGTCCGGCGCTGCGATGGGCACACATTCATCCCAGCAAGGCCGCGCGTGCCGTCAAGCTGTGTGAGGGCTGTGAAATAAACCTTTAACGCGACAGACGATGACGTTCAAACCCGCATTTCATTTTAAACTCTCAGGTTCAACCGAGCAAAAGCAACCTGCTGCGTCTTATTTAGTCTCAATGTACAGCGTTTCAAATGAGTCAGTTAAAGGTAATGAATGAAAGTCACGAGCTGCGTCACAAAAGCAGCTAATTGCAGAGGTGAATTATGTGGTGCGGTGTTCATTCAGCTCAGTCTGGCAGACTATTTCAAACCATATTATAACATCCAAGTGAAGTGGGCATTGAAATGTTAAGCTCCATATGTCATTTGGGCCTTTATTTCATTCTCAGCAGTTCCCACGAGTGCTTTTTCAGCTGTTCTAGTTACCTAGCAACAGTGCAACTACCTCATGAGAAGCATGGTGTTGTGCCTCACGCTTTCTTCCACTGAAACTTCAACCTCAAGCTACACCGCTGACAGAAACTAAGTGTCGTTGCTCTGTAGCACTGTAAGCATTGCCAAACTACTGCATCTGCTCTGTCAAATGTCACTGTAACAAACTCATAGTTTTATATCAACCAGTGGTTGACTCTTGCTGCTTGTGGATGGAGTCTGCGTTATGCAATGTGAAAGGGTTTTCAGATCCCCAAACATACTGTGTCATGTTGGTCTCCAAAGGCCAGCCAATTACTGCAATATTATTCACCTCTGGGATGATCTTGTTACTTTGCTTTATTATCCTACCTCTTTGTTTTGCTGCACTGTGAAATAATATAAAATATCTGCTTAGGGGGGGGTTCTGTACAGGCAAAAGAGCTGTTGTATTGGCCTAATTAGACCTAACTTTGTTTTTACTTGGAAGTGCATGTAAAATAAAAAGACTAAAAAGGCTGATTTGTAAAGAGTTTCTGTATCCAGCACAAGTCAGGAGATGTGACTGTGTCAAAGTGAAACAACCAAAGACACACGAATACAGTTCAATAGTGTTCTAAGATAAAATAAACAAAAAGGTTAGCACACCCAAAATCACATTGCTCCTTTAATTCAGTTTTGTTTCTAACATGACAATAAAATACACTGTAAATCTAAGATGTCATTGTTGAAACATCTGCATTTTTCCCCATCATGTTGAAGAAAATGCTTGAGGAGTAATTTCACATTTTTCATTTTGTTGTGTGATCCCTTCTTGAAAACACGCTATGGCTGCACACAATTTCTTCTGTTGTACTGATTGAGTGCAATTTTTTTCTCCTTTGTTCTATAATAAACGACAAGGACCAGAATACACTTTTTCCAGCAGTTTATTAAGAACATCTGTAGTGTAGCTCCAACAATTAATCAAGGCAACCTTTAACTCTACACATATAGGCAACAGAAATTCAAAGTCTGCCAAAACAAATATTTACTGCTGGGGAAATATCTGCATGCACTCCCAACTGAGAGAAAATAAAGCACTGTAACTGACACTTGAGACCGACAAGGTTTCTACACAGTTCTGTCGAAAGCAAGGCATTCCCCTGCGCCACTAAACCAGCAGGGAGCAGCTATGCAGTATATGTATTCAAGAACCACAAACTAGAAGTACTAATCTCAATACAAGAAATGCTGAAATGTCCTGTGTGTCAAAAAAACTTATTACCACAGGGAAATTATCAATAAAGTGATTGGACATGGTGCAAAAAATAGAGCATGTTATATACGGGCACAGTGTCATGTTCTGTACATTCTTCAGTTTCTACATCAACATCTATAAACTGCAACAGCTTTTACCATCGACCCATAAGAATAGCGAGAGATGGCATCAAACAAGATCTCTTCAATAAAATGCTGCATAGCATTATTTTCATGTAACAGAACATAAATCTTTCCATAGAGATGATGGAAAATTGAGTCTGGACATTCCAAGATTTCATGCAAACATGATGAAAATACATATACAGAATGGACTAAACATGCAGAGCAAAGACCAAAAGGATTCTGATAGTGTTTGTTCGAAACGTATCCTCAATTGTTTGAAAGCAGCAAATCGTCTGTAACAGAACTAAAGCTAACACTTGGGTTAAGGCACCAACGTAACAAAAATGAACAAATAATCAAAAAGGCCTACACCTCTAGGTTCCTTAGTGAAACAGCCTGTGTGTGGCGCCTGTGCTTGATGAGGTAACTCAGCGCAACAGTAAAATGAAAAAACACTGAGTTGAGTTACTTGGCGAAGAGACAAATAAATTAAAATAAATTAAAATGCTGAGCCCGATCGTTACTGGTGAGAAATCAGATGATTTTAACAGAGGGTTATTAAAACAGGACTTCTTTCAGTCAAAATCAGGTGTTGAATACGCAAAAGAACTCTGTGATAATCCTCGCTCTAATCCACTATGTGTCTCTGTACTGTAACGTTACTGGATCACTTCAGCACAGAGTACTGCTACTGTATACACTTACACCAGGCTAATGAATAAGTCAAAGACAATGACAGCCTAGTCTGACATGAAACGACTGCTTATCTATAGAGGCACAGACACAAAAAAAAGGGGGGTAAACACAACATCATACTTCACAATCACATTTCAATGAAAAGTGTGCAACAACTGACAAGACAAACGTTTCTTTTTTTCCCCACTTGTGCCACGTCTGTATGAGTAAACGGTATGTTTTTGGAGATACATCTTAAAGGTTTTCAGCAATGCCACGTGCGTAGTTGAAGGCTTTTTATGGGGTTTTATTTTGAAACAAACCAAAAAAAAAGATTTTTTTTGTGCTGCTTCATGCGCATTTCCATACGTAGACTAATCGCACAACGTTGTTTGCTGTACAGCTGAGATGAAACTGATCATGCAGTATATGCATTTCTTATCGCTCTCATCCAGGCTAATCATTTTGTAAGCCCTCCTTGACAACCACGCACAGCTGCTAAAGATGTCACCCCTTTTAAGTGCAGATCTAACATTGGTAAATGTTGAGCTGTTTTGTTTGTTGTTTTTTTTTTAACTGCTTGTAAGACAGAACAGTGAAAACCAATCACAGTGGTTATACACTGCAATATAGAAGTAAACTGGCATTTCAGACAAGACATATACAATATGTTACTTTATGTGCAAATAAATATGTAAACGGTCACAGGAGCAGATAAATCATGCCCTTTGAGCTAATAAAGTGCGGCCGAGCTGTCAGGATATAGACCTGGAAATGCTCTGGACATGACATCTCCAGTGGAATGTTCAATGACTTTTTCGCAGACTTCCTACTGCTAAGACTGTGGTCCGCTGGAGGGCAGCGTAGACTGGTTCCTCTCATAGAAGCAGACATTAGAAACCTGTGTTGCAAAAGCTTAGGCGGCTTCACAAGGAGAGCTTCAGCTGTTGGGTTTCTCAGGGTGCTGAAAGAGAGCGCAGAGCTCCTCACACGTCTGGGTTTCCACAGAACTGAAATGAGACTCCATGTTCCACGCCAGGTCTGCAGACAAGAAGTCATCCATGACTGTTTGTGTTTCGTTGCTCGTCAGGAAGAGGTGCCCCAGGCCTTCTGCCTGGCTGGTCACAGTCTGCGTCTCGGTGCTGTTCAGCAGCCTTGCCTGCTCACCCTGACTGACGGCGGCTTGAGCGGAGAGGCCTGTGGCGAATGATGGGAGATCCGTCTGTGTTTCTGTGTCTGAGGACTCGGTGCTCATGGAAAAGCTTGAATGTCGCAGGATGCTGCTCAGGGGCATGTGGCTTCCGGCACTCAGAAGGAAATTGAGGTCAGTCTGAGTCTGAGTGTCAAACAGCTCCAGGTCGCTGGCTTGGGTGCGACTTGGTCCTTCACTTTGGTCCAGTTCATCCATGAGGAGGAAGTCGGTCTGGGTCTGGATGTCGAGAGACTCCAGTGGCGTGTCACCACCCAGTCCTCCCAGCTCACTCTCTTCTGTCTGGGTCTGAATGTGTACAGCATTGAGAAACTCCTCAAAATCAAAGTCGATGCCATTGTGTTGCTCCTGAACGGAGCCCAGACCTGACCCACAGCCGGTAGAGGCCTCTGTGAGCACCTGGTGGCCTGACATGCTGTCAGACAAAATATTTTCTAGGTCACTTAACAAGGTCATTGTTTGGGTCTGGTTGTCTGCCATGTTGTTTGAGTTGAGCTCATCTGTCTGCACCCCAAAACACAAACCACCCGCTGACTTTGAGTCCTCGTACATACTGCTCCCAGCAGCAGTGAGGCTGTCCTGTATGTCCAGAGCTGTCTGGGTGGAGACGCTGAGGGAGTCGCTGCCAAATAGGTCAGAGCACATGATCGTCTGGTCCTGAGCCTTCTCCTCTGATTGCTGCATGGCAAAGTATGTCTGTGTCTGCCTGGTTTTGTAAGGGGGCGCGGACGGGGAGGGGCAAGGAATTTGGCTCGTGCACTGGCTGTCTGTCTGAGCTCCGATGGAGGATGTGGTTTTGGCCCGGGAGGAGAACGTCTGGGTTTCAACGCTGACCGGCAAGAGAACCTGGGCGCTCACGCTGATATCTGTTTGGGAGCAGGACGACACTGAGGACTCGCCTGCAGAGCACATGCCTATTCCCTCTCCGACCCCGACTCCCATGAGCGCTTTCGACAAGTATGATTTGTCCGTCTGAATGTTGGTGGAGGTGCTTCTTCCCCGTTGTCCAGCCAAACTGCTGGCTGAGTCCTCTGTGACCGTGGGCTCAAGACTGACCTGCACCCCTGTGCTAACGGGTCCCAGGCTGGACCGGGAAGTAGGCATGCTATCCTTGAACCCCAAACTCTTGGCATCAAGCTGAGGTACCACGGCTCCCGAGGCCTGTGGCAGGAGGTGTAGGGTGCTGACAGAGCCTTGACTGTCTACTGCCAGCACTACAGACCTCAGCGCCCCGCTCTCTGTAGATGGAAGGAGGACAGGCAGGTGGGCCAGCTGCATCACTGGAACACTGACCAGAGCCATCTTGGGCTTTGGGAGGAGCAACTTTTGGAGGCTCTTACGGGGGATGGAGTTCTGATTTACAGAGTCTGTGGTAGTTGCGTCAGAAGGAGCAGGCTCTGTCAGCTCTTTACCGGCAGACATAATGTGACAGCTAGACTCACTGACCTTAACCTTTTCACAGCCACTTAAGAGCTTCTCCATCTTTCGCTTTTTAACAGGAGGAATTCTGAAAGAAACAAATATAGAGAAGGCAGGTCAGAATGAGATGTTAGCCAAATCTACATCAAAGGTTGAATTAAAATCATGTACATGCCTGTGTTCTGTGGGAATCTCGTGACCCATCCTGTAGATGTGAGATAGTAGCGCTGCCCTGCTTGCATAGGGGCAGCCACATGTACAGCGATAGGTCTTCCCACAGTCTTCTATGTGCCTCTTCAGGTCCCACTCTGTGCTGTAGCCATTATTGCACTTGAAGCACTTGTGTTTCTTCTCTGCGTGCATCTTCATGAAGTGCTACAATGAAAGAGGTCGACAGCAAAAGAACGCATTACATATCTGTCAAGAGGCTTCAAGTCATGCAGAAAATGTGCAATTTTATAAATATTAAACCCACTTTGCCATATGATACATTTACAGTTTTACATTGATTTTTCATTCATAACTCTGAAGTTGGCTGGATTTCTTTTTATCACCATAATATGTTTAGAGCAAGACATTGGAAGCTATTTGAAAGAAATGAGAACTCATAGTTTAACTCCATTGATCGCATGGATAGAATTACAGGCCATTGGAGGGAGGTCTTACTTGTTTAACCAGGGAGAACTGGGAGAACGGTCTGTTTGGCCCCCTGGGACACCCCTCAATGGGACAGCAGTAAAGCTTCTGAGAGCCCTTCATGTCCTTTCTGACCGTGGGATTGACAATACCATCCTGAGGGGGACATTGCAAGAGACAGACAAAGAGAGAGAACACAGAATACAGATGATTGCATTTGAGATGTATGTATCACGTCTTTACTCTGAGTAAGAATAGCCTTGTTAAAACAAAAAAAGTGTAAATTTCTGAAGCAACCGACAGAAATGCATGTGGTGCTTTCAAATAATTTAAAGAGACAGTCACAAGTCAAATCTCTTGCCTGCTGACTTTGCTCAATAAAGATTTTAGCTGATAAATTAAGGATTTTAAATGTTCTATTGAAAAGGGCATTCAAATCCATTAAACTGTAAACTTAAAAACACAAAATGTTGTCTTTTTATACCAATTTTTCACTCACATTATTACTTTTATTATTTCATTTATTATTTCCTCAAGAAGACTGAAAGAGAAAGGAATGAGCTTGGCAGTACATGGCATTCAACAGTTTTGCTGCTCCTTTTTTAGCCCAAAAGGTAGATTTTCTAAAGCAGTGGCCAGCACATTGAATATTTAAAGCAAATCAATGGCGCCGTAATTACACAAATCAGCAGCTACCCTGAATGCATCCTGCACAGTGAAAACAGACAAACCCATCACGCTCCATGACAGTCATTAATACTGCAGCCTTCCAGTGGTCAAGGTCACCTCCATCTGCTGTAACACTGGAGGGAGTACAACAGCTCCAGCCCACAAAACACCCTCTGCTTTATCATCAGGAGTTAACATAAACAGACATTTTGCGCACGATGAATGTACTGGCAGTCGACTTCAGCTACATCATCTGGCAGTGGGCCGAAGTCTAAGTCATGTCAAGGCATTATTTGTCATCAGTCAGTAAATGGCCGGAGCCCAAAAGAGTATTCACTTATTCACTGACTTTCACCACGGTCGGTCTGCAGCCTTTTAAGTGGCCATTACAGATGTTATTTCCTCTTTCGAGGAGACAGTACACTGTGGCGATATGTGACGGTAATAGTGTTCATTCAGCAACTCCTTGCTAACAAGGTGGGTGACTAAGATCTAATCGAAGCCAAAAGAGTCACATTAAACTTGTAATAAAAAAGAGACGCACCTGAGCTGAGTGAATAAGTTCAAACAAAAAGCATTAATCTTCACAACCTGTGAGAAACAAGCGGGGGGGTGATCACACTTTTTTGCTGTCCAACAGTGGCGCTACAGTGGACATTATAAACAGATCGAGTCCAACAGGCCTAAATTTTAAATGATTAGAGTTAAACTTTCAAAACACACCTTCAAAAAAAATGAAGGAGCACTGATCAGCCTTTCCCCCCCCCCTAAACAATCGTCTAACTGGGCCATACGGCTCATTCAAATTCTTACATTCACCTATTTTAAACAAAGAGTTTAGTCTACTGCGGGACAAAAGGCAGCCTTTTCCCCCAGCGACAGAACTTCATTCATGGAGGGGAAACAGTGAATTACAGCCTCCCACGGAAAAAGGAGCCCAGTCCAGTGAGGACAAGAGAGTGAAAAGCAGCAGCAGACTTTGGCCAAAAACAGCCTGCCTCCACTTTGCTGACTGTCTCAGTACTGGTTGTAAACTGCACATCTGACACAGATAATCAATCGTGGGGGCTGTGTGTGAAGAGGGGAGGAAACCTTTACTATAACGTGACAACTGCACCAGCAATTACACGAGATTTCAGTTTACTAATGCAAACCACTGGGCTACAATCCTGACTCATTATCTGTATGTAAGAATATATATTTGTTTCACATTCAATTCCTGTACAGTCTATGATGTGTTGAGCTGTCACGCATTGATCGTCACGTGTGATCTAAAAATCAATGACAACAGCAGTGGCTCGTGTTGGCTAACTAGCTAGCTAACTTCAATGTTACTAGGCAACTGGTACGGAGCTTCTCCAGCGTACTAAAAACTTTGAAATTATTTTTTTAATTCATGGACTATAGCGTTGCGCTTTGTTTGTTACGCATTGCTACTAGCTACAATGAAGTTGTTAACAAAGGATGACTTGCGTTTTTGTTGTTTTTTTTTTGTCTTTGTTTAATGGTTGTGAATTCCCTGCGTTAGCCAAGTTAGCAAGTTACCAGCTGCTAACGCCTTCAAATCGCATTAACAATGCCCTGTTATGTTTTCTCTCACCTTTATTCTGTGTGACTTGACGAGATGCATGTTGAGCGCAGGTGTGTTGGGGAGGATCTTGCCACATCCCTCCACAGTGCAGAGGATGTTCGTCCGCACTTCTTTGGTCAGCTCCGTGATGGTGGGTTTGATTATTTCCCGCGACGGCGACGGAGGCTCTCCGCGACGTCTTGGACTGTCCGCGGCAGCGTTGCTGCCTCCCCTCGCCGCCCTGCCCGTCGCAGAGGCGGCCATGTTCCTGTGTTGACAGTCCGCGCTGTCTTTGGCAGAGCCTCAGCGGTGGACACCCATCTCATACCGGCCCTCAGCTTTGACTGAAAGGCTCATCCGACGCCTTCCGCTGAGAGGATGGACGGCCGTGACTGGGCGCTACGTCACTTCCTGTACGGTTATACTACGTCCGCTTTCAAAATAGTTGTAATATTTTTTATTTGTCATATGCAACAACAACGGCAATTCAATTCTTTAAGTAAGAGGCTCCCTTTTAAGAATGCTGAAAGACGTATATTGAAAGAAAAACGCACAAGTAAAGTACTACAAAGTTCACGAGAATATAGTTTATAAAATAAAAATAATAAAAATCTAAAATAGAATATAGAAATACTCTACAAATATAAATAGATAATATTTGCCATTAAACTTGTTGTCCAATGCAGCAAAGTTTCTATGAACTGAATATACGTATGCATGGGTCTGGAAAGATTTAGAGTACTTCAACCATTATTGCAGTACCATATATATAGTCTGCATTTTAATCTGAAATACTGCGCTTAGAGGCTCAACATTTTTTTCCTTACTTCAGCCAAAAAAATAATTGTTTTCTTTCACACAGAGAGCCGTGGGGCTTTTATTGTGTGAACCAAGCAGGCTATTGTGGTTGGGGGCAGAATAAAGAAAGAGTTTCCAGTTTTCCATTTGATCGCCTCACTGTGCTAGAGAAACCCCAGTGTTCTCAGGAGTTTTATCAAAAACATTAGATGTAATAACATATATTAACTTATTATAGATTTTTATTTCTGCTTTAAAGTAAAGTTGCTTTCACCATTGCATTTTCTCCACTCTCTGTTTAGGTTTTTTGCACCAACATATAAAGACAAATATGTATGTGAAAACCCACTTGGCAATAAACTGTGTTAAGAAGGAACAAGACAGGGGAAAAACAAGATCTCTTTCTATGTGTGAATGAGTATGTCGATCTTGTTTTACAATAGGCTTGGAAAAAATGTCAACTTCCTTTAAATGGTTTGTGCACAGACAGTAGAGTCAAAATGAAAAAAAGGACTGTAAATACCAACCTGAAAAGAGCAGACCTTTCTCCAGCTAATATTCAACAGCACATTTTTGTAAGACTCTAGCTGAAGATAGAATATTAAAGCGTGCAGGGTGACAGGAAGAGAACACAAGTTACTTTGAGTAATTTAACTTAAAGATAAAAAATACTGCTTTTATATTCTATGCAAACACATGACATTGATGACAGAAATATTCTGCTACTTATAAACCAACAAAAAACATTAAAAATGACAATTGAAAGAAACTACCATATGGGATGCACATTAAGACAGGAGAGAAGACTGATTCTGAAATCCCAGGAGTCATGGAGCTCAATGGTAGAATGATAAAAGCCAGTCATTGGTGGACTGGACATGGCACATCTAAGAACAGGCCACACCACAAGGAGTCTTTTAAACCAAAAAGGTCTGTTATCCATCAGTTCTGTGCTGGGCGTGTTTGTGAGGAGGGACCAGGCCCATTGTCCGTGATGCGAAAATAATTCCTTCCTTTGAGGGGAATTGATGAAAGCAGAGGTGTGACAGGGGTGGAGGCAATACCTGTAAAATATGAATTAAAAACATACATTAAATTATTTGAACTCACTTGGATCATGTGAAAGCAATACAAAGGGGATATTTCTTCTAGAATGTGAGTGAAAATGTGTGTGAGAGAGATAGGGAGACAGAGAGAGCACAAAAGAGTGCATGTCTGCCCTCTTCTGGCCATTTATGGAACTGGCAGAAGCATGAAATTCTCTAAATTGTTTGAAAATTGCACAATTAAAACATTAATATAATTTACTGTTTGGTTCATGGCTGTGAAAAACAAATTAAAAAAGTACCTGAAGATGCACAATGTTTAAACGACTCCAGGAGGTTGGTGCTCACAAATTTGATGTCACATCTGAAGGGCTCCTCCCGCTCAGTCATCGTCTTATTGGTGTGGTCTCTGAATTTTGTCTCCAGCTGAGGAAAGATAAACATAAAACATAAGTGAAATGATCAAAGCACAGGGTTGCTTTTGCAGCATTTTACTGATATAGTGAGATATGCCCTTTGCGTCCTTGGCTTTGATTTTCGACAACTATTTTTTCCTGAGTCACGAGACACAGACATTCATAAGGGTACCTTGTAAACTGCAGACTGTAGCTGAGGGAGTATCCCATCACCAAAGGCCTCACAGGCCATCTGAAGTCTGCTTGCTGCATAACCATCTTGTTCTCTTTCAGTCAGTGGATCTGTAAACACAAATATTGAAGCCACACTGTAGAATTCCATCAGAAGTACACACTGGGGCATTAGGCTAAACAAACTATGTTAAAAGTTTGTCTGACCTCATAAAAATAGCAAAGCAGCTTTGGTCAGATTACTGATAAACATACTTGAGAGAGGTTGGTTCCTTTCTGCAAGAGGGCTGGACTGGTTAGTGGGAAACACCTAGAAAAAAAAAAAAAAAAAACAAATGGTCAAAATTCACCCCCAAAAAATTGACAATATAAATCAGTTGAGTCTTCCACATTTGGGGCTTTTACAAGCTGACACTTACTTAGGAGTTGTTTTTTTGTGTAGTTATTCCTTAGACACAAACTGTTTTTTACTACATTAAGCCATACCAAATGATGGTACTGGAAATGACATGACAGTTCTGACCACATCCAACTAGTAAGACCCGCTTCCACTAAAACTTTATTATCAAGGAAACTGATTTGAAAAAAAGGAAAATACTGGATACGCTCATAAAAAAAAAAAAAAAAACAATGTGGGAAGGAGAAAGGCAAATAATTTGTTTACATCATTCATGGAGAAATTTTCACCATGAATGATATATACAACATATACTGCAACACAATTTTTGTTAATTCAAACATGTAAACTAGCGATGACAACAATATATAAGGATTTTTACAGAACTGTAAGCATCCATATCAATAGCAGATATAGTAAAGATCAATTCCATTACAAATACTTTGTAGGATTTATGTAGTTGGAAATCAAGGTAACAGTGAAATGTGAGGACACGGTGTAGTTTAGATATACCTGTTGATACTGCTTCATCAGCAAGTCTCTAATGGCAGTCAGTTTCCGTCCACTGAGGTTAGCGTCCTTTATTGCCTGATACCTTGCAGACAGAACCAAGGCCTGCAAAGCACATCACTTTATTATAGGGGAGTGGAAAGACAGAAGAAAAGAAAAACAAAAAGCATCCACCCAGCAACTGTACCAAAATGCAAAGGATTAAATATGTTAAAGTCATTCCTCACCTGGGACAACAGAGGCCTTTGTTTTGAAGTCAGGCTGGTCACAAAGACGTAGGGGGTTTGAAGATAGTAAACCACATACGTTGGTTTCAGGTGGTTGGGTCGAGAAAAGCTTTCTCCCCAAGCAATCCGAATCCATACAGCTTCATCTGTGTGCTTCTTTATTTTGACCGACACCTTGCAATTTTGAAAGCAGATTCTCAGTACAGGGGGTTCAAGACAGAGGGACCAACGGACCCACAGCCATAGACTCTTGATGATGCAGCCACAATTAGTAAGATTTTATACGTATTGTGGGGGAGGAGCATGGGACTTACAGGTCTTACGAGCTCGCTGAGGTGAGATTTAAACTGCTCCTTGAACTGCGTCAGCTCCACAGAGTGAGCATCATCTGGAAAAGAGAGATAATCATAAACACGCAGTACAAAGGAGGCACAACAGTTCAGCCTGGTAAACGATGATGACACAGGACTGAATAGTGACTTATTCTTGATCAGATATAGAATATACATCATACACACAGCAAAGAAAAAAACAATCGAGAAGCTAAACCCTGATCACAACAGCGGCCGTAGTGTTTGGCTGCAGGATGCACGTGTGTCGTTTCAACATACCCTCAGGATCCAGGAGCTGGAAGGCATACCACATTCCCTGGTTGGGGTTGTCAATGATATCTGAGAGAGACAGGAGAGAGCAAAGCCAAACATCAAGGGTGAGTGGATCGAGGATCATGGTTTGCTGAATGTGAGCCGAGCTGTCTGGGCTTCTTTCAAATCAGGAAGTCATCCCACACTTGACCTACATGTCATCTCCAGCTCTGTGATGTGTTTAGTGGTCAGTTCACTTTCCTGTAAATACAAAACACAAGACGTGAGACGTGAAAGCAAGACACGACAGCCACACCAAAGGTAACCAAAAGCAAACGACGTTTATTATTCAAAGCAAAACAAAGGACCACCAGTGAAGTTGAAGCAGCGGGGAGGGTGTGGGTGTCACCGAGCCCCACTGCACGTTTCGATAAATAACCTGCTGATGTTTGTTTTTACACTTTATATCCAACACAGGCGTCCGCATTTAAGAAAAAGACGTGTGTACCTCGCAGATGGCGAGCAGTCTCTCCGTCAACACCCACTTCGGCTGAGTGTAATCGATGGACTGCTGCTGCTCCGCCGTCAGTCGGCCCCACTTCTCCAGCGTCGCTCTCAACATCTGAGCGGGGATCCGTCTGATGAGCCGCTGCAGCAGGCGCTTCCTGCAGTCGTCCATCCTTCCTCGGAGAAATGACCGGCGTTTAGCGTAGCTGTTGTACCTGAAGGCTGCTCGGGAGTTCAATAAAAGTTCGCTTTGTGCAGCTCGTGCGGCGGTAACACTTCCAAACAAACCGCCTGCGAATGAGAACACGAATCGACCAATCAGAGACGGTCTTTAAATCTTACGCGCTCCATTTAGCGCCCTCTGCTGTGCTGGAGTGGTACTGTATAAATGTATATACAGGGTGTTGGAGCATTGACTCAAGTGTATAGTGCTTTATAAACAGTGTGTGTGTGGTGCTGCAGCTGCACGTGCATTTATTACTACACAGTGGTGGAGGAGGTATTCAGTATAATACCTTCATTTAAAATCCTACCAGGGTGTTGTCAAACATTCTCAAGGTCTGCAGTTTGGTAGTCCACCTGTTGATAAACCCTCGGTCCTAGATCCTAAGCATAGGGGCGAGGAGACCACCAGAGAACTAGAGTCTACCTTGGTTCCACCATCTCATGTCACTCCACTTACCAAATCTTCTGTCATCACAAATGCAGGATGAACCAATCATCAATAGCAGACCTTCTGCTGACACTGTTAAGTGGTAACATCATCATCACGGTGATCATCAGGGTGGCAAGTTTACATACTTAGTCAACAATGACTACACAACTTAACATTAGGTAGTTGTAGGCTTGAGAAAAATAGCAAATTAGAACTTTATGAGCGACACATAAAGGCAACATTAAGGCTACAAGACATTCAGATGCTAAAGAGACTAAAGTCACACAGGTGATCTCTAAAATGATCCTACTGGAGAATCTTGAAGGATGTTAAACTATTATGCTGGAAAGACTTAACCCGTGAGCATACTCGGGTAATAGTGCATACGGTTAAAGAATAATCGGGACACCAGCGACACTTTCTATTTTCTTTTATGAACTCAGAGCAGTCAGGTAAGTAGTCTACACACACAGTAACACTGACCCATGAGGACCCCATAAAACTTGGAAAAAGTAGCATCCCCCTAAAACAGCCTGACCAAAATATGAAACAGATTAATCAGAGGATGCCTGACTAAACTACTCAGATACTTGAATCAATATTGTATTTAACAAATTAACATGTTATTAATATGCATCTGCATATTCCCAAAGGGAATTTATAACAGATGCAGTCAATAAAGCTGCATGCCTGCCTTCTTATACCTCTAATATAATATCAACTACTAAACTAAACTAAAGGATATTGTTTAGTTGTCAGTCCACTTGTCCAAGATAGCTGAGATAGGCTCCAGCACCCATGTGACTCTGTGAGACAGGATAAAGGAGGTATAGAAGATGAATAAAGGAATGCTTTTGGCTGACACACACACCCATTCACTCTCTCTCTCTCTCTCTCTCTCTCTCTCTCTCTCTCTCTCTCTCTCTCTCCATCAGACACACACACACAATATGAGCATTTATCTTATTTTTCGGTCCTATCAGATCAGAGATGGCTCTAGTTGTTTTGGTGCCCTAGGCAAGATTATGGCTTGATGCCCCCACCCCATATTTATTTATTCATTTATTTATTGTTTTAATTGTTTGAGGGCTTTCAGCAGCACCTTCTCCAGCAGGTGGCACCCAAGGTGACTTCTTATATGGCAGCAAAATGTACCCACATGTATCATGTATCATTAATAGTATTGTCATTAATACTGATGCATCAATGTGTAATCAGTACTTTATTGTTGTTGTTTTGGGTGGAGTTTGTGAAAAGTACTTTATATAGAGTTAGTTTAGTCCAGTTGTTTCCAAACTATAGTAAGCACTTTTCCAGTGAGTCACAAAATAAATATGCAATGGCTTTCCGTTCATTCAAGGTTTTCTTGTATTATATTGGATAACATTGGCTTTGAACAGTTATTTCAAATGAACTATGTGGGAAGCTCACAGGAGGAAATCACTTATTTCTATATCCCTGAAACTGCTACCAACTTACAAACACTACATGACAAGCTTGAGAAGTAGTCAAAACTACTCATTGCTCTCTCACAAAGAGGTCAGAACACAAAAAGGTTGAAAACCACTGCTTTGCTCATTAACACTGCTCTTTTAAGTTCACATGTGTTTTTTTGTTTTGTTTTGTTTATTTGTTTAGTAAAAACCTTTTCAAAATAAAAATGGCCAATTAACTATAGATTTAAACTAAACATAGATGGATAGAAAGAGCAATGTCTACAAGATGCTGTAACTTTTTTTCAAAGTACATTTGAAATATTACTTTTCCTGTGCTGCTATTATCTGTCTCTGGTGCTTTCACAAAATATGTTCACTGTCAACATGGTTCACATTTCAATCCCACCCAGTCACCATGAAACCAATTAGTTAAGTTAGTTAAGGACACAGTGAACCCTTTGTCCACAAGACTGGAACAGTGCAGCAGCAGCAGGGTCATTATCTATGAAATGCTTTTAAGAGGCAAAAGCAGCATCATTAAGCAGAATCATGCTAATTAGGGACTGATGCTCATCATTGACATCCACCATCACATGTAGACGGGTGACAAATGACAGGACCCAGTTTTGAATCAGTAATAAGCGTCTTATTAAGGGGCTGGGACACCACGTGCCACAAGAACAGCTTTAATGGTCGTTGGCATTGATTCTCCGGTCTCTGAACTCTACTGAAGGGACGACCTCTACTCTTCCAACAAATATTTCTTCATTTCGTGTTTTGATGATTGCACTATTTAACATGTGAAAAATCCCTCATGGATATTCACCTGGGTCTTGATCTTGCGACTGTGAAGTCCATAGATTATGGTTCGTTTTTACATTCATCAAACCGTTCACTAACCCATCCTGTCCCATGGATGTCATCCTGAATGAGACCACTCCCATCATCACATCTCCTAGTATCTCCTATCCTCTGTATAAATTCTGAATATTTTAAAGCTTTACCAATAAATTCTGCAACATGTTAGTAAGGGGAGCACTGGGAATTAATTATTTCCCTCTTAAATCACTGAGCACTAATGCCAAAACACGTTACCACCTCCCACAGAAGGGCAACTGGCCACACGTAACGTAACCAAAAGCAAAAACGGAAGTACTTCACCAGGAATGATCTTGTATGTCCTGTAAACGGTTGCCATCAAAAGTCCCGTCCCTTCTAAAAAGAGCGCATGCCATTGGTGGATCGAGGAAAGTCGCAGGCGCTGATTGGCTGTTGGATGCTGTCACTCAATCGTCTGTTGCCAAACAGTTACGAAAGTCTCTTGTTGCTGCTGCACCTGGCGGCGTGTCCTGTTTCTGTAGGTTACATTGGTGTCATTCGCTCTAACCACAATTACAAAGGATTTTTGATAACTTTCGTCGATATCGTTCGAGGTAGACACGAGGAAACCTTCAGTGGTCCACCAGCGGCTGCGTATGTTTATTTATGCTGCGTTTCAAACTGTTAGCCGAGTCCTAGCAGCTAGCTTGCTAACGTGACATTTCACCGAGTTGTGCTGGAAAATTGACAGATGACACAGCCTCTCCACTGGTAAGTTTATCACGGTCATTTGTAGCATTGCACAGTGTTATCAAACTTATATACACCATAAACTTTAGATAGACAGCATGTTGTGGGTAGACTCGGGTAGCTATTGAAAAGCTGACTCCAGTGCAAACACATCACACAGATGGTCCAGAGTCTTCCAGTCAGTGCTGCAGTGTCAACATGGCTCCAGAGGATTCATTTGTCTCAGTGTCTCACTCTCTGCCTCTCTGTGTCTGCAGCTAAGTCTCCACTGGGGAAAACAAAGTCCACCATCACTATGACAGCACAGGAAGGAGAGGGATGGGGAGGCATTAGTATCCTTTAGAAAACAGGCCAAAGGGTCACATGGCTGAGTTGACATAGTGGACGTAAGCAGATGCTGAAACAGTCAGTGGAGTGATTCAGTAGTGATGATGCAGGCGATAATTCAACACTAATTTCCTCCTAAATTCCAATCCACCAGTTCCAGATGATCAGATATCATCTTTTCTCTTTGACATCGCTGAAAATTATTTGGCTCTTGGATGGTTCGCTGGTTTGGGTGGAAGCGAAATGTGCAATCTAAAAACGTCACCCTGGACAAATGAACCTAATCATCAGTTATCATCTTAAAATGTGGATTTAAAGTCCCCCACAGTCTTCTAAAAACTGTAGCTAAGCTGAAAAAAAGACTATTTACAGGCACCTGATATGAGTTCAGATGTGTTGCCACCAAACGGCATCTCCTGCGATAAAGTTCAACAGTCATTGTCAACCGGTGCTCCTCTTGTTTGTGGCTTTTCAGTATTGCTGCAGTGGTACAGTAAGCCCTTAACTCAGCATGCACCCTGACCTGTCACCACACCTGCACACGGATGAGTGCAACGAACTGATAACTCAGCTGAAGCGGTGCCATGCCGAGGTACGTCACTCTCTGGATTCCTGCATTTCTGTGCTTCACATTCAAACACTCTGTTACACAATGTTAATCCTGTTTGGTGTCACCCTCAGCACAACGTCATGAAGTTCTTTGGCACCTGTAACGATGTGGACCGTGCAATGCGCCACTGCCTGAAAAAAGAGGTCTGTCTGCTTTTTTTTTCTTTTTTTTGCGCACTTTGTGAATAAGACACGAAATGCGCTCTGAATAGTAATGATGTTTTTATTTTTTTGTGATTAATGTTGCCTTTGTTTCCTCTCCATTCAACAGAGGCTGGAAAAGCGGGAGCGCAGCAAACAGCATGCACTAGAGATGAAAAGGAAATTGAAAGAAGGGCCCAAGGAGCAATACTGATGGACATTTTACTGCAACTTTGCCACTGAGAGTTAAAAATAGTTCACATACTGGGACACTGAATTGAGCATAAAAGTGTTGAACTGACCTCCGCTGCTGTTTTCTTATGTGAAGACAGAGGAAGACCTTTTACTTCTGTCTCGCTGTACATCCAGAGGAGTGTTGGTTGCATTGACAGGTCTAAGTATGATGTGCATCAGTGGACGCATGCAAGCAAAGACATGGTGAAAATACACACCTTACTGTAACCCCTGCAACACACTTTTTACCATCTGCACAGACTAAAACTTGCAGGGGTACCCGAAAGTTTTAGGTCAGCATAAAAACAAATGCATCTACCATTCTGGATTAAAGATCGCTGTCGGGGATCATAATTTGTTTCTCCTCTGTTAGCGGTACGCGGCAGCTCCATCGACGAGATTAGTGTAGCTGGTCCCAGAACAATTTCATCAAACCATTATTTTAGTCGGCAGGACACCTCAGGAATATTCTGCTACAAGATTTATTCATGACAACAGGGAGAGTCCATTTCAGGATGTCAGGAATGCATGAGGAAGAAGACTTAATGCAGGATGACCAGTGGTGTGAATATTCACTCATGAACATGCATATTTAAGGTAGTCATTGTTGTTTGAAAGGTTATTCGAATGGGGAATCATATTGATTCGGTACAAGTTTAATTTCTTTCAAATAAAGTGAATTTGTCTGTTCATGTGTCTTAATGTGCTGTGAGCTGTCATGTTTGTGAAACACAAAGAGAACAAAAGTACATAAATGAAAGTGCAGCAAGTGTCATCACTACTTTTGGCTACAATACCTTGGAAGAGTGAGGCTCAGACACTAAGATCAGAATGTCAGTTCTCACAAAAAAATAATAAATATTTCCAGGTGATATTCTTTTTATTGGTTTGATACCTTATCCTATGTAAGATAGGCTAAACTTTTATTGAGAGGAAATTTGGGTGTTACAGCAACTCATGGACGGTATTCAGTATAGATAAAGAGTGAATAGGGAAAGTGAAAAAAACAATATTTATATAAAACAAAGATTAGAAATTAAAAAGCAAGATGATGATTGCATAAAAAAGTGACTAATAGCAGAGTCAAGAAGTTAATTACATAAAGAGCAATCAGTAATTATACTTATTGTCTGTATGAATATTGAAGTACACAGTAGTGTATGATATGATAAAAGCTATAAAAAAAATAATGGCTCCAGCACCTCCAAAACTCTATCCAAGGTGAAATTATACAAATAATGGATAGATTGATAGTTGCATAAATTATATATTATAGTATGTATACTGTACAAGACATGGGATATAAAATATTGTAATAGGTGAATGCAGTGGTATAGTATGTGAAATATATTTTATTGTATAGCAATTTAACAATATACTTTAGTGTCTTAACATTTTAATTTTTATATAGTCAATGATAAATGCAGTATAATACACTTGAGGACAAAATTATTAGCCCCCCAATGAAATTTGAAGTTTTTTCATTTTCCCAAGTGCTTTTTTAACAGAGCATGGGAATTTCAATTAAAAAAAAAAGAAAATTACCAGGGTCAGTATTATTCGCCCCCTTAAGAACTGACCTTTTTACTGAGCCATAGAACAAACCACTGTTGTGCAATGATGTGTTTTGACTTTGTGACATTCAAAGCTTGTAAAATCAAGTTAAAATTAAGAGTTAACTCCCAACTGACACACAGTATAAA
>JAOXYL010000001.1:22606631-22620428 GCA_028564955.1 Terapon puta | reverse complement strand
TTTTTTTTCCCTCTGGATTTGTTTTATTATTCTGAATCATTAGCATCTTAGATCGCGTCATATTTTATTGTCCTGTTGACCTAAAGCAATATGAGAAACCAGGTTTACTTCTGTCATCAACAAGTAACGGCATCTTGTTTGCAGTGATATTGTCTTTTGCTTGAACACACTCGCTATTATTGCATTGTGCAGTTGCTACCAGTTTAATCAATAGACTGATTTAGCTAATTTCCATATTAAACTCAGGTCAGGAGCTGGTTCTCCCATGAAAATGCTCTTGATTTTAATTTAGGTTTGGGAAGTTGAACTGTTGGTGGACTTCACAGGCAATTGCACTGAAATCACACTTTGTGCACTTGTTACCCCTACCTCTCAAGTTTTATGCAGATAAGACTGAAGGCTTTCCCCTCCCAGAGCTGGGCGGGTGCCCAGTATGCAGGAGTTTATCTGGCACACGTGTCCCTCCCTCCATATTTCACTTCTGGTTCTACTCTCTCTTTCTGATAGCTTTATCACTACGGAGGGGTCAGATGCTGACACCAGCATAAGGGCCGCTTAAATCGCTCTAAACAACATCTATCATGGACCCTATAAAATAAGCTTCATGGCACGCACAATACCCTGGCCTCGTGCTTGGAAATGCTCGTCCATCATAGGGCTGCTTGACTTTAGGAAGCCTTTTTTTGATGATATGTACAGGATTCAGAGGAGGAAGGTTCTGATTTGGCCCTAATCAGTCTTTATGAGTAATTTCAGATTACAGACTGCATGGGAGACCTATCACTCAGCAGGAGAGGCAGGTAGGCTGTTTTGGAGGTGATAAATGACACTAGCCTACAGTTCTATTTATTGATCAGGAAGAAGCTTGAATCAGTAAAAGCCCTTCGGATAGCTAAAAAAAATGTCATAGGAAGGTGGTCATGGATGTTCTTAAGTTTCAGCAGCATGACTAGGAAAAGGCAGAGGGGACTTTGTCCTAAAGGAAGGAAAAGTAGACACTAATTGACTTGGATTATTGGCCTAATATTATGACATTTTGACAGGTTGCTTATAACTTTCTAGGAAAACTGAAACAAATGGCATGCAGGTGCTTGAACAGAGAGAGAAGACGCCGTTATGACCCTTAAATCACAACAACCCTGCAGGCTGTTGAGCAAAAATTAGATTAATAGCTGGATGCTTACAGATTGCAGCAAATTGTTAGTTCTCTGAGGTCAAAAAAAGAAAAAAAGAAAAGAAAAATGGACATGTAATAATAAGAAAAAGCTCCCTATGATATGACTAATTTTCCTGTTTTGACAGTCTCAGTGTGTGAAACAAATGTTCCAACAGCTCAAATTCGTCAGAGCCATTTTGACTGTCTAACATAATTAAATCTTTTAGATACCACAACAGCTGCTTGTTTCTGTTTTCTGCTTCTATGACGAAGGTAATAAGGTTTGTATATTCCCATGGCAATGCTGTTTTAAGCTTTCTAGCATGAAGTAACAATTATCTGGAGCCTATCGGTTTAAAGATTAAACACCGGCATTAGCAGCACACAAGTGCTACTCATAGCAGAGATAAATGCATGTCATGCATGAATTATGTCAGATAATAATGTGTGTATGTCGCGTATTTGTATTTTTGTTTTGGGAGAAAATGTGAGCACCATGAAGTCACATCTACTTGTGAGCAAATAGTTTTGGTCTCCATTCAACATGCTAAATAGTGAAATGTACACACATGTTTCAGTTTGCTTATTTTTCTTGTAGAGTTACAGAAACATAGTAAGAACTCCAAAGAGATTAAAGCTCAAGGTAAATATTTTAACTACCACATTTCAAAAGCAACAGCTGTGACAGCTCAGCCTCATGCATCTCTCTACTGTGTTCACTTGTTTGAGGTTGTAAGGATAAGGCAAATCTTAAGTAGAGGAGTAAAATGGGCCTGGAGGAGCCAAAAAAGAGAACAATCAATGACCCAGAAAAGAGAAATTATTGTCCAAGCCCATCACTTAATTTCTTTAAAAGCCTATTGAGAAGTCAGAAGCGCTCAATGTGCATCCACTAAAGTTAACACTCTCGGTATGCCATACAATTTAATCATTAGGACATGATTCATTCAGTGAGTGGTCACCCATTCGATGGGACCATTTATGGGCCAGCGTATTCTTTACAGCTGAAGAATCCCCGTTTTGGTCAGTAATCACTGAACTGTACAAATGTAATTTAGATACTTGATTGAGGAAGAGATTTTGCTAATTAAGAGTTTTTGTAGAGTGCATAATCATGTTGGCTGGCTATTCATCAGGAACAATGTGATGATTAGCCCTTGTGGCAGTCTAAGTGCTGCTTATCTGCTGGAAAGAAAAGTAAAGTCTCTCATCTTAAAGAATCCTCCAGCATATACAATAACGAGTTACGGTGTGTAAGCCTGAAGAGTGTTTTTTTTTCCTCTCTCCAACTGAATATCAAATCACATCAAAACCATACACAGCATATGCTATTCAACACATGGCTCGTGGCTCATACCATTCCCACACGTTTGTTTTAATGAAAATGATGAGGTGATGAGACTGTGCAACACTCTCCAGACATGCATAAGCTTGCTCTTAGTAAGTAAACCACATGTAAAACTGACTGACACAGTGCTGTACTTTTCAGTCCTCTGTAAGACAATTGCAAGGTAAAACCTGCATGGAATAAAACCATAGCTACATATTCTAAGAATAGACCTATGAATGAAAAAAGGTGTGCAGATAAGGAGCAAGAAAAATATCAGCAAAGATGTCAAAGCAACTTTCAGTAACACTCAGTACCTTGATGAAACGCGTCATGATGATGTGTGTCGGTACTTTTGAGCAATTGTTATACAGTACATACAGTATTTTTTTTTCATGCAGTATTGTGTATGAATTGCTTACTGACACTGGGGTTTTCAGCTGGTTTAGACATGTTATCAGACATTTCAGAAATGGGAAAGCATGGACATAAACTTCTACGATCCCTCAGGGATCAAGTAAAAGATTGAGCTACTCTCCCTGCCTGGAAGCACAACACGTGATAAAGTAGCATTATTGTATACAACTAGCTAGCGTGACCCATTTTCACTGCAACAAGTTTAAAATGTTCAATCCTAAGAGTTCACCAGCAGCTTTCCTCAACATGTGATTCAATGTCCTACAGATTTACCATCTTAAATATCTGCAAGGCAGATTAGTGAATGAGGCCCAAAGACCCTCCACCCTGAATCCTTAACCAACCAGGACTCTGATCCCTTTCATATTCAATTTCATAGGTAAATATTTAAAGAATCAACAGTGATGTCCAGTACCCCACAGTGATATTAGTTGGGACAATATAGCTGGTTATTTTTTACTTTCTCAGTTTATGTTTTCATTTAACGGTAGTTTCCCTGCCCAGCACTGTGACAAGGTTTATCAGCAGACAAGACAGACCTCTGCTACACAGGGAGAATTTGTTTGCTGATTACTTCCAAATTTCAAATATAATGAATCAATGTTTTCAGGGTGAATCCTTTATGTATAGTGGGTTTCATTATTTAGCTGATTTCATCTTCTGCTCATCCTGAAGAACAGATTGTCTTAATGTGAATGTATAGGCAGTCAAAGTTTTATTCACCTGTGCCGTTTCATAAAAGGATGCCCTTTGATTAATGTGTACAGTTGTGATTGTCAAAAAAATATATATACTATATAAGTATGTGTACACAATACTCCCTTAGTCATTTGTAAAATCAACAACTGTACAATTCCACCATCTTGAGACTCTAATCAGACCCATGAGAAGCATTATGAGCAGGTAAATACTGTACAGTATTTAATTGCTAAAGTAAGTGGAGAGGTCTTCTGGTTGGAATTGTGCAATATTATTAGTATTATTTTCAGTATTGATTAATCTATGGTTCAATTTAATTGGAATTTCATCAAATTTCTTGCTTTGTTTGAGTTTAATTCACATTTTCAGTTCTCTGTTTGACAAAAAAAGCAGCAAACCTTTGACAAGCTGGAACTTCATAATGTATGGCATTTGTGCTTGTAGCTTAACTGATTAATTGGTTTTCAATAGAGTTGTCAGTTAATTTTTTGATGATCAACTAATTGATTAGTTAGGTCATTGTTGTTATAATGACATGGTGTTACAGTGCAGAAGAAGCAACTTATCAAGTCGCCATGTTGAATTATTCTTCAGTTGTATAATGACATAAATATTTGACATTGTGGAAATGTATGCACCTCTAAAGGAAAGGCCCACAGAATTCACTAGACCGGTTGGGAAAAACGTAGAAAACCGAGAGACGGAGTGAATACTAGAATAAATGAGAGTGTGTCTTGGCACCAAACCTCTGATTCTATTTACGGCTTTTAACAGAAATCTGATTAACGGAGGCATTTTAAGCAGAGTGACCTGGAGGAGGAGTGAGGAATGGAGGAGAGGAACAGACGCTTTCATTAAATCAGCAATCGATGCCAGCACTCCTCGGAGACCAGCGCACAGGAATAAAGGAATAAAATAAAATGAAATAAAGGAGCCATTTCCCACATTTATCTCGACCGTTTGGGTTTAAAGTGTGCCGTGGATGCAACATCGCTTTACTGTTGGGAGTTTTTCTGTGTCTCACCCTGATCTTGTCTGCCTGCACCGTCTTCCCTGAGTTGTTTTGCGCTGTAGCTGTGACAAGATTATATGAATTACAAGATAACTGTCTATTTTTCCATTATAAGCAGGAGTCGTTTTAAGGATGAACAAAGCTGATGGTCGGGCTTGTCAGACAGCCAGCTAACTGCTAAAAGGACATAATGCCATAGCTCAGTGATCAAAACAAGCCATCTATGAGTGGAAATTATGAAACACTTGAGAATTTCCTCTGAAATGGACCTGAGGCGATGGCCTGAGGGGCTGCTGAGGGGGCTGTCTCTCCCCAGCAGATAGAACCATTCAGCCCTGCATTATAGCCCCATTAGACATGGCTATCGCACTGAATGGTTCGCCTACCACCGATGCCGCTCCTTATTACCACTGTACAAAGGCAAGGAGATGTATCAATTTCCAGGATTAGAGCTCATTATATGATGCCTCAAAAAACAAACACACACAGTCGAGCCGGCATTACAAGGTACATCTATTTTTAAGGGCACTCGCCGGTCATTAAAGGTGAGTGAGGGGTTGGCGGTTCAGGTTCAGCCTTCTAGCACAGTGGACAGAAGCACTTGAGTATCGTGAAGTTCCACAGCGTGTTTCACCTGCTTCAGCACTTTAGTGTAGATGAGTAAAGGAGGAAGAGTGGTAATGATAACAATGCTGATTAAACAATACACGTGTGGGTCCAAAATTACCAAACCTCTGAGGCTGCAGCTCTGAGGAGTCTGTATAATGCATCATAATGAGACAATTTTCCCCGTTTCAAAATGTCCCATTATGCTGGTTTCTAACTTTCCCCCATCTTCTCTTTCCAGTACGATACAGTGGTAATGGTAAAGAAGGGAGGCAATTACTTGTACACACCACGATCATTCATTTACTTTAACATATCATGCATAATTACTTTTGCTTTAATACCACTTTGGAAAAGGGGAGAAATTCTACTGACTGTAGTGGAGCACAGTACCTTTTATCCCTGTGACTAACGCCTCTGTAACACAGACAGATTGCCCCCTGGAGAGGGTAAGTCTGGTGAAAATAATCTGTCTCCCACTTTGCGCGTGTGTGTTGGGAAAATCTACCACAGGGGAGCCGCGTCCGTGATACACAGCAGCAGCAGGAATCACTCTTTGAGCCCTGACAAGGATTTAGCTGTAGGCTCCTCACATGATGAATGGAGCGTAGAAATCGCCTCGCTGTCGCAAGGATGAGGCAAGGAGATGGACACGCAGGGGCAGGGGAAGCACCAGTGGTTACCACTAACCGTTCAATGATGTGCTTTTTCAGATACTATTTGTCATTTTTGATGGTCTGTTTGATCTTGAGTAAAACCCAGGGACTTTCCTCAGAGACAGTGGTCATTCGGATAATCGTGTGGTCGCCAGACCATTCAAACGTGTTTGGCCGGGCCTTCAACGACACAGATGTTCTCCACAATGGGAATGCCCGTACAAACAGCAACAACCAGGTGGAGCTTTTAAAGTTTGTGCGATTCAACATAATCCAAAGTGCAATGAAAGTCAACTGGCAACCCTCAAGTGGTGCCCAGTCCTGTATATTAATTTGTCTTCTCGGCCAGCTGGAGAAGTAATTTTTGGCTTACTTCAGCCATACTGCTCGTCCTGATTCATGCACCTGATTTGCTTTTGCTTTGTGTGGGGCCGATAGCGACGCCGTGAATGAATGGTTGAATGGAGAGGAGGCAAGGTGAGGAGTGACAAGTCGAGTGGCTGCTACGCTGATAAATAGCCTTGGTTTATTTAGCTTCATCTGTTTAAGAGAGGCTCAGCACTCCCTTTCTTTCAGCTTAAGGGTCCCAGGGAGATTCTTATCCCTGGACAGGTGGGCTTGGTACACAGCTCTCCTCTTTGGGTAAGCACCTCTCTTTTAGCCACACGCCTAATGATCCCAGCCAGCATCTGGTGCAGGTGGCCTCAGTGATTCTTTATACTGGAAGAGGAATTGACAGCAAGCTCTCTCTCCCTGCTTTAATTTTTACTCCTTTTTTTACTGTCACTTTATGTGCTTTCTTTGTTTAATTTCCTCCCAATATCTCCTCATATCCGTCTTACCCCCATATCTCAGCACCTTCTTTCCACCCACTTTTCAGATTTGCCCTCCACGTAAAATGATTTCAGAGTCGAGACAGGAAATATTTACATCATGAGTTCCTTTTACAATACAAGTGCTGCTCCTCTTGTTTGGATGGGTCTGCAGGTGCAGCTCTGGCCTGTGCTGAGACCTCCATAAACTCTGGTGGAGCATTAAAGCAGCAGATGTGCTCCTAAGGGAGAGCGAGGCAGCTCGGAGCCGTGCCAGGGAACAGGTTGAGAAGAATGCACACATAAAAAGAGGTGGGACTGCCGAGGGTGTAAGTTGCGTACTGTTGTGGTGCAGTCTACCAATAGTCACAAATTATCCCTTCCTTTCCTCGAGGATGGAGAGAGTAAGATAGATGGTGGAACAAGACAAACTGACCGGATTGACAGACATGTTTGTTAGTGCCTAAAACTAAATTGACACGCTCTGCTTTTGCAATCATAGACCATTCAATCACACGTCCAAATGCCTGTTGAATCACTCACAGTGTCTCGCAGAGTCCATTAATTTAGGCTCCTATCGCCTGTCAGGAAAGAGGCTTCAGGATTCCTGAGAGAGTTGTTCTTGCTCACAGTTTACACTGAGCCGTGTGAGGTAATAGTAATAGCATCTGTAAATTAGGTTTATAGGATACTCCCACAGCACCTGATACCCTATATTTTTGCCCAATTAGCACAAATACAATGTGCAACAACAGCGGTACAAGGAAAATGTCTCACTGATGCCTTTATCATATCTACTTACCCCATAACTAACCCAAATGTCACCAGTTATCATCCCTTCTCCCACACTGTCACTGCAGAACAGCTCGTCATTCCCACCAGCAGACAGTCAGACACCGTGGGACAGTAACACAGCTGCTTCGTGTCGTTACATGTGAAAAAAACACTCCAGCTGTTATCGCTGAATGGCTCCTAATCTCGCCTGTTTTTTTTAAAGTTAAGTAAAGAATAGTCCATTATTGTGCGTCTCATCAATTATATTTTCCAGAAATATATTCTTTCCTTGTTTTACTCATGAAGCAAGAAAGAATCCCCCAAAACATTTTTTCATCATTTATGTTAAATGCTGCTTATGATTAAAAATGAGTTTTCGGTGCATTTCTTCACAGAGCACTTGAAGCTTATGAAGTCACAGAATCTGAACTTTTCAAAATCCATCACATGGTACTCATTCAAGATAAACCTTTATGCTGTGTCCCAGAGGTTTGACTTGCCACAGTGATGCAGACGTATACTCCAGATGTGTCTGTACACTGTGGCATCGTTGTTGGGGGTGGTTTCATTACAACAGAGCACACTTCTGACCAACATCAGAAATGGGTTTGTGGAGGTGCTCTGTGCTCTGTTTTTTCAGTTTCACTGGGCTGCATGCAAATGCAAATCAGAGAAAAAATAGGAAAGGGAAAAAAATAATTTAGCTTTAAATAAAAAAGAGGCTGTGGATAAGCTGTAAAATAACTATTCTGTGTTGGTTACTTAAAGCCATGTGAAGCATAAAAAGACAGAAAATTAATTTTCTAGTAAAAACAAAAAAAATCATTCACCACCTGAATTTCTTCCATCCATTACACTCACCAACCGCACCTTCCAGTGTTGTACTCCAAAAACAAAAAGATGAATAAATATCAAGACATTGTTGCTTTAATTTCATTGATTTTGTTTACTATAAAAAAATGAGGGACTCTGTGTGATGAAAGGAGACAGATGAATTCAGATATGAGCTCCCCAGATTTCAAAGAATTTATCCAGACGAGATTTAAAAGTTTTATTTATATTTTATTTTGTGTTTTCAACCCACTTTTGAGATCCTGAAGCTCCACAGGAATACTTACTTGATTGATGTAGTGATATTGTATGTTTTTGTAATATTTCTCAGCCCTCACATTCAGCTCTCTCAAAGTGCTTAAGCATTTTATTAATGAGTCTTCGCCCAGAATTCTGGGCACTTCAGACAAAAATTTGAGCCCTTGTTGTCATTTATGACTGTAATTCTCCCCAACCCTGTCCAATTTACCCCTATCTCTCCCTCTGCTTAGTTTGATATGCGTAAAGAATGCAAATTAGCCACTTAGTAACCACATCAATTACCCACCTGGCCTCTTATCAGCCCCACTGTGTTGTTTGCAAAACACTCGTTACGGTCCTGTGGCGATGAAGGCGGACAGTCGTTGGTGGAGTCCGTGTTATGGTTCGCTGTGGAACCAATTAGTACTCAATGCCCGTTGTCCTCAGAGACCAGTAAAAGCGAGCAAGAGGCCGAGGCTTAAAACAATAATGTGCAACCAGGCCACACCTTTATAATGGGTGTATATTATTAAACAAGGATGACGGTCAACACTACAACTTTATCATAAAGTCAAGACATATTTAACATATTCAAGTACTATATAGCGCATGGAGGAAAACAGTCAACAGAAAACATATAGAGAGAGGAAGAGAGAGAGAGAGAGAGAGAGAGAATGAGCGAGATGGCAGAGCAGAAGCCATATTTCAATTTTATTTTTAGAGACCGGTAATCTACTCGCTACCTCTCCCCAGTGTCCCCTGCTCTCGATAAGGTGACGTCAGTGAACGGCAGTCTTTTTCCGGCCCTCCTCTATTTCTAGAGGGAAGATGGGCCCGGCGTGATCCGGTTGTGCACGGAGATACGCCCGGGCACGGGTCCTCTATCTCAGAACGGCACAGCAGAGCGACGGGAAGACTTAGCAAGGGAAGGAAGAGGAGAAGAGGATGGAGGGGTGAAACCGATCTGTCTCTCATTATGTCCTCTGTCTTTGTCAGATAACCCAGGAAACATCTCAGACTCATATACAGCTTTTAGAGGCTTGATTTAGATTCACTCTGCTTCACAACCTTGCCAGATGAAACAGAAGAATTATGGCGGTATTGTTAGACGCGGGGACTTGTGTGCAAAGTATGCAGCAGAGCCATGTGTCTGCACCTGTGTGTGCATGTCATACAATCTGCTGTGGAAGATGTTTCCAGCCTACGATGGGAACATAGCTGTGATGAGCCCTCCAGAGGTTTAGTGTATGACCATCATGGCATGCACACAAACGTTTGTAGTGTGTGCATATGCATAACTGTCAGTGTGCAGGTTTCTCTATATATAAAACCTGTTTTTTGTTTCCTGTAACCATAACCATAACATAACCTTAACCATAACATTGAAACTATTGTTGTCTGAAACCCTTTTTTATACACACTTAGTTACGGTAAAAACGATAAAAATGTTGTCTCCAATAAAAAAACAAACGCAACTCTTTACTCTTGTTTTTTAACATTTTTTTAATTTTACAACACTGTGCAGTGTGGATTTTATTTTGATCAGACATTTACTGTACATTTATTCAGATTAAGTAAAATGAAGAAAACTAAGAAAAAATCCTCCACAGTATTCTAGGTAACAGCGTGACATCGTAGAATGTGTTTTGTTTGACCAAATCTCCAACACCCAGACGGACCTTTCAGATTATAGGTCGACCTTTCCTGCCCTGTGTTTTTGCTTTAGCCCTTTTGTCACCTGAATCTTGATCTGGACATAAATCTGCCTACTTGTACCTACCTCTCATTACATCACTGAAGTAATCCTGTCGGCTCAACTGTCTGCATCCGATCAGCCAGTAATAATCAGCTCTCCTCCATGTGTAGCAATTAGAGTGTGCAGTGGTTAAAAACAAAGAGCATCTTTCCAGATCCCTTAATGAAGGCCTGTTTTAGTTTATCCACTTCCATCAGTGAAGTCAAACATATTTAACCTCTCTGGCACTACAACATCTAAGGAGGTCACAGTTGTGAAGCTACATGGAGGCTGCCATCAGTGGAGCAGCGTTGTTGTCTCTCGGGCTCACTCTCGCGTTGTCAGAAGAGAAACAAAATGGGTGTGGTCGGGGCCGACAGGGCAGATCACCTTTGCCTGAACTTTACAGTATGATTTGATGGGCTGGGAAAATGACCCTCCTTGGTGAAAATACAACGCACTTTGCACTTCCTGGTTCTCTCCTGATTGGCCAAACCATGATGTGCATATTTCGGTGCCCCGCTCCAAAGGATTGGGTGGGCAAGTGAGCGTGTAGAGCCCGTGAGAGGGCCAGGCATGTCCAGAAAAGAGACAAAATGGCTCCTGCTCAAAACAAAGATGATTTAAGATTGGTGTTGCATCTGGTCAGAATAAATGCCTCTACCACCAAGAAATTCCATACCACAAAAATCCATTGGTTGAATACAGCCAAGATATTTCCCAGCCAGCCATTTGATGGCTAATACACACAGCTTTGGCAAGAACTTGTTTTTTCTCTCACTCTTGGCTTGTTAAAAAAGTGAAAAATATTGACCTGCTACTGTACATTTCCCCTTTCCTTCTCTGCAACTTCGTTAGCCGCACCTGTACATTGGAAGTCACACTCCATTCAGCCTCCTTTTTTCTTTTCCGCTTATGCTTCAAATAAAACAGTGTTTCAAAGACCACGCCATATGTGTATTTTCCACACTTTGGAATATGTAATATATTTAGTTTGGTGGTAATCACTCACACATTGGGACAACAGAGGCAAAGTACTGACTGAGAGAACGGAGCGAGGAGAGTCGCTGATGTTTTAAAACATGTATGGATGATTAATTACCTGGAGCCGCTGGAGGAAAATACAGGTTTTTAAAGAACACAGAGGGAGACTGCCACAAAACGAGTGTGTTTCCTCTCCTCCATTGGAATAATTGAAATTTGATTAAAAGGGAAACCAGAACCTTCTTTTGCCCGGTAAGCAGAATATCTACAGTGAAATGCAAAAGTATCCTTTCCCCCTTCGATATGGTAAAGTGTCCGTCAGAGCTGGTGCAGGGTCATTTGCCAAAGGACAAGAAAGGGAAGTCATTACTGCCTTGCCCTTTTTACCTGTAACCTCCAACAAATGCATATTACATCGAGTGAGGTGCAGTCAATCAGTAGCGACCGTACAATTACAATCTATCAACAAGGCTGTCAGGTTGAGCAGATCCTCAGGCTTGAGTCGGTAATGATGAGTTCAAACACCTGAAACAGGTCTTTCAAGTCCCTCGTACTCTGTGTGTGAGAGTGTGTGTGTGAGAGAGGGAGAGAGAGACAGACAGAAAGGAGTTGAGAAATAGGAAGAGGGTGTGAGAGATGAAATAGGCAGGGAGAAAGATCTTTTGTCCCTTTAGTTAGCCTTTCCCCTTTTCCCTCCCATAGCACTGATGAAGGGCACTTGCGTATCAGTACTGAAAGAAAGGTCTGAGCAGCCGATAAACCACAGCTTTCGTTTGTGTCAGATACTTTGTCGATTCACCCTCAGACCTGTTCTTCCCCCTGTGATTGTCGCCTCTTGTTTGAGAAGCAGCGCAATACAAATAACATGATGAACTGAATCAGTGCTGAATCAAACCGTCTCTGCAGAGGACACTGACTGTCAGCAGGCTGCTCATCATCAGTCATGTGTTCATGTCTTTGCAGCTGTCACGAACTTCCCAAAATTAAAACTAATAATTCAGAGGTGGAATAGATGAGGTAATGAGCATTTTGTGCTTCTGTCATATTTATCTGAAGTGTGTTTGTGTTTGGCATCGATTACAGTTTTTTCAGATAGAAAGATATGAACACTTTGAGGCAGAGCCCCCTCTCTGATATATGCCGTGGATGTGGACAGGATATGTGTTTCTGGGGTGGAGGCGGAATTTTCTGACTCTGGAATAACAACACCCCACCTAACACTGGCATGTCTTAAAGCAAATTCCACTCCGTTTGTAAATCTTTATTTCCTGTCACCAGCCCGCAAGAACATATCAGACACTCTCACTACAGACCCTGCGTTTGAATCCGGGCTCCGCAAATTCCCAAATTAGTTTTTGCAATGGCCCAAACTGCACAGGATAGCAATGCTAAATAAATAAATGTCTGGCTCGGGCAATTGGTGGAGGCAGGGCTTCAGGAAATGGTTTGCTTGGGGGTCTGAGTGCTTCCAGGTTGACATTCCCCGTGATGGATCAGTGTGTGTCGGAATGTCCACGTAGTGATCTGAAGCGAAGCTCGTGTTTCAGATAGGACAATAATAATAATAGGCAGGAGTGGGCCCGACTGTAACCATGCCCACATGGCCTTAATCACTGGAGCACAGTGCATGCTATATCAAATCGCAGGACCCCACCTGCAGATTAAACGGTGCAGCGAGACCGCAGACGTGCTCCAGGTTGTCTGTCCTTTTCACCAAGGACCTGAAAAGTGTATAAGCAAAAACATCAACAAGGCTGCCAGCTCCGATCTTAAAATATAAATGTGTAATAATATTTAACATTATGTGGCATCTTTATTTTGAACCTTGTCCTTGTCCTTGACAGAGCTCTTCCAGAGGTCATATGATTATACAACTGAGCAGAAAATGATCTCAGGATTGTCAGAATCAAACAGTAATGTTAAATAAAGTCTGTGCTTTGAGTGTGTTTTCCTTCCTCCTCCTTCTTTCTTTGGTCACTGATTTTGTCTCCTTTGTGCTGTTGTCTATCAGCATTCCCTCCTGTGTATCCAGTTTAAAACACTCAAGTGTTTTTTTCAAATGTTTAAAATCCCTTTCCTTTTGAAATCTCAACTCAACTTTGTTAAAGGTCAAACAATAAAACATTTCCACATTTTCCAAGAGTCAAACATTTTCCAAGAGTCAAAAAGCTATGGAAATGATAATGAATGAACTTTCACTTCTTCTTAAAAAGCAGCTCAAATCTGTCCTGGATAATCAATTTTTGTATGTCTGTAGCAAAACAAGTGATACTATAATAGAGCAGTGTAATTATGGGCAGGGGATGAAATCAATACTGAGTCAGAAAATGTTTTCCTTAACAAGTGTCGAGATTTCAAAGGCTTTTTTCTCGTTAACTCCTGCTGTGAATCTAAGTGAATTCTGACTGGACATTACTTTAAAGAGCAACATTAAAGAGTGAAAGACTGAATGAGTTAATGCAGAAATAGGTATAGATTTAATATACCAGATGCTTATATATGTAAACCGCCTCAGGCAAAGTCATCACTGTGTGTGTGTGTGTGTGTG
>JAOXYL010000001.1:22556759-22576922 GCA_028564955.1 Terapon puta | reverse complement strand
TGTTATTGTTGATCAGATGGGAGAAAACTTGCAGTGTTTGGCAGATGTGACAGATCCCAGTATTTTGTCCGTTCCCAGAAGATAAACTTTTTGACAACCAATTCAGTTACTCAATCATTTATCATTCCCTTCAGACGTGTTCATCATAATTTGTGACATGTCTCCTACTTCACTCAGTTCTGAGTGTACACAGCGCCGTCCTGATTCGTCAGGTTTCCACGTCACACTTGTTGAACTGTAATTTGCACTGGACCTCGACTGGCTTCTAACCAGGTATAATACATTCAACTCAAGTTTAAGGTGGTCATACATGAGTACACAGCGAAGGTCAAACATCCAGATGCTGTGAACACGGACTTGTATTTGTTGTTTATATCTCTGTAATGGTGTGTGTGTGTAGGCATGTTTCTTGACTTTGAGCAGTGTTTTGTTTGGGGAAAAAAGTCACCTTGGACTCTGGGAAATTCTGGTCATGTGTTGCTATTTTTGACACTTTATAGGCTAAACAACACAAATAATTATCTTCTGCAGTTTTAACTCTCATTGTGTTATCCAGAGGCCCCTGCCGACCTTGATTATACAGGGTCTCCAGCCAGCCCATCAGGTGGTGGGGGGTTTTTGATCACATAATGGTAGCTTTCCCTGGAGCCTTCGGGAGAGGTGAGAGACCTCAGCATTAAGTCACTACATTAAATCTGTCTCACGCCAGTACCATTAAAGACCATTTTATCACCATTAAGCAGGTCATAGTGTCTCTCCTCGCTCATTTGAGTGGAAAAGAGTGGGGTCTCGGTTTGGCTACTCTTAATTTGATTGAGTTCTGTGGTAAAGCTTGACGTCAGACAAGGTGAAAGCAACTGTGTGTCTCAATTTTCAGTCAATAGCATCTCTGTTTACCTCTTGATTCCCTCTCGTTCTTGTTAAAGAAGCTCCAAAGGTAGTGTTTAACTTGGTGCTATCTTTATTTGTACTAAACTCAAGAACTTCCTGTTATAGTCATTTGTCAACTATTAATAAAACAATTTTTTTTTATCAAGTTAAAAAATAGCATCATCTACAGCCTTTTCACTTTGGTGACACCACATCCGCCGCACATGAACAGGCATGCTCCAAAGCTGTCTCGTGGTCTCCTCTGAGTCACAGTATTTCCATGACCTGTGTGAACTGCTGAAGCTGCTGTGTTAACAGCGAGACACCTGTGAGGCTGTCCTCATCCTGGGAATGCTCAGAGATTTATTACCTATTGATACACACCCTCGCTGAACACACCCCCAAAGACACCCACAGTACATTGTTGACTCATGAGTTGCACAGCCCTGAGCCCATGAATCATTTTCTTAAAAAGAATACCACCCCCCCTTTTTTTTCCACTCTCCTTTTCTGTGATTTCACATCCTCTGTCAAATAGATAAAGCACTCTGTGTGCAGCCAAATAAAGAAACAGTGTTTTTCCCTGCCATCATGTGTTTCTCTCGTTGGGAGAGCGAGAAATGATGGTGGATGTTCTTTTTGCCACTGTTTGTACGTTTGCCCTTCTAAGTCTTCTTTCAGATTTCAGTCGGTAGTTTGGTGTAGCGAAGGCTTTGTTTTGTCTCACTCTGATAGGGATCTTCTAGAGCATTATACATTTTTCATATCCAGAGTCTATTTGTATTTAAACCTTACATTTTTCTTCATTCTCAATCTGCTTCCTACCGTCTCATTCGTCAGTGTTGTCTCAGAGGAAACAGGAAGGAAATTGGCAAAAGTCAGTGATTCGACTCCTTTGCTCAAGACTTATTCTAAATCCCATGCAACAATTTTCTGAAGGCACATAAAAAAAAAGATTGTTTAATTTAATGCAGTGACATCTACACAGTCTTTACTGTGATTCAAGACTGCTTCCTCTTCCCGGCACAGCACATAATGTGCATGTGTTTTTGCTGCAGAGACATTGCAAAAGCAGGATGACAGACGTAATAGAAACAAACCTGCCTATCGGGGCTCACTTCTGCATTCATCAACCCATCTGAGTGAGCCTTCTGGGCTGGTTCAGCCTGGGAAACCCCATTTGTCACCTGCTAAATGCTGCCAATGCCCATGGAGTTCCCACTGCCTGTGTCCCTTTTTTTTTTTTTTTTTTTTTTTTTTTAGAGAGGGTAGGTGTTGGTTTTATTTATTTCTTTGGGAAAAGAAGGTGTTGATAAATAGGGATGAGTAAGAGTTTAAATCAGTGTTAAGACATTTATTGATATATTAATGAACACTGTTTTGGTCAAGCAAAAAGTTTTTTTTTTCTTACATGAGCAGATTAACTGATAATATAAAACAAGCGTTAATTTCATTTCATCTGTATGGGTATATGGAAACCTGATTGATCCATCATCATTTTATAAGATTTTATTTTATAAATATTCTTAAATGCAATGTATCATAGATTTACGCAGGGGGACATTAGAAATGATAAGTCATCATTGAGTTATACCTTTCTAAGTGCATGAAATATTTAATTAACTTTGGTGTGTTATAAACATTTATCTTTCCCGGATCTGAGCTTTATCTGAACACTGATAGCCTGTCTGTCTCCTAAATCCCTTGCCTTACATTTACTTGAACAGATCACACCACTGCGTATGAAAACCCAGTGCAATGTCACTTCACGACGAGCTTCTTAGGTACAGTAAAGTTAACGTTAGGACGAGCAAAACCCCACAATGTCTGGCTCTAAATACAATAAAAGAGAAGTAGGCTTTTCCCAAATGAAAAAAGAGGAAAACAAAAACCTTACAAAGCATTATAATTGTCAGAGCAAGAAATAAGAGGCACTCTGACATTTTTTCAACAGCGCAGTCATGCATTATTTATCTGGAGAGTTTATATCAGATCGCAGATACTGAGGCTGAGCAGAGCAGCCATTTTACATCCCGGTCCCTTCCCTGTGTTTTATGATAAATGTTCTCAAAGTGCTCTGCATTTTACCCAGAGTGCACATAAACTACAGGCTAGCTAAAGCCATAACTCTCCTACACCCACTCTCACGATTGCAAGCACCACTCCACAGATTCTTATTCAGAGTCCCAAAACGTCTTCATAGTTGGACCCAGTCTCCCTGCTTTTAAAAACAATCCAAACCATAACCGGATTATGAACCTCACCAGGGGTAATAATACTACCAACATCACGCTCAATTCTTTTCCTACAACTGGTTCAGATGAATACATTACTATAACAACCAATTTTACGTCACTTTCTGATCTTGCATGTTCATTCTTTGCATATTTGCCAAAATGTGCATTATATGAAGTATATGAAGTTTCACATGGATGCAATGTGCCATGTTTGTGGACATGGTTTCGATAGATTGCTGCATTTGCTGCTTTTGTGCCTCTACACAACATAATGAGTGTAAGAAGATATTTTATCATTCGGGTTAGGGTCATTTTTACACCTCAGTGATACGGCTTTATGAAAAGTGCAACAGAGTAGTTCAGTGTTGATTTTTAAAGTCTACGGAGGTTTTGCTGCTTTAGGGGAAAGGGGGGCATGTGCAGTCATCCCAAAGCGTTTGTTGTTTGAACCAGGTCACAGTTTTAATCAGTCACTTTTAATCATACTGCTCTCATTTGTGCTTTTCTAGAAAATGTTGCCTCTCTCTCTCCCTCTCTCTCCCTCTCTCTAACTCACACGCATGCACACGCTCACACACACACGCTCACACACACACACACACACACACACACACACACACACACACACACACACACACACTTCAATTAAAATGATGCATTTCAATAAATAAAAGAAGCTTAGAATACTTCACATCAATTATTGGTCACAGTGGACGTTGTACACGGCCATTGTGACCAATATGAACGGTTTGATAGTGAGAGAGGCCAAGGGTCTGCTCTCACTATTATCATGTAGGGATGCAGGGTCAGAGTTCACCTGACCTGCAGCTACAAAATGATCACATCAAACTGGTATCTGGAGGGTCATTGACTATTCCATAAACCTGCACTTTAGCCAATTAAGACCAAACCTTGATTAAGGTTTGTCGTCTCTCTCTTTTAATGAGAGAGAGGGGGAGAGATGGGGAGAATTGAGTTGAAAAAAAAGAGAAGTCCTTTATTAACTTCCCCAGCTTCCAAATCCATGCAGAGGCCAGTGCATAAATCATAATAAGCTGCAATTAGCTCCCACTACCCATATCCATGGGCCGAAAACAAAACACAAAGAAAAAGGCAAAAACACAAACAATAGAAAATAAATGTAAACGTTAACAAGGCTGTGATAAAGTACCACCTGAGAACAGTGTACGGTACATACAATTGAAGTTCTCCATGTGAATACAACATGAGGTTTCCACTCGTCAGATTCACTGACATCTCAGCAGTTTACAGGAGGAGGTAAACCCCCCAGATCTTGAATTGTCTTGTGATAGATGACGGCTTGAACGCATAACCCTTGCACATATTCCATTTATTACATGAAGGAAAGTCTCTGCTCTTTTTTTTTTTGTAATGTTTGTTAAAATTGTTTTTGTTTTTGTTACAGTCTACATGAATTATATTACTGTTATTTTCTTTGTGAATGAATTGTAACATAACGTAAAAAAAAAAGATCTTTCCTTTCACTTTCTTTTTTGACTATAAACTCGATTGCTGGAATTATTTCTGTGTAAAAGGCTGATTTTGCACTCAACTTTCTTCTCCTTCTTCAGCTCCACTACAGAGCTACCAGTGGACAACATTAGCTAGTTAGCTCCATGATACTACTTGACATGAATGCAGAATTTAGCTTCAGTTATTTTGAGTGTTGACAGAGCCAAAACTGATCCAAACTCCTTTCAGAAAGCAAACATTTAAAAGTTGTTTTCTTGGCGTCCTGTACACAAATCTGCCAAAAGAAGAATTCAGACTTGACATGATGCAGTTACTTTGGCACAAACTTTGGCAATACATTTCATTTTTGATGTTCTGTGTAGTTCACCCACTGCTATTGTTTTCATCTAGATGATGTTGATAAAGCTAGCTAGCACGCTATCAACATGTTCAGTTGTGTGCGTCTAACCCATGTTTTATAACAGCTCCAAACAAGACCCTCATGTTGTAAAAACGTATTCATTTCTTTGATATAAACTGTGGTTGATTTTTTGTCCACCTCTGAGATAAAACACGTATGTGGGAGAGATGGTTACTTCGGCCACACATGAGCTAAGTGAAGCCCACAGAGTTTGCATTAGCTCTTGGCTTTAGCTTAATCATGCACAGACAAATTTTATATAATAATGATAAAGGAATGATAAAATCTGTATTTTACATTTACTGAACGATTTTATAAGGAGAATTCTAAAAAAGACAAAAACAAAGTACCAGCGTTTGATTTGAAAGTATAACTAGTGGGAGGCTGGAGGCTGTAACATGTACACAGAGCAGCGCAGGTATTAATGCCGTATGGTGTTTGACCAATATGGTGTAAGAAACTGGAGCCCTCTGTCATGTATAGCTTGTTCTGTCTGGGTGTGTTTGCACAGCTGGAAGTAATGTTTGCCCACAGGATGACTGGGTAAGAGTGTTTCTCATCTGCATACATGTTTGACAGGGGACTTTGAAGGGATTGTTTTGACAGAAATGTGTGGGAAATTTTAATGGAGGATGAAAGAGCAATTTCTGTCCAAACATTGGATCCTAAGACGAAAACACCTCCTTTCCTCTCTACGTCACTTAAGAGACTTTTGACAAGTGGGATTGATGTGCAGAGAGGACATGTTATTTTAGGGGATGGATTCTCTCAAAGACGTAAAACTGATCTATTCTGTTTTGATCTAATTGAATTTAAAAACATGTTTTTTATTCATCCACATGCAGCAAAGTATTTTACAGGGTTGTGATTGACAACTTTTAAAATGAATTAGGAAAAAGAGTCTCGGTCGAAGACTTGGCCGAACGGCAAACCTTGTTTTATAAAAAGACGACTGGAGCTTGGGAGCAGAGAATTAAATCTGAACTTGGAAATATGTTTCTCCATAGGTTCAGTGAAAATGCGTGTATTTCTAGGCTTCTTTTCACTGTGAGCGAGCAGGATGGTCTGAGTGGCCACCGTGACTTTCCATGGATGCAGTTACACTGTAATTTTTGGGGATTAGTGGCAGAGCCGAATTCAGACAGGGGTAACTTGGCAAGGAGCGTCGCGCTGCGACTACTGAGCAGCTGTTAAAAAAGCAGTTGAAATGAACTTCAAATTAGCTGCTGCGCAACGGCAGAAAGACAGGCATCTGGCCTCTTTGACAGCCCCGGCTCCGGCTTCATCACAGGGCAGTCTCCTGCATTGGAGAATGGACAGAAGGACATGCGGGCAGAGCTTGTGGATGTGCTAATGATAGATGTTGGTTGCGCTGACGTCACATGGTCACACGCCTGGAATTCTGTCTGGGTCAGCTTTTACCGCCGTTTCCTGGTGGTTTGTGGATGGCGAGTCAACATCATGAGGGGATCCAGAGGCTGCTGGTCCTCCTGGCCGGGGTCCCAGCGTACTCCGTTCTCTGCCTCGGTCCTCTCCTGAACCTATGGGAGCACCCCAAACTGTACTGGCCCCAGGCTACCCCCAGGCACCCCCTCTGTAATGGAGCCAAAGCCCTGGCTCTCATTTATAGTCAACAACTGTATGTACTGTACATACATCTTCATCCTGCAACACCACCCCCCCTCCCCTTAACCTCCATGTTTGCCCTCACTACTGCGTCTGTCTGTCTGCCTGCCTTTTCTTTCTCTTCTCTTCCTGGGGGTCAGGCTTTCATAGCGAGTCTTTATTTCAGAATTTCACCGTCTCCTCTGAGATGATAAACTCTGCCTGCCTCACTTGTGAAAGTCATCTTGTTTGCCAGGAGAGGTGGAGCACTAGAAATCTAATGTGCAACTTTTTTTTTTTTTTGTTGCAGTGAGATGGATTGAGGGAATGATGGTGTGGGAAGAAAAGTGATGAGCAAATGAGGGATTTAGGGAGAGAAAGAGCCGAGGTTGAGGGATTGGAAGACTTGTTTTTACCTCCTGCCCTGACTTTGTGGTCTATGGAGAGCTGGGCTGGACAAATATACCATTACGCTTTACCATCTGTCCCTTTAGAGATGTACAAGTCACCCTGAATTTAAAGGGAAGCATTTTAATTGCTACTTGGATGAAACATCACTTGGGACCCAAATAGATTTAGCATAATGACCAATACTTAAATCCCAAACACAAGTCCTTTTTAGATAGAGCGAGCGTGACCTTTTCTGGGACACAGATGACCCAGAGAGGTTGGTCCTCTAACCTTGCAGACCTTTAGAGCCCGTCTCCACGGTGGCAGCTGAGAGGTCAGCAACATGTAACCTGCAGGCAATTGGTTCATTCTCAGGAGCTCTAAAAAAACATATATAGATATGATTGATTATTAGGTTTTTAATGAGCAGGTGAGAAATTTCCAGCACATGTCGGTGACACTTTATGCATGTTTAATTAACACAGCGTGGAAATCAGCATAATGATGAACATCTGAGGCTCACATGGTATTTGAAAGAAAAAAGAAGTATTGCAAAAGTGTACAAGCCATATGCTAGTCCAAGAATAATCTCAGTCTTCTCTCACTCAAATATCCTTGCTCTGTGTCTCCTCTGTCTATCTAGATATGCCCTCTCTATATGCCCTCTCTTGGGGCCTGGGGGAGCCTTTTGATATGCCCCCTCTCTCTTGGCAAGGTTGTATTTCTTCATTAGGCCCTCTGGGGTCTGCCAGAGTCCCAGAGGATGTCAGAGTACATTAATTCTCATCAGGACATGGGTCCTCTCAGGTGTGAATGGCAGCCAGCAGCTGTCGACAGGGCTCTCTCAATCCTACCGCAACTCATATATCACCCGCCGCATGCACACACAGATGCACGCACGCACGTCATGCGCACACACAGGCATCCACACAGGGATGCACGCACACATGCGCGCAGACAGCAGAGTATGTAAAATGAAAAGCCAGACACACATGCAAGTAGGCTGTTGAAAGAATCATCACAGACGGGGGAAGATTTACACTGGAATCGCTGGTATATGAACATATCTCAATTTAGGACCTGACCCGTGATAATTACAAAAGCAGCCATATATCTTAAAGTCTTTAGGGGGACAGAATGCCGTCTCTGCTTAATTTTCCATGTGAGTAAATTTGCCGGGCGCATTTGAAGAGCCTTTGTGATTGCCTCATAGCCTCTCCACCGAGCGCCCTAACCACCACAGGGATAGATCACATAATCTCGCTCTCTCCCGGTCTCTTTTCCCTCCACGTCTCCCTCCTCTGTTTTTCTCTTTCATAGCATGACATAGGCTCGCATGTGTCTCACCGAGATATTTTCTCAAGTAATTACATAAAGTAATTCCTCCCAGTGCGGTTGTTATGGCTCCCAGCAGACGTGTATACAAATTACTCATATTTGCTCTGTGGTCAAAGCCGTGAGCCGTCCCACAAGGCTATGGGTTTACATTATGAAGGTCTGCCTATTAAAGTCATTTGTTAAGGTCTTCACTCTTGGGAAGCGGCAGCTCCATAAGACACTAAATGAAAGAGGTTAGCCCTCAGAAGTGAGCTGTTAATTACTTCAGTTTGTTACAGAAGGCTCCACGTTGGATCCTGTCTCGACAGCCAAACCTTAATCCTCGCGTAAACCCAGACTGTGCTCCGGAGCAGTGGAAATTGCTCCCCCTGACTTATGGCAGTTTGTACATGTTAAAAGATATGATGGGGGTAAATCTAGTGGGCTTCAAGGCCTGTCCGGGATGATTCCTCTCTCCTATTATTATTTTGTCATCCTGTGATTATTTTGTCATCAGGACGGGCATATTTTCCAGCGTCTACGGTTGTTCCATGAATTAGCTATCTGTCCTCTTCATTACTACACTCAGCGTTACTGTGCCTCTCTGGGCTGTTGCTCTTTCTCACTTCCAGGCTTTGGTCGCTTGGTGCCATTTGTTCAGTGATCGTCTCTAATTTGGGAAGGGCTCTATTGGAGTAAGGATTTATCCAATTGAAGGTCTTCAGACTAACTTGTTTGGGCTTCATTGCAACAATTTCTACTAAGCAGACATGAATCAGAGCGTGACAACAGTTGGAACAGAGGTAGATCTTCGGGAAATATCTTGCTCTCTGATGGCCTCTTGCCCATCTTTTAAAGGGTGGTGGGGTGAAGCACGCACACATCTTGATGTTGCCCCTGGAGCTGTAATGCCTCCCCAATGTCTGACACGGGTTTTCTGACGCAGGGTTTTGAGAGGGGAATCTGTGGTCAGATGCAACCACTCCCTTACAGAGTTTAGTGTTAAGGAACTCAATATGTGGCTCTTCTCAGGACAAACCATCCCTGAGTTAAATCACACTCATTTTATACAAAGGGTGCTATTCCTCTGTCCCAGAGAGGCATTGTTGTGTTGTTCTCTACGCTTACCTGCCCCTTCGATGTTGAACACAGTGCTGGACCAGGATGAGAGAGGATTGAAGCCATAAAGACACAGTAGGAGTGAGGACACTAGCCTCATTCATTGAAACAGCCCCGGTTTGGGCAGCTTGTAATTCCTCTGAAGCTCTTGTGTTGACGGTGGCTTGGCAAAGCTTTCATTCCCCAGACAGAGGGAGGGAAAAGATGGTTTAGGGAGGAGAGCGGGAGCGAAAGAGGAGCGCTGTCTCACTCAAGGTCACTCTTCAAATCAAGCACGCCATACATGGAAGCCAAGCGAGGGTGTACTGGCTCAGAGCACCCAATCACACTGGGGCCCAGCAAGCACACCCCATCACTCTCTCCACTGCACCCACCAGGGGAGCCGGGCTTTGGGTTACAAATGAGCAATTACCACGGTCTGAGTTACGCTCTTTTCACCCCTTTTTCATTTAACTTTGTTTATCTTGTATCTCAGTTTGCTGTAAAAGTGAACTGCCTTTGCCAGCCAAAAACAATCTGTTACCTAATGCCATCGTGCATTACAGGGAAGCAGCGGAGAACCTTTACAATAGTGCTTTTTATAAATTTCTGCCAGTTATGGTGAAATGTGTTAAGCAGCTATGTTTCGCCTTACTGTTTGATTTTTGAAATACCGCTGTGAGGCCACACCTTAGCCTTCATCATTCCCAGCTATCAGTGAACCTGCACCAGGCCGCCCGGCTGCCTCACGCATTTCATCTGCTCACTGGAGCTCGGCATTCTGCATTTAGATTCAGGAAAGGGAAAATCAAAGTGGCCAAATTGGCTATCTGCATGCCCACACTTTAAATACTTGTGTAATTGTTTGAGCGTGTGGCACAGCGATTATATTTGAAGTGGTTGAAATTCCAGTTTGCTTATTGTGGTGTTCCTTTTTTCTTTTTCTCCACTTCACACAGTCACTTTTTGTTGTGTGATGAATGAAAATATTGTTTATAAAAGATGCTGTTGTTCTTGACAAAATTCAGTCTGTGGCAAAGGCCTCCAAGTAGAGAACCAGCACTCACTACAATAGAAATGTATTTGATTACACCCAGCCTCTCTGGTTACATAGTCCATGTTACTGGTAGCAGTTGTATTTTCTAGGAAAGTGGTGTCTCACCTGCAGTTTATTTGAAAGACTAATTGCCTAAGTCTAATTGTATTATTCACACAGAGTGTCAGTGAGGAATTGAGTTTTGGGAAGTCTCTTAGTGGAGCAGCTGTATGATCCTCACCTTCTCCTTGTTACTTTAGTGCAGTGTCAGTAATGCTTTGGACCATGGCCCAGACACCCATGCAATGTGACAGGGTAGTCCCATTAAGGTTTCCTAATCAAGTCTCCTCTCCTCCTCCTTTCCTATCCCCCTTTTTTCTGCCTTCACAGAGAACCAGTGTTTTGGCAGAGAGCTCTGTGCTAAGGATTCAAGGCTGTGTTTGTGTTGGATGTGGGCCAATAGCCTCTTCTATCTGCCCTCCTTTCCCATATGGGATGGTTGCTGCAGAGCAGCTAAATCAGGGGCAGTCATTACCTTGCCTCAAAGAGACTTTACCATCTTTCCATCACTTCATCATCAACAGTCAGAGATAGGGAGAGATACAGTAGATGTGCAAGAAAAGCAAGAAAATGAAACGGATGAGAAAGGAGTTGTGAATAATCTTTAAGGTTCATACTCATCACCATACTCACAGATGTCGAAGGACATTGATTTAAACTAAGGTGGAGCAGGATTTTATGTCCCCAGTCATCCAAAGGTTGTTGATGGCTGCTGCTAGACTAACATTGCTTATCACTGCTGACAAAAAATGACATAGACAACTCACAATACACACTATTTATAGTTAAAGTGGGGAGAACGATGATTATGCCCCATGGATTTTTTTTTCTCACTTTCCTGGTGTTGATTGTCTTTCATCCATTTCCCACCTTTTCGTCCATTCAAAATAAACAAGGATAATGGCTTAATGTTAAGCAGTGACTTGGCCTGATCTTCAGGGATCTTGTGTAGAAAAAGTATGAATCCGCAAGATTAACTAACTAAACAAACCAATCATTACTAAGGTTAGAGTCAGTCATTATCTGGACATTTGGCTAAAGTTTGAGCTGTGGTCCAGGCTCCAAGCTGCAGCCTGTGGTGGAGGCCGTGCTGCTTCATGGTTATCTCATAACCCTGGGCATTGGAGCATGAACACCAGCCACTTCCAACTCTCTTAAAGAACTCATTAAGTAGGCCTCATATTTTTTCAGCTGCCAGGTGCCTGCCGCCGGCCGTGGACTGGGATGAAGAGGCCAGTGTGTCCACACCAGGCAGGGGTGGAAACTACAAGGTTACTACAAGGAAACTACACGGTTGGGGGGAGAGCATTGCTTGAGGAAATAGGCCTGGCAAGAGCTCGCTACAAACTATTAAAAATACAGAGGTTGTGTATCAAAGCGTACCAGTTTGCAAATTAAAGGCCTTAATTGCGAGTGCACATACTTTTATCACAGTCAGTCATTTGAAGCACCCCCCCACCCCAAACAAAAATTTCTATCTGAAAAAATGTAGTCAAAATTTAATTGATGACTGTGTGGGCTGAACCTTAACAATAGATTGAGTGGGAGAGAATAAGTGGGTGATAGATGACCAGCAGATATTTAAAGACCACTCTTTATTGATGGATGACTTCAACAATCAGTTCATTTACTCTTTGTGTCCAAATTGGGGGCAGTCCGACCTTTGTCTGTGACTTTCTGTGCTCCCAGCTCCCGAAGCCTTTAATGGTCACCATGTTTAAAAAGGTTAGAAAGGTGAAAACAGTCGTAAAGATTTAATATCTACAAATTATGTGTAAAACCAAATCAGTCACACCTATTATACTGCAGCTAGCATGTGTACAGTTGACAATTTGCATGAAAAAAACATGATATCAGGAAAATATCTGTTTTCTTAATAAGATATGATGACATTATGACCAGACAGACCTGCTTGGTAAGTTTGATGAAAAACAGTAAAACAAGAAAAAACCTGAGAGCCTTTGTTCACGGTGTTGGTTTGTTGAAGGTTTCAAGCAATGTAGTTTGTTGCATTGCTTGGTTTAACACTCGCTGTGTAAAACGATTTGTGTTTTAACAACAGTGTGTGTTAACTGTACATTAACAGCGCATGACTGTAATGACTTAGCAGTAGTATTTAAAGTAATATTGCAAGATGAATGCACTAAAACACTGTTTTACCTTCAGAGGAAAAACAAGTGTTTTAGTTTAGAAGTAAGATTAACTATTGTCTGGGTTCATGTTGATGGGATGAATAGCTATAATATGTTACAGCTATAACTAAAATGTTACTTGTAACTTTTAGGATTTTAAAGAATTTTTTGTGTTGTGAAAATTATGAAGCCAATATAAGGATACTTATAACTTAAATAGTAACAAGCACCTTTCAGTACAGTGACCTTATTCATACTACTAAATACTAAAACAAACAAACAAAAAACCTCAAACGTAAGAAAGGCAAGAAGGCGTTTCTGCGATGACACAAAAAAAAAACGTATAAAGCGTCATTGTCTGATCGGAGGTGTAGAACTGGTCCTCCATGTTACAATGTCGACTGAGGAAGGGAACCCTGTCAGAGCGTGGAGGTAGCGCTGCAGCATGGAGTACCCCGCCTGACTCTGTGCCTCCCCACATTTTAACCAGGCGTCCCAGGCGGAGTGCAATTGATTTTGGCAGTGGATGGAATAAAGATTGATTGAATCAGAATGGAAAGGACCCCGCTGGAGGATCGACCATGCAGTAACCCTTGAGCTGTGGACGCCTTTGCCAAGAAAGTACTCACAGTTATTCTAGCGTAAGGGGCAATGCGATTACAGCCCGTAGCCTCCGCACGCAGAACGCTGGGGGTGGAGAACGTGTCCTGTGGAGAAATTACACATGTGACCACTGGACTGTGGTTTTACTGTTAATTAGAAGATTGTCTAATATCTACCTCACTGTGGTCTGGGATGATGAGCGAATGGAAACAGGCATAGGGAGGACGAGATGTATTGAATTGAACGTACAGTAACAACAGACACTGAGAAAATACTCAATATATGTGGTCAGGTCTGCACTTCCTGTATGGCGTCTGTTTAGTGTAAACCTGCTCCCATCAAATCGATGTTAAACAGGTTTTGGCTCTTATTGTTGGTGTAGTGCAGCTGCAGGGCTTGCCAAAAGAGGGAAGCGTTACTTATCCAATATACAGCCAACCTTTTTTTTTTTTTTTTCCTTTTTGAATGCTGCTAAGAAGGAGATGGTTCGTATTTAGTTTCATTCAAACATTTTGCAAGCTGCCGCTCAGGGGAATCCAACTGTTAGTAAGTGTGCTCTTTAAAAGCTTGACGCCGTTATATTTCTACAATTATGGGATTATAGTATAACTGGCATATCAATTGCGACGCCCTCACAAACCTCCTCTCAACATAAACATCGTCAGGGAGGTCCCTGTCATCTCTCCATTTGCCGAGCGCGTGATGTGTCATTATGAGTGTGTATTTACAGCGCACTCGCCTTTCTACCCGGGGACCTCGTCTAACACCTGTCAGGAAGCAGCTTCACCAGAGACAATCAAAGAGCGGCGCGTGGCATGTTTGATGTGTACTCAAACATAATGTGCTGTGAAAACATCCCCGTGCTCTGCCAACGCTGAGTCTCGCTCTGCCTGGCACCGGTTCCTCTCCACTCGTGTGCCTGCGAGGCGTGCGTTTATCTCCGTTTTATTCTCCTCCGCGCTCGCACACAGAAGCGATACAGTGAGCAGATGAGCAGGCCTAGAGCTACTAAACAGATCCATCTGTTGCATATACAGGCTGTTTTATGTTTGTGACTTATACACGTCTGTCGTCTGGTTGTATTTGTCATAGTTCTGGTGGTTATGCTTTTGTGTATTAAAAACAAACACTGAAGTTGTAGGAACCTTTGCTGAAATCATCAAGGGTAAAACCAGAATCTGAAATGGCGTCTATTAACATTTTCTTGGAAGCACGTGTTTTTTTATTTTGTTCATTTTGAGATCGTTCCTCACGTCCTTTCGGATCACGGTATCCTCAGGTGAGCATGTGCAGCCAAATCAGCCCGACGCTGTTGTTGCTCTAGGCCAGAATAAAGATAAACAAACTCTCCTTCATTGCCTTGATGCCAGCAAAAGCCTTTTTGCCAGTTCTGTTGGAAAGAGACGGTGGTGCTCAGACATGATGGACATCCAGCAGAGTTTAAAATTAGAGCCAGGTTTAGACCCCAAATAACGCTGTAGGCTACTGGGTGAGCACATGTTGCTACGTAGTGCATACAGGTTGTTATGAAATACAGTTTGCATCGTAGAACCATGAGTGTCTGAATCAGTAGGAACACTGTTTTACAATATTGTGAGAAAGAGCTGTGATCACAGTAATGATCCTTTACTCTCTGTCTTGAAGACATATCTTGTTTTACACCTAATTTTTGTAAAAACACTTTTGCTACTTTCTTTTAGCACCCCACATTTTATACTGACTCCATACACATTAAACATAAGATCATATTCACACTTCAAAAGTTTACACTGCATCATTTTATCTGCTTTGAATATAATTCTTAAAAACAAAAGAAAAAAACAGATTTACCTGTCTTAGTGTTTATAGTATTTTTTTTTTACTTCATATAGAAGGCTGTATTTCCTATAAAGGGTATATTCACCCTTTTATCTACTAGTTGTGTTTTAAGATCATCTTTAAAAGAAGCCTTGTAGACTGTGGAAAACAAGAGTTAACTCGTAAAAGTAAAGTGGGCCTCAGTGTACTACATCTGTCATTCAGAATAAAAATATTTTCCCTGGCAGCGGCGTGTGTGAGGAGCAGCATTTGACCAGTGCTGAGGTCCTTGAGCGGAAAGCTGAACTATTCCCTGTGCTGCCTTTTATGATCCTCCAACTCTTCTCTTGTCCTTTGCTCTCACTGTGACTTGAAATCATTCTCTGCCCTGTCTGAGACATCTTGCAGATATTCTTGTGGATTTCATTTCGTTGTATTTAGTGGGCTCTTTGGACCTGACCACCCCTTTGCACACCTGTGTGCTAAAAACAAAAAACATGTGCCCTGTTGATCAGAGTGGATCCATTCACCTGTGTGAGTACGCAAACACACTCAAAGAAAGCTACTCCACACAATTATTTTCTCCCACTTTAGCATTAGCAGTACAGTGGAAAAGCTGTCGTGTCTTATTTGTTCTTGAGGTGAATTCTTCTACCAGTGTAGGAAAACAAGAGCGTGCACGATTCCCTGGCACTGGGGCTGCCTGGCTTTGTCCGTGTGACTCACTTGTTTATGGGGAACGACACAGTCCCTTGTTTCCAGGGGTGAGAGGCGAAACCCTGATTTCACCTCATGTGCAGAGTAGCACAGCAGGTTGACTTCACTAGCCTACTCACTGTTCATGAACTCACCCACCGTAGATGTTCAGCATCTTTGGCTTTTTATGGCTTGCTTGAAATCAGATGGTCTCTTCACGTAGTTAAGCCAGAGAGCACAATTTCGTGTTGTGATTTGTTTGGTGCACAAGGTGACCAGCAGCAGATTATAGCTGCTGGAGGAAGAGACTGCATCACCATCTTCCCTTTGCAGTGACGATCCCCACTTCTCAACCAGAATAATGAAACTGGTGTGTAATCCATTTCTGAACTTCTGCTTTATTGCATCATGTCAATGAAAGAGTTGAATTCCTACTTTTCATCATCTCTTAGTCACTGATTATGTGAAGTGACTCTTGACGTCCTGTTTTGTTTTTGTTGTAAAGAAAATAGTCATAGTCATCACAGTTTCACAAAAGAGCAAAATTCAGGACATTAAAAGTTACATCAGGTGTCCTTCATGGATAAATTCAATTTAGCACTGAACAGTAACTTTATCCCTAGACAGAAAATCTGCCTTGCCTTCTCGGAAAAAAGCATTCCGACAGCAGGTCTCTTCTTGTGTCCGACCTGTAGTTGACCTCTGGTTGAGTCAGAGTCCCAAAAAGGCGGCTGCTGTCAACGGCTCTCCGGCCCTTTCATGGCACGAGGCGGGTGCTGAAGACGAGCCCAGCTGAAGCTGAAACTGAAACAGCCTGGCACTCTTCCTTCCCTACACCGAAATACATTTATATTTACTCTGCATGTCTTGACAATCTGTGTGCAGTGAAAGCATATTAAACAGCGGCTCATTGTGTGTTGAAAAGTTGTGTTGCTATTTTTTCCTCCGTTAGTTGCTTCGAATTGCGGTGTCCATGTCTTGCCGTTTGATGCACTAAAACCAGCTGTCGCCCCGTTTAGATAGTAACAAACACATCAGTTGGGAAAGTTACTCATACTGATTCTGTGTAGGGATTCAGGTCCTCGACGTTAGGCTGGAGCAGCTGCTTTTTATTTTTGTATAAACTTCAACTGTTAGAGGCGTGTTATTTCACCTCATTTTGCCAGCTTTTAACTCAAGGACCAATCTTCCTCTACTTGATATTAAAGTAATTCAGCTAACACAGACCTCGCGTTTTCTCTAAACACACAAAAGGAAGAAACTTAAGTAAGAAAGAGGCTAACTTTCTGGAACATTGTGGAGTGATCCACCAGCACGGGAGAAAACATATGGTAGTTTGGTTGCGGCATACATGAGGGCTCCGACTGAATCCTTTAGTTTAGTTCACCCTTCACGGTTAGCTTCTCCGTCTGCCTCGCCTTGAATCTTCTGTCACATTCTCTTCATTCCCCCGGGGTCCTTTGGAGCTCAGTTTGGCCAGCTCTTCCCGTCACTTAAGCAGAAGATTGCATAACCTGGCCTTGGAGGCTGTGGAGCTTGTCTTCTTGCCCAGAGCAGAACCTGGAGAAGTGTGTGCGTGTAAATTTCACATATACTATTTTCATTTTTCTAACTCTCTCTCTCTAAGTCTCTCTTTCATTCTCTTCTTACCCAATTTTACAGTGACCCCGGAGCTAGGTTGGGGTTCTGTTTGCCCAGCTGCATGGCTTATTTACCTGGGGTAAAGGAAAGTCCCATCAGACCTTTCGTAAAACACAGAATAAAATGTAATCTGAAAAGGAAAGTGAGAACGGGGTGAGGGCAAATCCATGGTCTGCCGGAGTAAGAGGAAACTGAAGGCACTGGACCGCTCCCGGGACAGCACTGTTAAACCTTTGGGGCAAGGCCAATGAAAGCAGCATATTAGGAATCTGAGATGTGGTCCCACACACTTCACTTCAGTGGTACTCTCCATTTCTCCCTCTCTCCTTCCATAACATACACCCCACCCCCAATGCTTTTCTCCTCTTATTGTCAGGATTTAGCAGGAAAAATGTACTGACTCATGGAAAGGACTTCCTCGCCCTTGGGCTTGTGGTGCGGTCGAGCAGAGGGAAGTTCTCAGGTTCGGGCCCAGATGGCACCTGTGGCTGCGTGGGATCCCATTGCTCTCTTGTTCCCCTCCAGAGGTTAGGGCTGGAGATTCCCTTGCCAATGCCCAGTCAGCACCACAAAAGTTCAACAACCCTTCCTGGTTTAATTCCAGGCCTCAGACTCAAACCGATGGCAAAGCCGAGCCCTTGGACGTTGTGCACATACGTTGACTGCTGGCCGTTTCCACCACCTTCAATCCTTTCGGACAGTGGCTTATTACGTTTCCTGCATGGCAGTAGACCTGTAGAAAGCTCAGGAAGTTTCACATATTTGAAAGTGTGCTTTGGTTAATTAAGAAGTGGAAAAATAACTACTTTTAAGATTCCTTCAAAAACAAGTCTCCCAAGATACCAACAATGCAGAATGAGTGTTGATAAATAAACTTCAATTTAAATGGGATTCTCTCTGAATTTACGCCCCATCTTCAGTGCGTTCTCTTGGTTATGTATTTGATATTATTTCCTCGGAGTCTCTTTAATAAAGTGCATGCATTTCTTTAAACCTTCTTTATAGTGGGGTATTAAAAGCCAGAGCTGTGTTCTAATCCAACTGGGGTATTGCCCCAGACGCCAAGTGTCTTTATAGAGCAGTGACATTAGCTTGTTTATTGGTTGCAGGGGCGTAAAGATGCTATTGTTTTAATTGCTTGTACATGCTCCTGGGATCCATGGAGATTACAGAGACTGCAGATGCCAGCATATTGGAAATGGGATAACAAAACCAAACTAAAGAAAGCCAAAATATACATTAGCTATATTTGATTTGCTTTGCAGTCACTTGACAAAATTGCTTACAGTGATTGTATATCCTTAATGCATCCAAGAAAGCCATGGTAGTCAGGCAAGCCATAACACTTGTAAGACAAAACACACCTTACAAAAAAGGCCGCATAATTGATAGATGGTAGAAGAAATGAAAGACTGCAGAAAAGCCACACTTGCTAACATAGAAGCAAACATTTATTGAAGCAGTCGCTAAACAGCCTTGATTTAACAGGGTGTATAAGAGGACTGCTTCCTACCTGCATTAAGCTTGTCACACTCATACACAGAAACACACACCCAAGCCCACCCAGCCATGCAGACACATGTACTTTTGCATGTGCACACACTGTTCAGTTGCATCTTGCTCTATCCCATCTCATTCCTCGTCTGATGCCTTTGGCACTCACCTACCTTTTTACATATGCACGTGCTGAACTTTTGACCAAGGCCCACTGGTGTGACATTAGCCAAGAGAGCGGCGGGGAGGGGGAGAGGGAGCTGGCTTTAACAAGTTCCTGAGAGCTTTGGGCCTCGTCTTGCGTGCCAGTGGGGTAATTTCACAATGTTGCTGAGGGGCTGTTTAGTGCTTTGAATGTGACTCTGTCCCTGCTCCCTGTCTCATCAAACTCCTTCCCCAGTTCCCCCACCATCGCTCTACCCCTGGCTGTCCTGTGTTTCCCCTGTTCCCCACAAGCCTTCTCAGGCAGCTGGCGCTGGGGCTGTAAGCCATCTCCCAGCTCTTGAAGGATGTCTCCCCACACAGTTAATAAGGGTCCCGCTTCACCCGTTCACCATGGGGACGGACATTTAATGAAGTGCCTAACAAGTGGCTCCACAGACTTGCGTTGACTGTCCTCTAGTTGCCCCCCCCTCCTCCCACCTTCGCCTCTGTCTGGCATCTCCTTTTCCCCTCCATCCTCAGAGGGGGTGTCTCTGTCTGCAGTTTGCCAGCGTGGCAGAGGATTTCCCCAACAAAGCATTGTTAGTCAGGAAGTGGTGAGGGAGGAGGAAAGGGACTTTCACTTGTGGAACAGGGAGACATGGTGGCAGTGTTACCGTGACAGCCGTGCGGTGCCGTGGTCGCTGGGGCGGAACGCAGTGGGCAGAGGTCCCACACACCAGGCCCCCTCAGCCGCCTCCAGAGCAAATGAGCTGCCAGGCCAGACTAATGGAGTCCTAATTGGTGATTAGGAGAGAGGGAAAGGTGAGGGAGTGTCTACTGGCACTCTGCTGTTAGCAGGATGAAGCAGCAAGCTGCTGCATTCTCTGTTTCAGTGAAACAAAACAGCAATTACTGTTTTTATGCAGATGCCTCACTGTTTACTGCACTACCTGCATCCCATAAACAAACGATGATCGTAAACTGTAATAATATAAATCTATTAATAATTCATTATCTTTTTTTCTTGCAAGACAAATTGAGAGAGATGCCATTTATAATAGATATATCTTTCCTCCACAACAGTATTTATGTTGCTTGTGATGTGTAACTTGAGTGTTATCGCGTATTTTGGTTATCTAGGTTGGAGCT
>JAOXYL010000001.1:22499795-22510655 GCA_028564955.1 Terapon puta | reverse complement strand
TTTAGGATAACTGTTCAACACATTAGATGATTGATCAGAGTATCCTTCTCATTATTTCTGTATATTTTTTTCTTCAAGCAACCAGTATGATTATAGCAAATAGAATAGACATAGACAACATAGACATAGAACCAAGGAAAATATACATTAGTATATATAAAGAGGATTTTCTCTTTAAAGACACTCTCCTGACACTGACACAAAATAATATTTATCTGATAGAGCTGCTGCTTTCATTTACTGTAACCCTGCTCTGGGAACCCAGAGACTCCAGGGCTTCATACATCTCAAATAAAAACGGCAACAGCTTCATGTCTCAACACTTTTCCATCAGCTCCGTTGGCCATGTGTTTGCTTTTAATAAACTGCAAAGTCTCAGACCCTACAGAGGCCTCGTTGGGACGTAAGCCTATCGAGTAAATGTAAGTTCAGCCTGTAGCTTACCCTGTTCCTCCTCATTCCCAATTTGTTCATGCACGTCAGGCTTGGCTCATGCACTTTTTTCCCCTAATAGGGCAATTAATGGGTAAGTGGATTTAAGTGGGAACAATCAATTTAATTACCCATGTTGTGACCACGCTAGTTTACAAAATACCCATCCCTCAAAAAACGTCTCTGGATGACATCTCCACTATGGCAGTTTAGGTAAAGTACACAGAGCTTGCATGGCTGCGGTGTTAAATGGAGCATTGTGCTGGCACCTGTCCCTAGGCAGGGCCTGGGCCACAGCGTGCTCGCTCGAGCATGGCCACAACACTAAACAGTTTATTTCCTGGCACCTCTCCAGACGACCAAATTATAATCGGCATTTAAAAGAAAGCGGAAAAACAAGGCAAGCAGAGAAGAATATATTCCTCATGAGAGACGAGCGCGGGGCACGGCATGATGTGGCTCTAATCATATCTTTAGGCTGATAATGATCCTGACATGTTTTGTTATGGCCCGCGATACTGACGCCTCCTCCGCTGGCTTTAGGGCATATCACTGACAAATCACAGGGGGGATTTAACCTCTTTCTCTTTCTGTTTATCTTCCACATTTTCTTCTCTTTTGTTTTCCCTCTGTCTTTTATTATCTCTCCAGCATTTTTTTTTCCTTGAAATCTCCCTCATCAGCTCTCTCCCTGATACACGTGCTTCCCATCAATTGACAGCTTGACTTAATGAACGATGACCAACACATTATGACTGCTGAAACTAAAATAACTCTGCATATAATCGGTTCAAAATGAGATTGAAAGCAATCTTATATGGTGGATTGTGATAGCATCTTTCATGAGTGTAATTCACAGTTTCTTGACAAATTCCCTTTCACCATTCCCTCCCCCCAAAAAAACATAATTCAGTAAAATTTCAACGCAAGAAAACAATAAACACAACCTCACAACCCACAACCTCTTTTGGAAGGGATCTCCCCCTTCATAAATAACCCTACATTAGTCTTATCTTGTTCTCGGTGGTGAAAGTTAAAAGATTTAAGACTCGAAGGGTCAGAAAGCCCTGGTGAAGACAGAGGCCTACATGCTCGATAAGAACAGCAACTCTTGCCAAATACCCTCCAAACAACAATGGTCCATAAATCACTGGCTGTGTCCTCTCCATCCCCCTTCCCCTTTGCTCCTCTTTCTGAGGGCTATTCTACTGTATTCCAGGAGCAAGTACATCTCCTATTTTTTGGGAGAACTTTCCCAGAGGTATTATTAATTACCCAGCGTGCTGTTGGGTCTGTGGGATTGACGCCCCGAGTGCCGTAGGTCCAACCACCTTCCCTCCTCTGACCTTGTCTGGCTCGGCAGATAGGGAAGATTAATCGGATGTACAGTAGCATTGGAGAGCCAAACAGCCCTATAAAATTAGACTCCATGATGACTTAGATTTGTAGTTTTTACATTCATTATTTTAATCCCACGAGCTCCCATCTATCCACGTGTCAGTCTGTTTTTCAATTTCTGCCTGTTTTTATAGCTCCCATCGAATCCACGCTCCACACATTGGACGTTCGGGGCTCTTGGAGAGAGCGCTCTGTTCTGTGTGGTGGGCCGCGGCGTCGAGCTTATGCATGTTTAATGTTGTTGAACATGAACGCACAGTCAGCCCGTCATAAACATGGCAGCTGGGACGCATAAAAGGTCATAAAACTGTCAATGAAATTAGAGTGGCATGTCCACCAGTGCCAGTTTACCCACACAACACCTGCTTGGGGGGAAAGAGGATGGGGATGAATATTTGCCATTGCTATCACCTCTCATCCCACAATGCAGTGCACAGCCGCCGCTGCCCGCCAATAAATGTGCAGCTGAAGGTTTGGCAGTGGTTGCTCGTGCAACTCAGTGCTCATGACAGTTATAAATATTCCCGAGGAGCGATGATTGCATCACAGACATGAATATGCACGTGCTCCTTAAATGTGCACAAGCGATCGTTTTTAGCATTTTTCAGCATGTAGCTGTTACGCGCTGTTCATAATCTCTGATGTGAAGTTCCTTTGGAAATTCACTGAATTTGGCAAAATTTCATTGCGAAAGTATTTATATTTGAATCTGTGGCAAAATAGATTAATTGCACCAAAGGGTCCTTTTTATCTTTCAACATGTGTGGGAGGACTTGAGAAAGTGCCCTCAAGTGTGATCTTCACTTTTTAGGTTAACTGAGTGTGCTACCAGCTGCCACGGGGTAAAAATAACACTCTTCTTCTGCACCATTATTCATTCAACTCCATTAATCATTAGAGCATTATCTGGCATGTGAAAATTCACTTGCTGATAAGGAATGCATGACCCCAATATGAGATTTCCGGCTATTGTACAGCTAGACTAATTGATCGTGGTGCGTTTCTGGGACCAGCTCTCAGTCTCTCTCTTTCTCTCTCCCTCTCTCTCTCTGTCTCTCTCTCTCTCTCTCTCTCTGTCTCTCTCTTCTCTCTGTCACTGATACTCTTGCTCGATTTCTCTCCCTTTCTCACTTTCCCCTACAGTTGTCTCTTTCCTCTCTCTCGATAAGTTCTTTTACTAAAGACGTTCAGATGGCTTGAAATGCACTACAGTGTATTTAATCAGTTTTGGCGTTTTGTACAATACTTAAACTGGCGACTCATTCTGTACATTATTTACAACTCTTTTCATTTATCCGTTCCAAATCTGTATGAAAGCCTAAATGTGGTGCGCCTTATTCCTCTGCCGTCGCTTTTGGGCCCAAAAGTGCACTGTCATGTTAAAAAGAATGGGACACTTGTTCTTCTTCAGAGAGACCAGTTTATTTCAATAACACAACACATTTTCTTTATGAGAGACCATTTTAAAAATATTTTTATTTGCGGCAGAAAGTGGTTCTCCTCGCCCAAAAAATAATTTGTTTAATTTGGCTTAAAAAGACTTTTGTCCATGTACAGAAGGCAAGCAGCAAATACAGTGACGTCCTTATACCCCTGCCAACAATCCTTAATACAAAGTGTCAGACCACAGCAGCAGAGGCCAAGGTTTGTGCCACTTCTCTGACCAACAGTGAACCCTGGTTTTGGAGATCCTGATCAATAAAGTGTTCATTTTGAAATGCAGGAAATGTATATTTTAGGTAAAAGAAGTTGTTGGACAGAGACACTGATGAGTGTTTAATCGTCAAAGAGCATCCAGTGTGTTCTCTCATCACAGAGTGCAGGCTGTACTTATTATTCACCGTTGGCTTCATTAAGCTGGTGACCTTATTATCAATGACGGAGAAATGTAGATGTGTATTAATCATTGATATTGTGACATTTACCCCGCCTGATAAAGTACAAGACCACATTTTGCGAGAAAGACGAAAACACCCGGACCTGCGTTGCGTCTGATTCACATGTTCTGGGCTAGTTATGAAAGCTGTCAAAGGAAACTGACAGGAAAAGTGTGGTTACTTTCTGCCTTTGAACTTTCTATTATGTCAAAGGAAAATAACTGTTAATGTCATGACGCTTTGTGATGTGTTACCACTGAAAGATGATTTCTTTTTTTTTCCCTCACACGACCTCATTCAAACATAGAAGTAGGTTTTATGTGAAAGTATATTCATACTGTTGATACATGTGGGTGGTCGCGTGTGAGCGTAACATGATTACATAGCGAGTCAGATTCTGGCACTGACCACCGTGTGGTCTTCCCCTGGCCATTGCTACAGAGCAACCAATTTTATGTGGTCTGTGGTCAACAAACAGCCTTTGACCTCAGAGAGTGGCCGGCATATCCATTGTGTGAGTTCTTGGGGGCAAGGGTGGGAACGTCAGACGGCCGGCTCTGATTGAGTTACTTTAGGCCTCAGCTCTATTACCTACTCCTCTCTTGTTTTGTTGAATTATTTAAGAGATGTCCACAGCATCCCAAGGACAGAGATCTAAGAGCCTAAATCACTGGACAACTCTCCCATAAAGGTTAAAAAAAAGTGAGAAGAAACTATAGACTGGCAAATTATTTCCTGTATTTTACTGCGCCGTGTAAACACTGTACTATGCTGCAAAAAACAGGCTCCATTTTTTCTCCAAATGTGTGAAAAAGAAGAATAAAATTATCCTTGAACATTAGAAAATAATAAAATTTTTCACACCAAAATTGAACCAAATATTTTTATTCTGTGTCAGCTGACAAACGTCCTTGTCACACAGTCGTTCACCTTTTTAGGTTTTAAGCGCTGCTGTCGTAGTATTTGCATTTGTGTCAAATTTGGGACGAAAACCTCTGCCACTCGATAGAGGGAGCTGGTTGATTTATGACGGGGAGGCACTTTTCCAAGCAGCCCTGTGAGTATCCAAGAAAACTTTTCAACACATGGCTCAATTGCTTGCAGGTTAAATGACAGTGGAATAGCCAGGCTGTTAATTTCCTTAACAGATCCAGATGTTGGGAGTGTGACAGAGAAGGACTCGGGTTTCACAGACGCATGCTAGGGACTGCGTGTCAGGGCTGCCTGATGAGTTGTGTGTGTGTGTGTGTGTTGCAGTGCGTATCTGCATGATTGTTTGTTTGATTTTTTTTTTTCTTTCATCGACATCATTTCCCCGGTCGCCTCTCAATAAAGCATTTGTGAGAGGATCTCTAGACATATTTTAGCTGTGGAATAAAAGGATCCACGCTTTATTTTCTGCAACATGTTGGTGAGACATTATACGACCATTCTTCTTCATGCATTCATCCAAATTGCTTGGCAAACTGAAGCAATGCATGTCTCAGTCTGCAAAGGCCTCCAATACAATGCCCATTTGCTGGTAATGGCAATGGATTATTTTATTGTATTCTGTTTATGATCTGCATTGATCGCACTCCCTCTGCTCTGTGCACTGTGCAATGTCATTTGCCCGCTCAGATTCAGGCATCCATTTTCCTGAGCAGTCCTTTTCAATATATATGAAGCATGTTCCCAGCTGCAAAACAGATCTTTGAAATCCTATTTGGAACGTCAACATGGGACATTTCTGTAGTGAAGCGTGTGTGTAGACAGGCATGAAATAACATGGTTTAGACATTTCATGTCCCACTAAAATTACATCATCAGACATGACTGTCCTTTGCTCCTGAGCTAAGTGACTAAAGTGTTGCTTTCTCCTTCATGTCTGCCTCATACGCTTTACCATCTGTTCTCACCAAGCCCCGAAAAGGCAGAACTCAACTCTTGTAGTCAGTCCAGGTAACTCAAGTTCTGGTGAACTCCCTCGAGAGTGGTGGGCATGCTCTTGGTGTGTGTGTGTGTGTGTGTGTGTGTGTGTGTGTGTGTGCTTGAGTGAAGAGATTCACAAGATTTTACCAAATTCTGCTGTCAGTAAAATGTTATGCAATTTGTTATAAAAGTAAGAATAAATAAAGTCCTTTCAATTCAGGCTTCTTTGAAGGTTTAAGGTCACTTTGGAAAATGCAATATACATATTTTACATTTAATGTGCTCTTTTTTTAAATGCTTGGCTCTGTGAAAGTTCTCACAGAAACAAAAATAAAAAACACATTTATTTCCATGTAAAAGCCAAAATAACACAAACAACAAAATACACAGAATACATTTTGTACAAAAAATATTATTAGTTCTATTAAATATGCATAAATAGACATATAAATTTAAAAACTGTACTAAGTTCTTCTTCCAGTGCCTTCTGATTTTATGTGTGTGTGTGTGTGTGTGTGTGCGCGCGCATGTCCATTCATGCGGCTGTCTGCATGCTGCATGCGCCGCCATGTGTGCCTACAAGCGTAGACGTATACATGTTGGCTGTCGGGTCGTTGGCTCCTGTTCATTATATTTTCATGAGTCATGCAGTATAAAGCGGACCATTCCCCCCCAGTGCTCCCTATTGCCCTCCAGCCCGATCCACTCTCATGGCAGTGAGCTGCACTACTCCCCACTGGCTGTATATCATCCCAGCCTTCCTCTCGCTGGCTTTTCTGTTTGTTTTTCCAGATGCTCTCCCCCGTCTCTCCCACTGAGACTATAAGGAAACGATTCTTAGACCAGAGCAGCGCCGGACACACGACTCGGCTTCTTTAAAAGAGGGGGAAGGTGGCTGGGTTTCTCTGAATCAATACAGTGGCTCTTCAATCTGAGGCAAAGCAGCTGAGTGGTCAGAAGATTGTTGCACATATGGTTGTTATGTACTGAGGTTAAGTGGATGCATGCACTGTACATATTGACAGTACAGAGTGCATATAAGTGTGGTATCGTACATGCACCTACTGTATGTCCCATACTGAGCCTTTGTGGGCAGCTGAACAGTCATAAGTACTCTGTCGCTGTAAAGTACCTGCAGAGTGTGTCATGATTAAAATAACAGATAGCAGAGTCCAGTTTGTTCAGTTACACTTAATTCAGAGGAATCCGGCTTTTAGTCGTTTGTTTTGTCTTGGGTCATCAGAGTAATGCTCCCTTTGTTAAGTAGCTCATCCCCACACACAATCCCTACTTAGCACCGAAAGACTCAAGTTCAAGGTATCTAGCTCCTGAACTACAGTGGCCATCGGCTTAATGCTTGTCTGATTAAGCTAGACTGTTATTGTTTTTAAAAAAAAGTCATTTAAGTGCATGTGTGTTCATCTTTCCCGCTTCCTCTATCGTCTTCGCAGTCACCAACATTCAACAAGATTCTTTGTTCATCCCCCCCCCCTCTTTTTTGAGCTCTTAATTCTGAATAAGTAGTTTATCCTCAAGGAGGGATTTGTCAGCGGCTGCGATTCCCCGGACATTTTTTAAGAAAACATATAATTATCATGAATGTGAAGGGCCCTTTTACAGTCCATTTTATATTCTGAGCTGGCGGACGGCAGTCATTCTAGAGACGGGAGACCGTAAAAACACAAAGTTCACTGTGGCAGCTTTGATGAGACGGTACCGGATGAACATAATGTGAGAGCTCGTGTGAATGATGTGTGGATATACATTAATGGATTCTTTCTATTAATCATTTGCAGTCCTAATCACTGCATTTTTTTTTGTTCTTCTTCTTCCTCTCTCGCCCCTTTTTATGTCTCTGTACGGATTGGCAAAGTCTGCTTTCTCCACACAGGCAGCCCCACCTGGCCTATCTAAAGGCCACTAATAAAGCAGAGTTTAAGAGGCTCAGAAGTATCCTGCTGTAATACCATTAATTATTATTGGCATTTAAGAGGATGAGCGGGGCTGGTAGGTACACAGGGACATGCTTTTTACTGTACCGTGCACTCACAGGTTTACAATGAGGCTCTCTCTTCGCCTGCTGGTGGCTCACGATGTTGAGTGCAGTGGAGAGAAGTCAGAGGAGAGATAACCTGGACGGGTTCTTTTGCGATCCCACGCGCGTATCATTGTGGAGACGGTTTCACAGTCAATAAATTGGTCATGTAAAAGTCTCTACTTTGGGCTGTATTTACAGCGTGAAAGCATGAAAAACTTGGATGTTAATAAAAGCGCAGTCATTAGGTTAGATTTAATTAAAAAAGGCAGTGGTGTTGCTTCATATTCCCCCTTCTCTCCGCGTTTCCCAGGAAATGATAAAGATTTAATCCAATTAGCTCGGCACTGTTTCACCAGACTGCAGAGGGGAATAGACTCTAATTGGGCTGAAGACAATTAGCTGAATTAATTCCAACAGAAGTCAGAGAATATTGTCAGATTTAAACAATATTCTCTCCGCCAGCTTCGCCAGACGCTCCCTCATTTCATTTTATTCAAATAAGACTATGCAAGCTATGTTAAGCAGCGATGTAACTGTGGCTCATCTCTTGTAGAGCAACTGCTTAGAACATATTTATTCATGTTGGTGTGCTCTTCATTTTTACTGTAAATAATTATCTATGTAAACTTGTTAGGGCTCATAAATCAGATGCCTCAGGACCTATCAGGAGTGATAGATATCACTATTGTCTGACCTCCTTTTTATTTTGCACCCAAAATGGATTTTTAAAAAAATTGATTCCATTTTTTCCATCAAATTGACATTTAGATGATCAGACTGTTGCTTAACGTTCAGCTGTATATGAAAAAAAAAGAATGAAATTAGAATAACATATAAACCGTTAACGGCACACTAAGACGGAATAAAACATTACTTCCTGGGTGCCGCTGGCTCACAGCTGACTTTGTGCAGCAGAGGCACAGAGAGTAGATGGCGAATGAAGAGTGCAGGACAAGGAGAGGAAGGGTTGCACGGGAGGCCCTGCTTGGATCAAAGATCAATAGAGATGAAGAAACGACGAGGTTCCCCCGAGCGGTCAGGTTTACCCCCCCCTCCCTTTTCTCTTCCAAACAAATGCATTTCAAACAGGCTCAGGGAGCACCCCTGCTAACAATGACAAACGACAGCACATGGAGTTTTCTCTCTCTATTAACATAAAGTAATATAAACCGAAGGACACTAGTCTATGGAGAGAGTTAGGGGCTAATGTTCCATATCAGATGTGGACAATGTCAGGACTGAATACAGATTAGGCTGTGTCCTTCTCTCCCGGGGGGAATTAAGGGGTTGACACCATTCTAGCTGCCAAGTGTATTATTATAACATGCTGGTGCCAGGCCTGTCTTCCCTGGACTATTAACCCCACTGTCCCCATAGCACTTTCCCACTGTCCCTCAAACTGTAACACCAGATAGCCTTTTGCCAGCTTCGGCTCACCGTGCTTTACCTCTCTTACCCCCACTCTGCCCTGTTGTAAACTTGACGATAAGACTCTCCCCGGGCCTCTGCACAATTATTATATTATACCGGTGTGTGTAACCTCAGTTTATTTAATGTCTCTCAGTATGATTAAACGGCGCGGTGCCATCAGCGTATGAAGGGGTCAGAGTTGGATGGGTGTAGTGCAGACTGACTGAACTTGTGCACTTTCACAGAGCAGTAGGAGTGCAGCGCCGTCAGCCTGATCTGTTTGCTGATGATAGATTGCTGTCCATTTTCAGTATTGGTAAGGCTCATTGCTCATGAGGTATCAGGTGGGTGGAAAGATTATCGGAATAGCAACGCTTTGAAGAAAGCGGAAGTGCAGTATGTCCTGTCGCGGTTCCGTGGGTGTTTTTTCGTATGCAATCTTGTTAGACGTTGCTGGAAAACCTTTCTGCATGTGCCATTTGTATATATATCTACATATATGTGTGTGTGTGTGATTTCGTCAAGTTAACTTTGGTGAAAAAGGAATATGTTCCTCCACAAATGCTCTGCTCTGAGAGAAATAAATTTGCTCCAAATGATCGTAAGGAAAGCAGAGAGAAGAAAATCAGATGAAGAACGATTAATGGAAAAACACTGGTTTCCTTACAGGAGCTTTTCTTGACTACTGATGGTCCAGAACTGCAGCTACAATGTCATGGCCAGTTGGAGCGCACAGCCACATGTGGATTCAGAGAGTGAGGGAGAGAGAGATGAGGAGATGAAAGACAGCAAACACATTTTTAACTAGGAAAATCTCTGCCTCATACATTTCTCAGATTGACATTTTTTCTGTGATCGTCAGCAGCAACAAGATTTCCTGTATATAACTTAAAATGTTATCCACACTGGTACTTATCTACCTACTGCATCCACCGGTTGTGTCTCTAAACTGCTCTGTGCATTCTGTGGCATTCGGTGGTGGAGCTGCTCGTGGATGGTATCTTCCCCACGCCGCTGTCGGAGAGAGACGGCGGCCTCTGCACACAGGAGCCAGTGTGGCTTCTGTTACCACTTCTGTGTTCGGGCACTTTAATTGCCGCCACACATGGAAACATATTACGCCGGGTGATGAGATGCCGGTACTGGAAAATTCCACGCAATAATGCCTGTGGGTGTCGGTGCCATGTGAGCGATAATGTGTGGGCAGAGGCTTATTTTCTCTTTAATACGGGCATGCCCACACTGGCACCCACAGAGCCCCCGTTTGAGCTCAATAATGAAAGAAACAAGCAGTCATGGAGGCTGGGGTTTGAGGTGTTGTTAAAAGTCTTTGAGGTTTTCTCCCTGTGGGCCTCTGTCTGCTGCCCCGAATAAGAGGGGCTTTGTTAGATCAGCGACAGAGGCTTTGGTGAAGCGTGTTGGACAGGCCTTTCTCTGCTGGTTTTTCGAGGCGGGCTCAATCCTGCCTGTAACGAGACCATTTCACCTCCCGCCTCACACTGTCAGACGGAGACAGAGAGATCGCACACGGGCACAGGCAGACACCCACTCTTTTTGAGGTATTACGGGATCTGTTTCAGAGACGCGCAGCTTTGCTTTGATTAGCCAAAGTGATGTCACAGCTCAAGAGGGAACCCCACAAACCCTTGGCCCCCACTCGTCTCACACACACACACACACACGCACGCTCTCTCTCTCTCTCTCTCTCTCTCTCTCTCTCTCTCTGCCCAAAAAAAGTAAAAAAAAAAAAAAAGAAAAAGGCTTGTGTTTTATGATGTGATCCAGCTGGGTGTA
>JAOXYL010000001.1:22483204-22499695 GCA_028564955.1 Terapon puta | reverse complement strand
ACACACACTCTCTCTCTCTCTCTCTCTCTCTCTCTCTCTCTCTCTCTCTCTCTCTCTCTCTCTCTCTCTCTCTCTCTGCCCAAAAAAAGTAAAAAAAAAAAAAAAAAGAAAAAGGCTTGTGTTTTATGATGTGATCCAGCTGGGTGTACATTTCAAATATGCAAACCAAAAGATGAATTATTTGGTATTTAACACAGTGCATCCACATATGAGATTGTATAGAAACACATTTTCATATTTTCCGCCATCAGAACATTCAGTTCAACATTCAAGTTTTTTTCCCCTCATAATCCCGTTCTTCCTTTCCTTACTTCACTGGAGGGTCTTTCTCCCCTGTTTAAACCTTCACCTCAGACCTGACATTGACTGGACGTCGCGCTGACCTCATCGCATTCCTTCTGTCCAATCAAAGCATGGCTTACTGACCCGTCTGTATCCCCTCTTGACCAATCAAAAGCGCCTGCGAGCGGCCAACAGGAAGATGTCAGCATTCCTCTCCTCTCCTGGCAGGAAGTCAGTCTCCTTAAAGGCCTGCTGGGAAACGTTTTCCTCCTTCCCGTCTTTTTCTTTTTTCCCCCCACTCCCTCCCCTGACAAACAGTGATGAACTGGTCATTAATATGGCTGCCACTCTGCCAAACAGAGCCTTCTTTGTCAACTCCGAGTCCCATGTGAGCGAGAGATCTTCCAGGGCATGTCATTCTTCATGTCCCCTCTGTCTGAAACTCCCCACCCTTGACCGCTCAGTGGTACAACCCCGCGCAGCAGGAGCACGTCAGCCACATGTCTCATTCTCAACTTTCTCTCATTTTTCTCTCGGCTGTCCGCGGTGCCCTCGGAGCTCTTGGGATAATCAGGATCTACCTGGCTGTGTTAAATTCATCTATGCTGCCGAAAAGACAGAAGACAAGCATGTTTCCATGTACTCTACATGAACAGTCTGGAGAGCAGCGCGGCTTGGCGCATGACACTGAAACACGAACCACAGAGCGCTCCCTCACACTCGGGCTCGGGATCTGCTCATTCAATTTGCTTTCCCCCTTTTACGTGAGAGGTTTACTTTCTGCGGGAGGAGATTGGTTTGGGTTGGACAGCAGTTATCGCCACATGGAATCAAAATTATATCAGTGTCTCCGCTGTCAAAGTCGGCTGCCAATAGATGTCATCATTTTTATACGGGGAGCACAATGGCGAGTTAAGTCGTTTTAAAAAATGAAGTGACAGCGCTCCATTCTAACCCTGGCCGATCAGAGTAAAGTTACAGTGTTACTCAGCTTTTTATAAACACTGAATAGTGCTGTGTCAAACATAATGCTTTATGAGGAGCAGTGGGGATCTCTCAGTATTGCATCTGATGGTCAGCTATAAATGTGGAGAGGGTGTCTCTAGCCAATGGTGGTTTATGTGTGCCTGTGTGTGTGTGCGTTTGAATGCTTAGCGGGCAGTAGAGGGGCTTGGGGCAGTGCCATGCCCCCTACAGTAGTTTATCTTGGGCTTGTACATGCCCCCCTTGGCGGGGTCGATCCTCAGGGCGCCCTGCCCCAGCACAGCTCCATTAGCGGGTGTGCTAACCTTGCAACAATGCTGTGACACCCTCGTTTTTCATCCGGCCCTGCCTTCAGCCTTCTTTCTTCCCTCAGCCCAACCCCAGGGCTTCCCAGATGACACGGAGGTGAGAGGGGCTCTCTCGTCTGGCTGTGAGAGACAGTCCACCGCCACGCCGCTCAGAACGGCCCGAGCAGGGGAAGTCAGGGAGGAAGCCTGCTGTGCTCTGCTTTCAAAAGAAGATAAGAAAAACCTACGTGACACATTTATTACAGATTTTGTAACGCGCGGGCCTTTGAGCACACTCAATGATAAGTCCATCCATTTCACTTGTCTTTTAACAAGTTATGTACACACCCTATACTTGCCTTGATTTTCAAGGAAGGGGTTAAGGTAAAACAACCCCCCTCCCACCCAAAAAAACATATCTGCATCTATTTTTGATTTTCATGTTTCTCATCTATATTCATGAGCAGTGAGTGTCATTGAATCTGGATGAAAGAGCAGTTCAACCTTTCCATGTATATTGGAAAAACTGACTGCTCCCTATGTCTTCATCCTCTCATGAAAGAAACATAAAAGGAGCTGTAGTCCCCTTTATCGAAAGTGTCTTTTCAAGTGTTACAAAATTGCTCCCAGCTCGCTCCTCTTACTGTTGCCTTGTTTTTCTCTCTTTCCGCTGCCTCTGTCTTCATCTTTAGTTAGGTGTGAGTTCCTCACAATCCCAACGTAAGACAGGGAGCAGTTAAGCTGAAACCAAGAGGTTTTCTGTTGGGGGGGGTGGAAGACATCCTGTGGTGCTAAAGGCTTGACATGTGGTGCGGCGCTCTTTGAATTAAGGACAAGAGACATGTTTACATTTTAGTACTGAGAGCCGCTACTCGTTCTGTAAATGAAATGCAGATGACATGTCCTGTAAAATCGATTTAAGACAAGATCTCTAATCATCATCAATCACATCATCACCACGGAGACGGCTGCAGCAGCGCTGTCGCTCTTTTTTTTTTTTTTTTTTTTCCTCTATTCATGCAGATCACACTTCATGAATACATTTATCCAGGATGACCTTAATGGCCCAGTTTCATGTGGGTGTAAAAAGTGTGAGTATTTTAACTCTGAGGTTAAATAAGGCCTAGGGCATCAAGACAGATACGTGCTTAGAAATGCTGATGAGATTTTGAACCCAGAGAACACCTTATCAGTTTCCCATGTTTTGGTATTCCTTCTTAATGACCTGCTTCCTTTTACAGGATAGTAATCCAGGATCCTCTGACTCGCGGCTGTGAAAACTGTGATATCCTCTGACATTTCTCAGCCGTTGTCTGATGAACTTTCACCTTTCGGAGGATTAACAAACTGTCACCGTGTCAAGGTTTTCTGCTCCACATTCCACAAGTGGCGAACAGATACAGAGACAGCAGATCGGGACTCGTGCTGTGCCGGGGAGCAAGATTTCCATCAGCACTCTGCATACTCAGAGCTATTTATCTGGGTAGCTAAGCAGTCATCCATTCTTTCCTCTCTCACTGTCTCCGTCCGTGCTTTTTGTGTATCAGTGAAAAAGCTCACTGCCTCCCCTTCTTGGCAGGTGTTTTGCAGCTATGCTCGCTGCCTCTCCGTACATAATCAATCTACGCAAAGCTTTCGAAGGCGGCAGGAATAGAGAAAGCAAGGCCCGCCCGCCTTCCTAACACGCGCCGATGATTAAATGGATGTAATGTATATTCCTGCCCGTTTTGGCCTCACTGTATTTTTTGTTGCATGTCTATTCATCCCAGACACCACCGTGATCCATCATGCACACTGCTGATGGATATCCGTGCCCTTCCTAAGCTGCCCTGGACACATACTTATTGTATCCTTTTACTGAGGCGGAGTGATGAACTCATGTGGCCCTGGTACTACAGTGGCAGATACTCAATAGGTGAATGAGCGAGGGGGTTATAAAAAGCTGAATTACAGCACACGATACCCACCGCACTGTGGAGCCGAGTGCAGGAAGAAAGAAGGATGAAAAGACATGAATAACATGACAAATCAAAGTGCTCTGAAACGGCAAAATCTCAGAGGAATTACATGGTTGTTACAGTTCTTTACTTGAGCAGGATGAATGAATTAGTTTCTTTTTTTCCGCCACTCAGGATTGTCTGTGATAAAACATTCAATCAGAAGTAGCCCTGGGTGATACTATTTTAGTGCTGGGTGCAGTGTCCTCCTGCATTCTTCTTTCTAGGGAATTTAGCCTGATTTATGGTGAAGCCTGGGCTACAGAGATGAGGCTTTTCCTGCTGGTACGATATATCCATGTATGGGTATAATGAAAGTCTGTAGCACACAATTCAGAATTTGTCATTGAAATGATAAAAGAACTAATTATAGCGAGAAACATATGGAGTTTTGTGATTTGTAAAAACACACCCCCATCCATTAGTCTTCATCATTTTTTCATATATTAAGCTTTTTTTATTTTGTTGTTGTTGTTGTTGCAGCTGTAGATGAATTTTAAAAAAAACTTCAGATGAATACGACCTGTGCTGAGAGGAGAGATTTGTACAAGGGGAAATGAATCGGGTCTTAAGCCTTTTATCTGAAGACCCCGCCACCCACTAGCTGTTATCAATAGAATGATCAGATCCAGATAAAAAAGTCAGATCTCTGTGCCTTTCACACAAAATAAAACCCTTCAATCCCTTAGGCGCTGGATTTAGCACATATATCTGACTTTATATCATCCACAACTATTACATATAGTAGAGAAGCGGCAGCCAAATCTGATATTAGTGTGCTGTCTCCAATTGGTCTGCGCTGTTTAAATTTAAGAGGGGAGAAGCACCCTCATCAGCTGCAAATGTAGATGTAAGCCCCCTAATAAGGAGGCTTAGGGAGCGATGAGAGAGGGCCACACAATGAATTAGCTCCTGATTATTTGCTATCATGGCTGTATAATCTTTTATAAGCCGCCTTTGTGCCTAACCCTGTGCCGAACCTTGCTTTTACCCATACTGATGGGGCGCCCAGGCTCACTGCTCTCCTGCTGGAGGGCATTAGCTGAACTGATAAGGGGAACGGTTGGAAAGAATGGAGGGATACCACCACAGTGTATGCAGAGGAATTAGAAACAGTAGATTCACGGTCATTTCCTTGCACACCGGCCGCGTGCGAGGAACAATGGCTTTTACATCGACCGCCCTTTTCCCCCGACCGGGCCGATCGCGCGTGTATCCTGTGCAGTATGCCGCTCCATCTGGGGGAGGGGAGGGGGTTTCATAAGGACCCATATGAGGGTGAGGAGAAGGACAGGTGTGGCTGGCAGAGCACCCAGGTGACCCCGGCGTGCCCTGGAGAGCGCGGCGCCGATGCGGGCACAGGTGTGGTTGGCACCGAGCTGATGTGTAGCAGCGTGTCCCATGCAGTCTCGCCAGCCGGTGTGCCCTGGCAAGGAACCACGTCCTTCCCCTCTTCTGCCTTCATGGCCTCAGATGTATTAAGTGTGACGACTTAATTCTTGCAAGCTGTGTGTAATTAAATATGTTCCGATAGGGGTATTGATCACGATAGGACAAATCCATCTAGCACGTTTCAGTCTCCCAATATAAAGCGCAAATTACCGAGTGTTTCAAGCAGTGTGCGGCGCCATGTCCAAACACAAAAGGGATTCAGTTGTTGTGATATGAGACAAAGAACGGCAGGAAATCCTCTAATTGGAGAAGCTGGAACCAGAGAATGTGGAGCATATGCTCACTATTTTTGCTTTGGAAATTACTGAAATGATGAATTAATTACCAAATTAACTGGCAATTATTTTTCTATCGACTAATTTATGAAGCAACTAATATTTCCAGCTCTAGCTTACAGTTTTCTTCATCATGAGTCACAGATTTAGTCTCCTTGACACTACATCAGTATATTACAACAATGCGAGGATCCACTGCCCCATCCAAATATTTTCTGCCCCTTTTCTGCCCCACAGCTCTGCTGCAGTGTTTTTCATTTCCCAGACATGGGGATAACATTAATTATGGCACTAGCAATTAATGACTTTTACAGGGACATTTGTTCTGTGCTTGTGTGTTTTTTCTTTGCGAAAGACGGTATCAAAGTGGCATAGTCATTATACAATAGCAGTCCAAGCGCTGTACATCAGAGATTTAAAATGTCCACAGGGGATTGCCTCTTTGCTAAAGACACTCCTCACATCTAAAACTTCAAGGACACCCTTTAATTTAAAGATCTGCTATAAATGATTAATTTAATATTGATGAATATTTAACATTTCTTAATAAATTATTATGTATGCTATCAAGCACTACATGTATCTGCATAAGCAGGACTGCAAGCTCTTTGGATGGCTGACTCCTCTGAGCATGTGTGTCTGCCGTTTGTGTGCGTTGTGTGCGTGTCTGCGTGTGTGCCTTTGTGTAGAGTGTGTGTGTGTATGTGTGTGTGTGTCCATGTGTGCACCACGGGAATTGTCTTGCTCCGGTTGTATTTTGACATTTGATTTATGTTAGTGTGAAACCATTTTCATGCAAGCCATTATGCAATCTATAAAAGCGAGCTTGTGGTTTTCACTGAGCATGGGGACCTGCTGCCGCATCGCTGGCATACCAAGTGGCTCTTCTTCGTAAATTTCATTACACTATAGACACTGCTGCAGCTCGGACCATAAGCTAAAGGTGCCATTGGCTAATGAAGGAGGAGGCTGCGGCTAAGTGTAGATGGATGCTGGCATCACGGCTCTGAGGTGTTATAAATATGCGTGCATATTTCTGAGAGATATGAGAGGAGACTGACACTGTTGCTTTGTCCAAGATGCAACTGCACTTATCTGACTTGTAAATAAAACAATATCCATCTGCATAAATAAAATTGGGTTCAGGAAGAAAACCAATGATTGAAAGAAGGAATAATTATATGGATGGCGTGTCCTCCTGCCCACTCCAAAATAAAATCACTGTCACTAGACGACTCATCATGATTATGAATTTCAAAAACGTATTTACTGTATCCAATAACCCACTTTTAGAAAGTGCTTTGGCTTTGTTAAGAGCTATACAGTTAGACCTATCAATATTATCAGGAAAATTGAAATATTTAATTACGGTCCAACAAGTCATCATGTTGAAATTAGCTGAAGGAATGTTCCTCTTTTCATATTTAATCATGGTGAGGGTTTAATATGTACCATGCTGAATAAGATTAAACAGCTCAGAAGGAGATAAAGAGAGTGGCCAATCACCCCCTGCATTTAGAAACAGACAAAGGGAGCCTCAGCTGCAAAACGGCCCAAGGATAGGTAGAAAGAACATAGACGGAGAGAGAGACGTCTCTTTCCCCGAATGACCTTGAATCACGACCTGAGATTAATTTAGATACTTTAGTCTTTCTCTCTCAACCCGTCTGTCCTCCTCCATTTTTCTCTGTTTTTGGCTTTTGCATTGCAGTGCTGTTCTCCTTTTCAAAACCCACTTTTCTGATGTTTTCAGCATTTTCAAAATGTAAATAAAAGTTTCTTTTCCGTAATGCAGATCACTTTTCTTTCATTTAAAAAAAAAAATTATAGGCACCTTTTTTCTTTTTTCTTTTTTTTTTTAATCAGACCTCTTCTACTTTTAAGCACATTCTTGGCATTGTGTTAGTTTGCGTAAACACACCGTTGAATTGGGATTAGATGGAGATGCTGGGCCTTGATTGCTCCGGCGCATCGTCCCGACAGAGCTCTATTGTGATGCCTGAATAACGCCACTACTCCAAAGTGCATCTTAATACTATACTAGACTCCTTTAAATCAGTTTAAAGTCGCCTACACAGGCCTCAGACCTATTCATCTACACTCCAATCCCTCCATGATACAGAAAAGAGATGCCTTTTACATTGGAAGGCAATACAATGACAATTAGATTATGGTGGCTGCACTTTGGTCATCCATGCGGCTGCTCTGACCCCCGTGATTGGTTAAGCTGCGGCTGCGTGGCTCAGCTGGGAGACAGAGGTGGTGCTCATGGCAGCTGCATTGTTCACTGTAGAACTTCTTTATGTGCAGCTGGTGTTGCCTCTGATGTGATTTGGCCGTTCTCTCCTCCTCAATTTGGATGATAAAAAGCTTTCCTTCAGGGGCCGGCTGGAGTGGCTCATAGGCTTGTTGAGGGATGAAAATTAGAGGGAAGACTGCGGTTGGGAGACTTGGAGGGGCGGCCGCCCGCTGTTTCTCTTTGTGAAGCCCGACTTCGCTTGCAGGTGGAGTTAACATCATTGTTTTACTCACCATGAGCAATTTTCCTCCTCTGATCGAAGCGGTGACGCCCTGAATCAAACTCGGTGAAGCTGGTGGACGATTGTGACCATTCTGCACACAGACAAGAGAGAAAACATTTTCTTAAAAGTTGACAGAGCAGGTCAAATGACATGCACGGGTGATCTGCAGAGGGTTTTTAAATTTTTTTTTATTTTGTCTCAAGTGAGTCAGTTCTTATCTACAGTTGTCCCTGTCGCTGCGTCTCCAGCAAATATATCTGATGAAGAGAAATAAGGCCTCCTCTCTGATGCTCTACATTCACATGCTCCTTCTTACACATACCTCCACTTTAGCAGTACCACAAGATAGAGATAAGAGAGCGTTCTTTCAACCACCCTCTTCGGTTAGGTCACCATTTCCCCATTACTTACTCAGTATCATATCACTGTGGTTGGGAAGCAGAAAAAGCCCCGTAAACAGTCTCGAATAAACCACACATAACTGACTGTCCCTCTTCAGTTGTAGAATATTGTTTCTTACTCAACCCATGAGGCTTTCTTAGATTGGCTAAGCATCTTCCTGTGGTGCTATTTTGTATCTGGTGCAGGCTGTTCTTCCTCTCCTGTCAAACATGCGGCAGAACACATAGGCCCGCTGTCAGAGAGTATTTTCCAGCAGCCAAAAGGGTTTTAAGAAAGAGAGACAGAAGCCTCCCAGAATTCAGCCTGTTTGCTCCACACCTCTCAGAGCTCTGCGGTACGTGGGAGAGGAGCTGTCTGACAAGACCACCTCTCCTGCCAGACTCAGAGAGATGGTGGGGGAGGATGAAAGGAGAGGGGTGTGGAGGGTGAGGTGGGGAGGGGAGAAAAAGAGAGAGAGAGAGAGGGGGAGAGAGAAAGAGAGTGAGAGGAGCCTAGAGACTGTTTCCCTAATCTTTATGTATTAACAAAAACAACATATTCACTCAAGCTTGCCAAAGCTTTCACAATCTCCTGAAGGAGGAGAGTCTTGGACAGGATTTGTTTACCTATCCGATAGAGAGAGAGAGAGTGTGTGTGTGTGTGTGTGTGTGCGCGAGTGCGTGTGCATGTGCCCGACGAGTAGAGAGAGTGTAGCATGACTCTTTATTGGTTCGAGTGTGTCTAAGTTTACGTCTATCAAAATGCATGTGTTGTGTCCAGACAGTTGAGTTTTAGACTGTAATTGGTTCATGTTTTTTGAACTCTGTGCTCTCTGAATGGCGTCTAGGTAACAACGGCGTATGAATTTTTCATTGCGGGGAGCAGCCGCGGCTTCCGGCTCCTCTCCGGGCAGATCTGTGTTTGTCTAAACTAAACTTAGGGTGACATGGCATCTGCATCTGGGTGTCAACAGGAGTGCGAGGGTGTGGGAATTCATTACAGCCCCAATCCCTCAGCCTCTGTGTGTCAGCTTGGGATACTTGACGCAGCTCATCCTCGCGTGTACAGTAGCTGGCACGTCGTATTGCTCCTCCAAATCGCTGTCATTCTTTCCCTAATGGGCGGTATAGTTTTTCCTGTATTATCCACTCCATTCACGAAATAATCATAAAAAGAAACCCCATTTGGTCTCTAATGAAAATACGTATCTTGATGTATTGTGACACTTTCTCCACATTTCCACCTCGCTCGCTCTGATTTTTATCTCCCTCTCTGTCTGCTCAATTGCATTTCTTTCTTTTTTCCCTCTCTAACCTTTTCTCTGGCAGTGGTGATTCTCTGGGGCTCCTCATGTTATCCAGTCAGTTGATAGTGTATGCCTCCATGCATCATGGCTCCTAAGCTGTGATTGAAACATCAGACAAGGAGGACGGGGCCCTAGAGATGCTCCTGGCCTGACACCAGCTCTCAGCACCAAGTTTTATCATACCCGGTGCCTCGCTCCCACACACATCAGGTATGCTCCACAGCACCAGTGTATATTAATCAATGACAATATGATTACCTCTGAATGGGCCGTATACATTATTTAAAGCAGTGTCCCCTGGCTTACAGTGCGTCTGACTTTCAAATTAAACTCAGAGTCAATAATTAATGTCGAGATTAACTGAGAGCATCATCTGAGGGCAGGTGTTGAGATCACATGTATGTTGTGTGTGTGTGTGTGTGTGTGTGTGTGTGTGTGTGAGAGAGAGAGAGAGACAGAGTAAGAAATTCTGTGTGTGTGTGCGTGTGTGTGTGCAACCTGTGTGTATACTGATATATATTGACATGGAACCAGTCATGTGGAGGAGTGATCATGATCTTGGCTCTGTTTCCTGAGGGATCATTTCTTAACAGCTCCGGGCAGACAATGCAAACTTCCTCACTGCTTCATGTTTGGGGAGATGATGCTCCCCCCTCCCACGCCCCCATCTCCCAGACATGTGGATGACACTAACAGGAGCCGAGGAGATGGTGTGGGTTTTGTTTTTTTTCTCACCGTGACGCGGGCACGAGGAGTTATCGCAGTGTCTTCGAGGCAGGGGGTCATATTGTCTGAGCGAGAGCCTGGGCTTTCTCACATGTGGATGGACTCTTCTGCACGGTTCAAGGCCCCTGAAATCTGTCTGGGTGATAAGCTGCCAGCGCAGAGGGGAACAACAGCAGATAGGGCTTTTAAAGCAGTTCAGCTGGACCAGAGGGCTTCTGTCTGCCTGCCAACAGCCTGATTACTCAATCCAGCTTTTCTGTTGCTCACAATCTGCCCAAAGAGCTCCTGGGGCTGGGCCTCACAGCTACCTGTCAATACCTGATACTGGCATAAATACTGCTGCTCTACAAAGTCGGTGCACAGAAGGTTACAGGAAGCGTAATCTTATGTAGCAACACCTTCGACTCTAAACAACCTCAAACCCTGCAGCTGAAAAGAAAAGGCTATGAGGTTGGCTGTTGTCAAATCAGTAAACTTTCAGTATTGAGACTCACAGCTTACCGCTGTGGAAATAACAAGCAACAGTTAGCCAACCCAACAAAAAGAGAAAAAACACTTCTGACTGTAAGAGGCAGACAAATAGCTTAATGGACCACACACGTTATACCTCCCTGGGAACAAAAGCAAACCCTAGATGCCAATTCAGAGAGTGCGTGCAAGAATCAACCTTACAAGCAAACTTCTGCTCGGCTTGCCACGTGCTACTGACTGAAAATTTATCCGGACATCTGTGTCTGTGAGCAGAGGTGTGGCTTCGCTGATTACAGTAAGTGCAACCTCAAACTCCCATCAGCAGTACAAAGCAGCGTGCTGTCGTTACAGAACTAAAAGTCTCAGAGATTAAAACAGAAGGGCATTTTTTTCTTCTGTCTTTCAAGTGTTAATTGAAACTTTACTCAGATAAGGTTATTTTAAGGAACTTGATTCCTTTTTTTGTTAAAAAGGTGTTTCAATCATTCTTTAATTATCATCTTTTACCTCCATGCTCACTGCCAAGTACAACTCAATGAAATGAGCAGGACTGAAAGTGAGCCCCATGAATCTGATTGCCCTTCAGCCTCGAAATATGAGGCCTGCAAATAAGAAGGCACATGAAAACAAACACACAAAATAATTGAGTGCGGCTGATTTTGATATTCCCAAACACATGAATAGTAATTCATCCTAAGAAGTCACTGACAGAAGGCATGCCCGGCTTCAACAGACCAACCTGCAGTAGACAGTAGAACATCTCAGTCTGTTAGATAGAACCAGTCAGTCAAACATAAAACACATAAATCTTTTGAGAAAATATCCATTATGGTTCACAGTTGTTTCATTACCTGCACAATTACAGTGCTCAGTGCAGTAAATTAAGTAAATTGATTTTGGCTCTTGGAAATATAGACTGGGTTTAACAAATAAATACTCTCCACATGTAAATTACATAATGTTCCACAAAACAGTTTGAGACTGAAGGCCAAACCCTCGTTTACGGTTTTAGTGGTTTAGATCCTTAGAAAAACCTCTGTTTTGCTTTCTACAATGTGGAAAGCAAAATGTGAAGGTATTTTGCGTGGAAAGCAAAATACCTTCACAAATACCCCCCTCCCTGCCCCCACCTCACAAACCCCTCACACACACAAATCCCACACACATGCCGAACCAAACCACACACACTTACTTGTGATCATCTCTCTGATGACCTCTGCTTTCAGTGTATGATGGATCATCCAGAGTTCCAGGGCATCTATTTTCCTGCCCAGAAAAAGAGACGCCAACTTTGAAACAGGACAGTTGGGGCCACATGCGCAACTTTGTTCAGACTATTTGTTGGATTCCACACCAAAAAAATGGATTTTCTTATTTCAGTGTATTGGTGTAAAAAAAAAAACAGAAAAAACCCAATTGGCTAAAACAATTTGGGATCAAATAAAGAGAAAATTCATCATCAACCCCTTGAAGGATTACGTAAAAGGAGGTAGATGTCATTTCAAAAAATGTCAAAACAGTCATTATGCGCCATTATGCATCATTACACACTGAACATAATGAATCATAATGAAAGTGATTTTAGTATTTCCACACATGCACTGAATCATTTTTATGTGTATTTCTCCCCCTAATAGACTGATTTACAGTTTGGCTTTTAAAACAAACATCTGAGAAGTAGGTCAACCCACGGCATGTAAAAACATTATACAACGCTCTTTTTATGTGGTCCAGTGAAAGGGTGAAGCGGCAGCCAGCCCACGCTTCTAAAAACGTGACAAGGACAAAGTGATAACGCGACCATATTAAGATGAGAAGAGGAAGAGAAATATTCCTTTTCTCGACAAATCTGACGTAAAAGGCTCGAAAGGGAAAACACCGCGCCGTTTGAGACATATTGAAGGGCAACGTCTTACTCCTATTAAGAAAACTTGAAATTAGAAACCCTTACACTACCATAACCCACACATGATGACTTCAAAGCCTGCATGCACGCAATTTGTAATGTGAGTCAAGAGTCATTTTGTTTTTTTAAGATCCGTGGTCATGTTTAACATATCGATGACGGCAGGTTTTCATCTTATGATTGAGTTCCTGCTCTAAAAGCGAAAAAAATCACTTGTAGCATATAAAAAGTGAAATGTCTATATTTAAGAGGACAGAGGACAGGACAGAGGACAAGAGTTAACGTTTTTCCAGATAAAGCAAAAAAAGGTAGTCCTCTCTTCATATATAAATCTGTAGTTTAATTGCACATAATAAATAATAATATCATTTAAACATTATTTTGAGCTTTTTCTGTCCAGGCATTTAATGATATAAAGCGCACTTCAACACGATTCAGCGTGACCTCCATAGTCGATCAGTGGAAATGTGTCCTCCGCGTGTTTTCTTTGCAGAGAGTGTTGACGAGGCTCGGCGGAAGTCTGTAGTGGTTTACAACATTGTATAGAGCGGCAATACACAACGTGCACAATTTTCCAGGTTTCTTCCCCGCCCTGCTAACCTATTTTTTCGATCGCAAAGGTATGCTTGTGGTAGCACAACAGACAAACGGCACATCTATTTTTGACTAATAGGACAACAATTGTCCCATTTATTTGTGGTGGCAGAATTTTCTGTGAAGGCTAGCATTTCTCAGCTGAGGTCTGAGACAGTGTGGGGCCCGTGTAATTGCATAACCCAATCCACAGACAGTCGGAAGCCTTGTTTTGATTTTGTTATTTATATCTTTCTGTTTCATTCAACCTCAAGAGGCACGAATTGAAATCTGTAAAATTAAGAGGTTTCATCTTTTTACCTTGTTAATCCTCCAAGATACAAACAACTTGGGGCCTAGTTATGAAGTCGTCTCTGTGCCACAGACAGCATGTGCAGTCATTTTATTGCTGTGTTTCAACATTGGGACAGTCTGATCCCTCAGCACTTCAGACCCTTTCCCTGTAATTACCTGCCTCTCACGTTGTTCTGGAAGAGTTGAGGTGAGCTTCCTCCTGCTCCTCCTGCACACTTTGGGGCATTATCATAAATACGGCACATTAACACTTGTTCCTGGCTTGTCAGGATATAAATTAAGTCTGCAGGTGTCCCACAGAGGTTTACCCCTGATACTAATTAAGGCATGATAATTAGGTTTGTTAAATTCGGTCCTTTCAGCCCCGATACCCCCCTTGGAATACAACAATCGCAGATTGCAGACAAGAGAAAGGCTTAGAGGATCCTCCCCTAGCTAGCGCACAAGAACAGACCAATGGGCGCCTGATAAAGTCGTTCCCCGGTGCTGGAGGGAATATGTGGGCTTGTAATTATGATTTTGCGCGTGACAATTCTCATTCATCTGACTTGAATGTGGTCTCATTTTGTGAAGGGAAGAGACAACATTTTGATGAGGTTCTTCCTCTTCATCTAGAGAGAGATAGAACTATTCATTTACACCAGAGAAATACCCCCAGCCCCCCCAACCCCCTCTTCTTCTCCTCACTCCTGTCTCCATGACCTTGGCGGCTGGCATGCCTTATCAAGCAAGAGACAAGAACAAAGAACTAGAAGAATAACAGAAGGTTATGGCAGCTCTTTAAAGCATTTCAGAGGCTTAAGCATAAGTTCTGTCTCTTATAAGAGTGAAAACAAAGTCAGTGTAGCCAGTGATGCTGAGCTCATTAGGTGGAGCCAAGATGTAGGCTGAGGACTGTGCACCTTTACAAAGAGGTCAATAAAGGACAAAGATCTGAATATCATTAATCACTGCTTTGCCTCCACAAAGATCATCCATACTATGATGTTGCTCTGAGCTTCTATGGGAAGGTGCTCTCATTTTAATGTAAGAAGAGAGAGGGGCTGCTTATATTTGCTATTTTGCAACCCAGAGAAAAAAGAAAAGAAACCCCAACATAGCTATATTTCTCAGAAGAGTGGGTGGTGTTTTTCATTCATGAAATTAACGCACTGTGACACACGGCACTGATTAATGACCTGAAAGTTGTTGTGATGTGTCACCGTTCATTGCGACCGTCCTCTGAGACAGCACACGTAGAGCGTCCCTCAGCTCCCTCACTCAGTAGCGCCGCCAGACTGAGATGAAGGAGATGCGAGGAGAAAGAAAGAAAAAAAAATGTATGAGTGCGTGTGAAGGTGGGGTGTGTGTGGGGGGGGTAGATCTTGAGGAAGAGGAGAGGATGACGGGAACAAGGGGACGGCCCCGCTGCTAAAGAGTCAGCTGGCTCAGTCGTAGAGCTGTTCATCATGCTTTCCCCCAGCGACTGCGCCCTGCGGACCATCCCGTGGAAGGATGGAGGAACGAGAGGGGAGAGAGTGGGAGTTATGAACAGAGACAGAGATGGATAGAGTGGGGTGGAAAGAGAGGCAGTAAGATATATTAAAAAAAAAAAAATCAGAGAATGGGAATGATCCCTCCCTCCTGTGTAGTCCAGATGTCAGACTGTGTGCAGGCCTCCCAGTGCAGGCCTCTGGGACGGGCCCAGCCTGGTGAAGCCCACTGACAGCACGGGGAGAACAGCTGTGCACAGGTCCTCAGCTCTGCCGCTCACAGCTCAGATGTGGGACAAACAGATACCGCTCTTTGTTTACACATGGTCGTCGTGTACGCGTTGTGCCTGTTTACTTGCTTTCTGTGTACGTGTTGTTTTTTTGATGGTCTCCCATGGCGGCCATTGTTCTGCGTGGTCATCGTTTTTTGAAGTTTTTAAGCGTCTGGCAGCTGATGGCCCTCCCGAGGTGTTGTGGGTGCACGCCACAATGAGCATTTTTAAGAGACAGTTAATGTCAGGCCTTGTATTGAGCAGGACTGCACCTGATGTCTGGGCCTGTAATTCTTGTACCTGAGATTCACTGTCAATAAATAAAATACACAATTTTTTCACTTTTGTGTCATGTTGTATATGCTTTTTTTTTTTTCAGCGACACTATAAATTGTTGTTTTAATAGTCATATGGCTTCCACGACTTTCTGCCCTCATAATTAACATGACAACAAGTGGATGTGATGTCTGTAAGTGACTGCTGCTGTCTCCATCCAGATCCAGAACTCGATTCTCAGTCATTGATAGACTCTTGGTGACAGCAACCCAAAGAGCTATCCATTATGAATGAAGTAGCGAGAAAGAAGACTGAATTGAGTGAAACTGAAGAAGGCCAGGCAGAGTGCCTCACATCGCTGCACACTTGACCGAGACCAGAGACAGGATTGCTTTAGTAATGTCATACAAAGAACAATGAATGTCTACACTTTCCCCTTATGCAGTGGATGGCGATGGGGTCAGGCGGCACTTGTTTCCTGTTACACTGACGACTCCTGGGATTTCTTTTCATGTCTGAATAATGGGCGAAACTGTAAACAGTGTTATAAAAGTACTAAAACAAGTGTGAGTCAAGGTGACCTGCCACAGATGCCCTCATTTGAACCCAAGTGGATGTTGAAGTTGTACATTTTATGCATCAAAACAGAAGAGAATGAGACTGGACTTTTATCAAGATATGTTTTGCATCAACATTATTTTTACTCCCGAATAACTTTTTTTTTGTCCGATTTGTTTGCTTGCATCTAAGTAATGTTGCATATTGCTCTGTGTATTAACAGCTGTGAGTGTGTTACAGCATACTTTGCACAGTGCAGTGCACGTACAGTTTGTAGCCACATAACGAGGAGAGGGGGAGACCCAGAAGTGCTTTGTTGCAGCTAAATACCTTCACTAGCCATATTATCAGTGTGTGTACAGGACTCAAGCGGTTCCTGGCTTTCTCCTCTTCAAATGTGATAACCTGTCCCAGCCCACCCCCCCCTCTGCCCCCC
>JAOXYL010000001.1:22433481-22463668 GCA_028564955.1 Terapon puta | reverse complement strand
CTCTCTCTCTCTCTCTCTCTCTCTCTCTCTCTCTCTCTCTCTCTCTCTCTCTCTCTCTCTCTCTCTCTCTCTCACCCCAGACAGACAGTCTCAGTCCCAGACATCCTCATCTGCCTCCTACTGCGCTCAGCCCAGCTCGCCAGGATTTCAATCACGGGGCCAAATGAAATTATTAAGAGGTGTTAAACTTATTAATCATTAAATTAGCTAAATGATCCTCCAAGTACAGCCCAGATGAATGACATGTCATTCTCTAATGCAATTTGCCTCTCCAGCAGGTGAAGGTCAGGAGATGGCCCACAGCATGGCAGCTGATAGCTTCTTTTTCTTTTTTTTTTCCAAACTCTCATTTCTTTTCTCTCGTTCTTTCGTTCTTTCTTTCTTCACATCCACTCCAAAGCTTTCTCTGTGCATTGAAGGACAAAAATGTTTGACGTGCATTGAGCTTTAAAAACATGCATAATGTGACTGCTTGGCCAATAAACTAAACACACAAAGGGCAAAAGCAAACGAATTAAGAATTTGAGTTTATGTATCCCTGACGCTTCCTGTCATCGTTTCCTTTTTGATAATAGACACGTACCAAACCAGCTCTCAGGTTTCGGTTTCCCTCTTATCTTGATTTGATTGGTGGGAAAGTAAGTGAGCGTATGAAACACACCTCCTACATCACACTAACACCTAAACTTCTGTGTTTAGTATGCGGCGACATGATGATGACTGATGGTGACCTGATATCACATTTTTATAAATATCCCATGAGAACTAGAATAGAGATGCGACCGAGTTGATGTCAGCTCTCTCCCAACGCCTGATTCACCTTTCAGGAAAAGTGTCATTTTGCAGTCGTGCAGGTTTAAGTGGTTTTGATAGACACGTGCAAAACATGAGAAAACGTCTACAGATTCAGAATTTACGCGGCGTGGTTTCATTTAGCCGTTTGCACCATCGTGACCTGAGCCTTTTTCTCATCTCCCCTATCTGATTTATCTCCAGTGCAACATAGCAGAGCCATTCAAAATACGACAGTGCCAGGCAATCAGTGGAGTTATTACAGAATTTACAGAAGGCTAACAAAGCGTACCTCTGGCCCACCAATTACAGCTGCAGTTAAGGTCAGTGCCGTGGATGAGCAGCCTTAGAGGGCTGGGTTGGTGGGTGGCGGGGGGGCGTTTGAGGAGGGACACACAAGGTCAAATCGGCTAAACGTAAAAGGCTTTGTGTTGAAATAAAGCTCCTCGCAATTAAGCTTTTTAATTTCAGCTTCAGTTTCACTTTCGTTTTTTTTTTTTTTCGTGCTGCTGACATTGAAGACAGCAGTACTAAAATGTGGTCGGAGCTCAGGTAGTTCTCTAGACGTCCTTGATTGTGCGTACAGGTCACACAAATGTTTCTGCTTACCTGCTAATCACACGTCTCGCCGTAAACGCCTATTCAGTTGCAATGTTTGCTGCCATGCCTGTGTGTGTGTGTGTGTGTGTGTGTGAGAGAGAGACACAGCAGTAGTGCAGATTACAGTCCTGAGGGATTTAAATATCATTTTAATTAATCTGCTCACCTGAATTTAATGAGACATGTCCAAGGGGCTGTACGCATGTGTGAATCTGTGCAATGGGGGTGTCCATATATGAGTGTGAGTGAAGGCGTGCGTCCTGCGCGTGCACGTGCATCTATATGTTCAAGTGTGCATGCCTGTGACTAATGAAGTTCATTGCCGGACTTCAAATGGCCTCCTTCATTTGGTCTTTGCAAATTTGCATATATTACATGTACGGTGGACAGGGAGACGGCGACAAGATGAAAGCGAGATCAGCGACAAGGAGACTGCGTGTTTACCGTAGAATGAGAGTTCCTCCCCAAGGAAACCTGTAATACTCACACACTACAAATGAGTATCTAGGGATCAATACCATCTGATATTAATACTAGTGACTGTGATATGTGAATATGATTATATAATTAGTCTGTGATCAATATGACATTGATTCCAATGCAAACAAGGGATTAGAGCTTACTCTGTTCGCTGGACAGTTCAGCAGACACGATCTGGATGTGTTCGACAGGCTGACCAGCTGGCCCGCACAACCTTGACCAGGTTTCCATCAATACGTGATTGAACAGAACACAGAGGTTATGGGAAAATCAGGAGTTTGAAGTTACCAAAAGGAAAATGTCTTTAAACGCCAGCGTGTCAATGCACACACTGAGTTTGGCGTAATCAAGTGTTGTTTGATTGGATGGTTTGTGGAAGCACAAACTCAGCTAACCCCTAACCCAAGGGTAGAGAGTTGCAGTGCAGTTAGTGGCTGCGTTAGGACTCAAGAGTGTATAGTTTCAACATTGACATTGCAATTATTTCTTGAATTGAGACAGTTGTGCTGATGGGCCTGTTCATGTTCCGCCACACAGACATTTGAACACCATTCAAAATGGTAGATTTCATGTAAATATCAGAACTCAGAACACTCGAATTCATTTTTTTCAAGTTTTTTTCATAAATTTTTCATAAATTTTCACGCTTCCCCTCTGTTTTCTCTCCACATGTCAACATAACTGAATTTCTAATTCTGCATTACATTTTGCAGAAAGAGAAAAGATTGCAACATACATTTTTTCCAATATTGTGCAGCCCTAGCTGCCTATGACACTTGATTTCCTTTACAGCACTTTAGAATAAAACACTCCTGTATTTTTGCGGCTGTATTCTCGTAAAAACTGTACCTGATATTTGTAATGTTTACCGTTATGCTGATCATGTTCTGACTTCTTCGGTGCGCTTGAAGGAGTTAAACAAGGAGAAAATAAAGATGTTGCTAAATTAAAAGAAATGATCTTAAAGAATATCTATTTAGTGTCAGATATAATCAGGGACATATAAAGGGGCAACTTTTGTATTAATGCAGTTTTGCACAATGCATGTTTGTACATTTATTGGTAAATGTATTTTATAGATTTTTTTTTGGTCTTTTCCAGGCCTGTAACATCACTTTGTGTGTGTGTGTGTTTCTGTTTTGTTGAGTGTGACTGTTGTCAGAACGGGGTTGTCTGTGTGACAGACGACAACAAACATGCAAGCACGTTGCCAGACATTACACAATAGGCATACACAAAACCCTCCCTCCCTCCCTCTATCACAATTGCCTGTTTCTCTCTGTTCTGCTTTTGTTTTGTCCTGCCTCATTTGTGATGGTATTTATCTCGGTAAAGGATACAAAAACCCTCGCTCTTGTCTGAAAGAAGAGTCATTTACAATCATTTACATTAACAAAAAACTGTATTTTACCATTACAATAACCTCAGACAATAGCATATATCTGCCTCGTTCGTTTTGAGCAACAAATGAACAGAGGTACACCCGCTCCCATTGTTCTGTGCAAAATGTGCCACAAACGTAATCATCTCCCCCTGCACTTGGTGTATTAGATAATGAGAAGATGCTGATAAGTTCCTCAATACAATCTGCTCCCCATTGGCTAATCCACATCATTCAGCATTGTGAGGATCACAATGATGGTTTATTATTGCTCATTCAGAGCTCAACAATGATTTAAACAGTTACAATATAGGAACAAACACGTGGTCTCAGATCACTCATCCGTTTAAGAGGATGCCAGTTCTGCTTAGGGGCGGCCGTGTGTTGCTCGGAGGGTGTAGATTATTGTTAGTCTCAGAGCTCCGCCATAGGCACCTACTTTTTGAAAAGCTGCACGAGGGACTGAGAGAGGGGTCTGTGAAAAGAAATGTGCGGAGGACGCCTCATATACAGTGCGTACAGTGCCTGTGAAGTGAGATACAAGTGAGCTTAATTATACACTTGAACACATATAGGTTTACGGTGAAATGCGAAAAATGAATCAAGAATGGAACTCGGACTTGATGCGGCCGCAGTAAATGTTCCCATTTCCCCAGGATCTTATAAAGAGTGAACATCTTCTGTTTAGCTCATCTATGCTTTCTCTGTCAAGGCACCTGGGGTATTGAATTTCACTGACACTCGGGCCCTTAATGAGAAGCAGAACGACACCTTCATATTATAGCTTGTGCCCTACCTCTCTCCATTTCTATGACTTGCTTTAATAAATTACTGTCCAATAAGAACTTTTATGATCTTGGCATATGTTGCCTTTTATAGGTGAAAATAATTGCGTTCCCAGATCACCCTGCCCATTCTGAACATGAGAATGAGACCAGCGGAGCCTACAAAATGAGATAGTTTCACAGTGTCTGCACAAGTCCTTCTCATTTGGGTCGTTACGCCTCCCCCGCCCCTTCTTTCTCAGTTTCCTGGTATACCCTACCCCCCCTTTGCCACTCTCGACTCCACTCATGCCTGGAGAGGCCCGCGCTTGCATGCCAACAGGCACTCTTAAACCCACAACCCCATCCCCCAGTCGACTTTACACACACACACACACACACATACACACACACAAAAAAAAGCATGCATGTGCGCACACACACACACACACACACAGTCTTGTTTTTGAGTTCCCACTGAAGTGTGACAGAAGCCACTTGACAGGTGACACACACACTTGATGTTATCGGGTCAGGGCCAGAGATTCAGCCTCTTGAGTGATGAGAGACTGTCACTCGCATTGTTTATCTACGCTACAGGAGGGGAGAGAGGGGAATGACAGAGAGAAAGTGAGTGCCTCTTTCTTTCTTTGCCATATATCACTCAAGGGGAAAGGGGTGGAGGAGTGTGGAGGGGGAGCAAAGAAAAAGACTGAGTCTCGCTTCCCCACTGGAGACGGAGTCTACATGTGGAATATCTGGCCTCGACCAGTGACTCAAACAAGTTTTGAACGCTGAAGACAGACAAGACTCTTGTGGTGCAGCGATGTGGTTCGTTATACGGGTCCTTGCTGAAAAGCTGGCGGAGACAAGAACTCACGATGGGCCAAAAATAGAAGTGCTCTTCAATCATTTAGAGAAATGTGCTTGAGTCGGCTCACAAATTGATGTGGCTTTGTTATCGGCATTGTCAATTGATTACACCTAGGGCGATAATGAAATAACTAATTGAATGTGTCCTCTTGTAAACAATTTGTTGAAACGCACAAAACACAAACAGCCGCGTCTTGTCTGGCTCTGTGCGGGTGTGAGTGGCTTTTAATTAATTGAAGACTGAGTCTGATAACCTTCACAAAACTATTAGTTGTGCCTTTAGTTGCAGGCGAGGGGTAATCTCTTTGATAAACCACAAAATGCCTCAACAAATATCCCAAAAATCGCAGCTGCTGTCTGGCAGACAAGCTGCAGTGTGATGTTATATTTGGGGGTCGAGCAGCAAAGGTGAAATATAATAACCACCAACAATCTGTTTGGCAAAGGCCAAGGTGAAGTGAAACTTAACCTCTCTGCTCCATCTTAACACGCTGGGATCCAGGGGTCAAAGGTTACTGTTTCTGAGACTGGATTCTTTGTGTTTCATCATGGACATAATGAGGGAAAAGACCCAGCACTTAAACTCCCTTACAGAACAGAGAACCCCTCCAGGACCCAAATGCCCTAAAAGGCCTTTGTTCGTTCCATCCTGCATAGTGTCATTGTTAGAAACATGCACAGTTTAGAGGACAGCTCAGGACAGGACACATATTTTCTTGTTACAATAATTATTTATTAAATTTAAAATATCTTTAGCACAGGTTAAAAATTAGACACTTCCATCTACCATGAGCGCCTTGGGATTTAACATGGTTCTAACATGGTCGAAAATAAACACTCTTTGAAACCAAAAAGATTTCTTCCTACTTCCTCCATCGCTATCTTCATAAAATGTCACATTAGAGTTGCTAGGGCAGAGGCAAATTTGGCATATAGACAATCATCGTTTTCACTGGACATAGTGTTAGAAAAAAGAAAAAAGACTGTCAAAGTTTTTAAAATCTCTTTCCCTTGCAAATCATGATTGGGAGAATTTGGAATGAGTCAAAATTGCTTGTCGAACCAGCTTCGTGGCTTGTTTAATGGGTTTGCGTTCATTTATCAGAAACAAATGTATGCCATTTTAAAATAACAGCACACTTTAAAGCTGGTGATTTGTCTTTTTGGTGTGATAACTCAAATGGCAGCCCAGTTCCTACTGCTTTTAAGCAACGGCTTTGCCATGGCATTTTATTGGCTGTGTTAGACACTAAGGATATGTAATTAATTATTAAGTGTATGCTTGTGAACGTGCAGTAGCAATGAAAAACTACAAAGAGTATCGTCAGGCTGCCTTCCTTCCCCTCTTTCTCTTATTCCCCAACCCAACTATTCCACAAACCAGTGATTTATGGTCCTTTTTGCCTCAGCCCTACCTTTATGAAACATAAAAAAGATAACAAGTAACATGAGCAGAGCACTGTAGTAAATGGCAGGCCAATGCATTAGTTATCAGTAAGAAAACATTAACAGCAAAGACATATATTTTCCAGTTTTGAAGTTGTTTACAAACCATATCCGTGTTCACAATTTATTGTTTTTTTTTTTCCATGTTTGATTTTTTTTTTTTTTTTCATCATTACATGCCATATGAGAAGTCTGGATTACAAAAGTACCTGAACAAATTGCTTGTATATTAGCATGCATAGCTGTTTGGTATTTACATCCTATTTACAGACTCGAACTAAGGAGAGAAGGATCTACAATACATTTCTCTTTCATGTGTTTCATTTACATTTCTAGGGATGGAGAACAAAAACCAGCCTCATACCGATTTGCAGAGTAAACAGGACATGCACATAAAATAGAATGTTTGCTTGACTGAACAAAGTGGTGTTGTTTTATTCCCCGTTGCTGAAAAGGGAATAGCTCAGTTCTGGAACAGGCTACGTCTCTGACCAGTGCTACTGCATTGCATAACACAGATCTGTTTTCTTTCCTCCCCCTTTGTCTGTATTGCGCACCAGTCTCTGAGCACAGGGGGCTCAGAAAGGTTAATTTACGATGTTAACCGTGCCGTGAAGGGAAAAGCAAATAGGAAAGAGCATGCACAGCACCAGAGAAGGACATTAAGCTGCAGCTACATCTTTCTCTTTCTCGCTCCCTCTATCTGTCCAGTGACAACAGTAGGGCCCCCCGATGTGTACAGACACGGGGCTATCACCATCCATCACTGCAGACATACTGAAAGGATCTTTCACTAGTGATCAGGTTGTAAGCAGCCGCACGCTACTGACACCTCAGTATTTATATATATATATATATATGTATATATATATATATATTTATCCGAGTGTCCCTCATAACCACAGGAGAATGCCCATATCAATGTAACACATGTGCAAGAAAAATAATGAAGACATTCATTGGACAATTTAGTTAATAGGATCAGTGTAAGACAAATGGGAAGACAGTAAAGGAAAACTCATGTTACCTACAATATACAGTACAGCTGTTAGAATAAATAACTCCAAAATATAATGCTATATCTATATGCACATTTTATGTCTTCTATGCTATGGTAGTGTTTGTTTTTATAGAAAGAATGGAAGACGTGGATTTATTTAGACTGCAGGCGATATTTGTAATCCAGAGGCTCATGGGGTGTTGCAGACATTAAAGATATTGCTCATTTAGCGAGAATAACATCACTATCAAATCCACAGTCCTCCCTACCACTACAGGTCCTGTGTCCACCTCCAGCTCATTTACACTCAGCCCCTAATATAGGCAATCAGCAGCACTATACCCTCACTGGGGGTCCATAAACACTTGATTTCACAGAACTGCCTTTGATAAAGGAGGGAGGTGACTGCAGGAGCATGTTAATGTGCTTTCCCATAAAGCTTATCTCTGACTGGGGTCACGGAGGCCAAGTGGCGAGGGGCTGATCGCCATAGCAATAAGACCCTAGAAGCCGTTACTGCAGCTTACGACCCCTCTGACAATAATGGAGCCAACCAAGGCCTACCTTTGGATAATCAAACCCCTCATCCAGGCCCATGTGGGAAATAATGTGGACATTTACTACAGTACAATTGAAATGAGGGGCGAGCCCAAATTAACCTCTGGTAACAGAGAAGGGGCTCATTGTGATAGGAATCATAAATTTTTAATTGTCCACCAGCAGCAGTATTTTAAAAGCATGTAAATACAAAATCATGAGCTGACCGATACTGTTGGGACGCGGCTGCTGTTTAAACAAAGTTTAAACAAAGTAATCCCAGTGAATTGAAACAAAAAAAAAAAAACAGCCCCTTCACTTTCAGAGGCAACACATCTCTTAAACATATTTTCAAAGTATGTCATGTTTTTTCCATTTCTTTTTGTACATTGAGCTGCATAATTACGTTTCCATTATTTTTGCCAGGTGTATGTGATGGTACTGTATAATTTAGTGGACTAAAGACGGGTGCTTTGAAGAATACTTTGATAGCATATGGTTATCCCCTGCTGTCTCACACTCTCTGCTCTGTAGGGGGCCCAGAAGGGACGTAAGTATAACTTTCTGGACTCCACAAACTTTTCACTTCTCTGAAACTGAAGGATTACACCCTGTTCACAGCAGGGAAAACAGCATGCATCCTAGCATCTCCCCTTGAGCCACTTTAATCTCCCTTCTACACCCAAAAGACAAACCTCAATGCCCCCCCACCAAAAAGAAAAAGGAAAAACAGAACCAGGCTCAGATGGCAGAATGAGGGTAAATCTTACTTCCTTGTGTGCCTGACCCTGAATGAGTGCACACAGTCTTTGCACGGTCACAACGAGTTTGGTACGACCACCGGAAAGTCCGCTCTATGTTTTCATTGTATTTCTTTTGCATTAGCTTCATCAATTGTGTTTCAAAGCAGGGAAATTGGAATCTGGTTAAGCTGTTTTCCCTGTCGTTAATTTTCTCTCTTTTCTGGCTCAGGTGCAGGAGACTAAATCAAGCTGTCAGAAACCAGACTGCACAGCTAAACGGTGCAGGCTGAAATGCCACCTGTCCACAGCCTCTGGCGATTTATTATACCCCTATTTATTTATTTCTATAGTGGCAACTCGGATGTTTGTAAAAGTCCCCACTGCTTGTGACAAACTCGGCCTGTTTGTGTTTTGACACAGTCACATTTGCTCCTCACGAGAAGGTTTGGCCCATTTCACCACAACTAACAGCTGCTAGAGTAAAAGGTTGTGTTTTCCTTCCATTACCTAATCAGATGCCTAAGATTTGGTTTACAGCATTTATCAATGGTATTACACTGAGGAGGTCAGCCCAGAGCATTTACTCCAATTGAGGCATTTTGGCTAATCCGATTCCAAATCTTCTTGGGAGCCCATCTCATCTCGGTGAGGGGCTTGATGGCTAAATGCTCGCCCAGCGCACGAGCTTATATGCAAGCCAGAATGAGGTGGGAGTGAGGGCTTTAAGGGCTACATTATCCATCCCAATCATTAGCTATGTGCAGGGATTAAAGTTCTCAGTCGCAATGACGGATTTCTGTCAATTGGTTTCTCAGAGATCTAAAGGAAAAAAAAAATGCAGACATGGGAGGTGTTACAGGACGCCATGCTGCCAGGTGATATTTAGATAGATTTTTATGAGCATACAATCTGCCTGGATGTTGGCTATCACGGCTTCTACAAGTATAGTTTGTCATTGTTAATGATCTTACACCATGTTAGTTTCACAGCTCTGTAAGTGTTATAGTTTTATTGCCTTTTTCAGCCACCCTAGAACTAGAAATAGTGTGTAAGTATGCCTGTTCATTGAAATGATAGAGAGATTTATGCTCAGAAATCTGCTAGTTTCTCTGAATTAATGCCAGATGGATGCCAAAGTATTTAAAGTGTTAGTTAAAGTCTTTTTACCACTTGAGTGTCAGAACAGCAACAGTGGACAAGTTGGGGTGTTGCAAATTTTACATCTTGTCCTTTTTTGTTCGGCAATACGCGGGGGCTAATGTGAGGGTTCGGTTTCTTTCTTTTATTTCTTTCTTCTTTCTTCTTTTTTTTTTAAACAGTCTGAAGTTGTTGTTTTTTCCCCCCTCACTTTAATCCCCACAAGTGACATAAGGTCTGCTCTGTCTTTGCTGCTGTCTGCCTATTAGAACAATCCTCATCTGCTGTATCGCTGCATCCACCTCCGTGCTCCTGATATGATATATGTCTTGCAATTTTACAAGTTCTTTATCTGTCAAAATACCCAAACAAGTCTGTGGGATTCTGTGAGCGACGTGAGGATGCACCCACAAGCACTGAGCTCGTACATGTGAATAATCTTGAGGAGCGTCTCGGCCCGGCTTGTAGGTCAGGTTTAAAGTGGAGCAGTTGACACCGGCTGCCTCACTGTAATCCTTTCACCTTTGACCCCACTCCCACCACCCCAGCCATGTCTGGCTTGAGGTCACTGTTAATCATGGCATCCCCCAGACACAGACACACACAAGGACAGAGTGTGTTTGTGTGTGTCTGTGTGAGGGAGAGAGAGGGAAAAGAGCGTGAATATTACAGAGCTGGTAAGTGGGAAGAGCTGCTGGCTTTTTTTTTTTTTAAGTCAAGGAACCAGGTGTTTTCTGTTGATCTTTTTTACAGATGATTCAAGCTTTGTTTCATGTCTGTTCAAGCAATACAAGAACACTTCAACAGCTCCTTTCACTTTGTAACCCCATCACACAGTGTGAATTAAATCTGATGTTTTGACTACCCAAAAAATGTTAGTGGTGTAAATGCTTCACCTAAAATATTTAGACATAGTGATCTATTGGCATCTTGACTCATCCTGAAGTATTTTGTCATTGTCCAGACAAAAGCCTTAAACCACACAAGCCGAACGGCCGTGAAGCAAGGGGGTCCTGACTATTACTGTCACCATCTGACTGGCCACCTTTGGACCTATTGTCTGTCTTACAGGTTGTTTTTCTCCCCAGTGTTCTGCCTCTGTTTACTCTGTCTCTTGGCCCCAATGTGCATCTGCTCCAGTGCTCCACAGACGAAGGCAGTGCACACACGAGCTAGCCGGTGATGACACTAATGGAGTGTTTAGCCAGGAGGACATAGACTTATTAACCAGTTGAGAGAATGGGCTAGATGGTAATCAAATAAAGCGGCGATAAGTTAATAAGCTGTATGTGCAGCGGGGTGAGCTCCACAGGATTTGTCTTGACTGACATGGCACTTGGATGCTTCCACTCGTTGAGACACACGGGCATGGTACTTTCAACGCGGTTAAGTGGAAATAATCTCTATCAACTACTGTATAGCAGTTTTATTTTTCTCAAACTGGTCATAAACACACAAATATATATGTGAATACCTTGAACTTGATGCTACAAAATGCTGTGAGGTTTTCACTCCCTTGCTCTTTCCCTGTTCTTGTTTATCTGTCAGCTGAGAGCGAAGCACCCCAGTGGTCCAGCGTCTCTCAGACCCCTCCTTACTTAATCCAAAAACAAGATTGTGGAGCTGCTTTATCGCGCTCTCACTCTGACCACAGAAACGTATGGAGCACCTCGCTAAAAGAGATCATATCTGGCCAGAACAAGGGAGAAAGGGAAGGAAGACAGAGTGAAAAGAAAAAGAAAAAAGACAGGGGGGCTGAGGTATTGGAGCAGGAAAATGGTAAAAGAAAGGTAGTAACCTAGTGTCTAAGAGAGAAGTGAGTGAATGGGGGAAGGAGCAAGAAGAGAATAAGGAAGGCTGATTAAGTGGGGCCCCATATGAGGGAGGTGGAGGAGAGAAAGGCGGCGGACGGGGCCCAATGGGGGGTAAATCTGAATCAGTAGCGCTCTATATCCTTCGTATCCCTGCCCCCCTCCTCTCTCCCACATATCCATCATGTTAATATACCTACAGCGTGGCCCTCTGGGTAATATATCTTTGACCTGTGATTACGCTAACAGCTTATTGTTTGCACACCGAACAATCCCATTATGTCGACGATCTGTTTACATACAGCCTTGCTGTTTAGATTAGCATGGCGTGTGTGCGAGAGAGACAGAGCAAGGATGTGCCTCGACATCGTTTGTGTGCACTTTCACACATTCGCTATACCACCATGTACATCTCTGTGTGTTTACGTGCATGTGCTGACCCCGGTCAGGGTCATTGCCGGGTAAACAGTGTGCATGCCGCCCGACTGTCAGGGCAGAACAACGCAGTACTTTTATTCAAAAGCACAGAAAAAAAACAAATCAACCTGTCACACTTTGCCTGCAGCTGTGCAGAAACGGGGCTTTGTTTGACTTCTAAGAAAGTGGAAAGCCTTGAGGCTCAGAGAAGATCAGCACTTGCTCAATGTCTTGTTTCCTACCACAGACAACGTCTCATGTTTGAGTGACATCTTCATCCTGCCTGCATTTTAAATCTTCTTTAACTAATCACTGCTAAGTCATAAGTCCTAATTTCAAGTTTGTTTACATGTTGACTGTAAATACCCTCATATGATTCACTGTGCTCTGACAGTATTTGGATTAAGATTGCTTCATATAAATTGGCTGCACAAGAGCCATACAAATTACAATGACTATTTGTCTGCTGTCTACAGGATATGGCACGCACTTAAGAGATTTTAACCATTCTGATTGTTTTCAGCGTAAAAGCTATCTCATTTCGCTTTACAGACGTAAGCTGTTTGTGGGCAGGCATTGAAGAGTCATTGGAATAGAAGGGTAACAAGTATTTAACCACAAGGCTGAACATCTGGTGAAGCTGAAGCCCGTGCTCATTAACACAAAGTTAAACTCGGACACGACGTGAGGTCGTGACGGGCCCAGAGAGGCTGCCGTGACGGCGTAACAGTTTGAGGTCAAAGGGTTATTGAACTCTCCAAGGCTGCTGAGGATCCTCTAAAGGCAGACAGACCGGGAAGAAACTTGAACCCAAGATCAGTAAAACATTAAATTTCTTAAACTTCCTTTTCTCTCCTGTCTTTTCGCCCACGCCTCGCCTCCTTTTCCTGCTCTCCACTGCTCTGCTCTTGGACTTCTCTGGCAGCGTGTAGACTCATTGAGATGTGCAAATCCCTTTGACATAGGATGAATGGACAGTTGCTGGCAGGATGCCCCATGCCACTTTGTGTGCTGCCACTTAATTGGAGCGCCCCAGTTTGCGTTCCCTCTTCTCTTCTGCTACCCACGCTCACTGTGGCCAGGTTCTGTCAGACATCAAAGGTGAGGTTATGTGGCCCCCCTCCCAACCCCCTTTCAAAGACATTAAAACCTATCAGCCCTGCTGTTTGGCTAAAGAGGGCCACTCACAACAGGAACAGAAGCAGTGAAACTATCTCTGTCATGTTACTATACATTGTTTCAAATCAAAGTGAGGAGATGTAAAGCTGACAAAGAGCTCGGTTCAGAGTCAAACCAGCGACTAGGCCTACCTGCACAACCTTGTCTATGAATAATGGTCACGTTTCATCTATAAGTCGGCATGCAAAGTACAGCATCTGAGACTATACATAGTGGATATACTGTACATATATACAGCAACGTATTTGAGTGGCGCTGTGTACGGTTGTGCATCTGTATGCATGCGCTCATATGCGTGAGTGTGTTTGTGTCAAAAGTGTTTTTCTTCTCCCCGTCGCCATGCGCGTCCATCAGCAGCGCTCAACTCTGAGCAGCACTCTCTTCACGAGGCTCTGGGACATGCAGCGGAGAAATGGACGGTGGGGGACAGTAGAGGGGTCACTGGTAAGTCGTGGTTTTCTGGATGCACAGCACACACTGAGAGGTAGAGGATGCACGATGGAGGCGGTGAGGCATTGAACAACATAGTGTTTTCCCTGTTGTCCATGCAAAGGTTTTCTGTTTTCGCCAGCGATGGGGGAACCTTTGAGGTTGTCTGTTCATTGGCTTGGCATGACCGTCTGTCAGTCTGTTTGGTTATCTTCATAGTCCACAGAAGACGGAGGTCAGAGTCCTCATGTCTGCGTTTCAATCAATGAGGTGGTCTATTCCCCTGCCTGAAGTGCAGGCTCTGGATTGGTGCACTATTTCAAGCCATGCAAAGGAAAAAGTGGCCCTCTCAGGCTGACAGCAGCCTTGCTAGATCAGCTACAACCCACTCATGGGGAGGGAGAGGGCAGTTATTGCAATGGGTACAGATTAGGTTGGTGTTGGGAGATAATTGTGAATAACGATATAAAATAAAATATCAAAAGTAAAAAAAAAAATGTTCTAAGTGCCAAAGTAGACTCATGGCCTGGGTGAATTGCCTGCTTGTCCTCTTCGGTTTGACCGTCTGATTGATGATACCAAAGAAACTGCTGCCCTCTGATCCTTGTAAGGTCGTCAAATGATAACATTACCTATAGCTAAAGTCTTTATGCATCTATTCAAATACATAGGAAAAGTGTCCAGGTACCTGGGACTATGTCTTTAACTATCAGAAAACAAGTTCAAGTATTTTAAACTTTTAAAAAGGTGGTCTGAAATATCCACATATGGAGATTTGTGATCTACTAGAGGAGTGGTAAATATACACTATAGTCTGTTCCATGCTGTTGTCTTCATTCATCTCTATTTACATGTACTAGTGTGGATATTGGAGAGGAAGACTAGGCCGTTATTTAAAGAGAATAAGAAGAATAGGAAGAACATTTTTTTACAGTCCAAATAACTCCAAAGAGTAGAGAAATGATATTGGAAATGATAATTACATGGTCTTTGAGGAGGTAAGAAGAATACTGACTTTATATGGAAAATATTGAACCATGAGTACTCTATCCACAGTTGTGAAGGTTTATGAAGTTGGTGAGAGCGACTTGGTATGTTTCCTATATTAGGAATAAGAATAGGATTTTATTATGATCTATTTACAGAAGCATGCATCGATGATCTTCCCACCAAAGAGAAAATAGTCCTTCCAAAGTATTTATCCGACGTCGTCAACCATCTCATGAGCATGAGTCTGTCTGTTTTTTGTTTTGTTTTTTTTTCTTCTCTTTTTTCATGTTTCATATAAAAAAGCTGGAGGTAAAATATCAGGGAGGGAAACTGGAGTGGTAAGAGGCGTTCAAGAATTTCACTGTCGGGATTTTGAAGGATTTCAGCGGGTCTCGTCTTTTGTTCTTCAGTGAAGTAATTTTCGAATGTTGTGCTTTGTAGGTGTCTTCGTGCGATTGGTCAGTCGCCCTGATGTCATCGCTGCTCAGTCGTCAGGTTATCTGTCAACAGAGAGGGAGAGAGGCGGAGGGAAGAGTGGAGGAGAGAAGGGGGAGAGGAGGAGTTCGACAAAAAGGAAGGAAAAAAAAGAGGAAAAGAAGTCATTAAAGTGTGACTCAGGCAACAATCCTCTCACACATTTGGGCGTATTGCTTCCATGCGAGCGCACACACACACACACACACACACACACACACACACACACAGAGAGCACCATGCGCGTGATGTCCACAATGTGAACTATACAGGATCCTTGTCTAAGCTCTGCCCCCCTCCTCCTGCCCCACGTCCAGGGTTTATGGTGACACACAGTGAATCACAGTCACTGTATTTGGGGGGCGGGGTGGAGTCCCCTGTCACTGGTGCCAGTGTAAAACAAAGGCGGAGTGACCACCCTGTGAGTGTACATGGCAAGCCCACTTGGCTGAGATTCAGAGTGACAGTGGCGTCAGGACGGGGGGTGACTCTTTAATCAGCTTCAATTAAGGCCAAGGAGAGACGAGCAAATTCAGTGCGGATGAGTCCGCTGCGTGTCTGCTACGTTCTGCTTTACTCGGCCTGTTTACGTTCGACTCCGCTGAAACACGAAAAGTACTCTTCTTTTGGTCCGCTTTTTGTGTGTCTTGAAATGTAAGATATTTCACGAAGTTTGGTGAGACCCCTCAGCAGCCTGTGCACTCTGTAAGGATGATTCATGTAGCCAGAAGGAGGGCTTTGTGGGTGGGCCATTAGACACAGAGACTATAGTGGAATTCAGCTACTATCTACTGGAGATCCAATTACATGACCCTGCTGTAAAGGTGCCGTGCCTGCACCCATTATAAATCACCATAAACAAAGCAAGTATTGACACTGCATTGCATACCGTTACAGCTCAGCTCACCCCTGTAAAATCTGAAGTTATTATCTCAGTCTTATACACCCAATTTGTCCAAAGATGGTATTATTTATTAGCCCCTCGTTCTAAGGCCATTTTTATGTTTGCCTCACATGAAAAAGTATGGTACTTAGTTTTCTGAAAAACATGGATAGAGACTACTTGTGCAACATGTTGATTAAAGATACCGTCAATTCTATCATTTTATTCCTACAGTTATTACAGTATAATGAACTGGTATTTAAATTAATACTCTGATTTGTGGTGTCATCACAAACACAGAGATATGCTGGGGTCCCTCTCTCTGTTTGCCTGCCAACACTCGCGGCACAAATCACTGCGAGCCATACGTCTCTGCTTTGTCCACCTTTTGCGCAGCAGTGAGCCATGTTCTACGAGCTAATATCCTCACAACTGAGATCACAGCCATTGCCCCGGGGCATGCTACATCCACTCAGTGAACAGCAACAGTCAAGACTCGAGCCCTTCAAGACTCAATGTGGTCCCAGGGTGTGTGATAACAGAGTGTGTGATGGGAATGCAGGGCCATTTGGACCTCCAAAGCCAGGTGTTAGCACTTCAGCTCACTGCCTCATCAATAATTGACAGAGGCAAACCAATCAGAACAATTTGCTCCCCACAGCGAAGTGCTAGAGCAGCCTAACACCGGTGAATCATTAATGAGGCAATTAGCTGAAATGGTTAGACGGTTAGCCCTCACTGGCAGCGCTCCTGTGACGCTACTGCGTCGGGTCTCCTTCTACAGGAGCTGCACACGATTGAGCGATGTCCAGGCCAACCTGAGTCGAGGGGGAGAAACAATGGAGTGACACAACCGCGCTTGGAGACGGGGCTGAGCCTCCTTAAGGCTGGAGCGTAACTTGTCGGTGGTGCCAGCTCTCCATCTGTTGACCACAGCTCAGAGGGCCAATAATGGGAACAAACCCAATTGGCCATTACCATGGGAGATTGACCTTTATTGGTTGTTGTTACCGTTGCACAGACCAAGAGAAGCCGTCTCCCGGGTGATTCAAGTGTGGGAGAGCCTTTATGGACATGGATAAAATCGACCTCAGTGACATCACTCAAACATAGGGGGGAAGCAACAACAACAATAACAGCAAAGATGGAGTTTGCCTTTGAAGAGCAGAGATCCTGGATTGTTGTTTGAGAGGAAAATCAAAGGCCCAAGGGAGCTGCTCACAAAGCCTCATCGATTGGCCATATTGGAACCATTTCATAGTTTATCGATGCTCCTCTGCCTGCTCTCTCAGCCCTGGGTCCAGTGCAGGCTCAATTAAACCAGCAACCTTGATGTCAGGAACAAACCATGCAAACGCCACATGCTGCACGGCTTATTCCCAAACACACACTCCTGTTTAAAGTAAATATTTTACGGATCGTCTATTTTGTTTAGCTCAGTTGTTTACTGTTTCTCATTTACAGCTTTTCCTTGCAAAAAAAAAAAAAACAGTATTTCCCCTTTAATATCTCAGAGTCCCAATCATCCTAATGCATTCACAGTTTCCATATATCTTTGTGATAGAAGGATTTGCAACAAGAGTGAAAAAGCAAGCAAGAAGGACAGAATGGGAGGGAGCAGGACTGAAAGAGAGGAGAGGGAGCGATGAAACCCACATGGTTCATTGCTGTAGTGTAATCTTATAGCCGGCAACGACAGTCTGCGGGTTTTCACTCTAAGTAAAGGATATAGCATTCATTTCAATGAAGTTTTGAATTTTGCACCCTCGAGAAATCATGCCGATAGGTCTTGCTTATAATGTTGGGGTACTACCGCCAGTTTTAATGTTAAATATTTCTATGTTTCACTTTAGTCCACACTCAAATGCACGAGTGTATGCACACTGTTGTATTTTGCCGTCTTCACAGAGTGAACATGTTTGAATGAGTGTAAGTTAAAGCATGACACAGAGGAAAGGACTAGATAACGACATATATAACCAGTGAAATAGCTAGTGTCTTGGTGGAACAAAATCCTACAAAATCTCAAAGAGATCACCAGGAATTTTTTATTAGCTTTCAAAGGTGCAAGGTTTTCTATCTGTGCTTTTTTTCATCCTTAAATGTAATACTCCATGTGTGCACAGCAGCAAAGAAATACAAAAAGATTCAACAGTAAGTAAGTGTATGATTTTCATTAATATAGTGCTGTCAAATTAGTTATGATGACATATTTTAATGCCAGTGGGAGATAAAGCAATTTGCAGAAAGGAGAAAATAGCTCCAGTGATCTGCTCCATTATTTGCCCCCATTTTATCACTCTTGGGCTCGATTTCCTGCAAAGTCTGAAAGATTCCCCCTGGTGTATTGGTAAGTTACGCTTTGCGAAGCAATCACTTTGGGAAATAATTTAGTGTGGCCGTAGAAAGCAGTTCACAAGAGCTGGAGAACATAGATACTGATTTTTATCTATAATTGATTTGATAATCATAAATTTAGATATCCCTGGAAAAAAAAACAATGAACAATTGCAGTACTTACATCAAAGTGCTGTAAGAGTGAGAGTATTGTTATCAGGTCTGTCAAAAATAATAAAAAGTATTAAAACATTATTTCAACAAAATTTGCCAGGTTAAAATCCCCATGTTCAATCTTCAGTCAGACTTTTTTCACTTTTATCTTCAACTTTATAATTTATTGAGCAGCATTTTTCAAACATATGAATTGTTCTTCACACTTTGAATATGAATTGGGGTGAATCAGCCCATCTGGAACGTCAGACAGTTCAAGTCAAATAAAAATTTTACTGTGTGTTTTTGCTGCTTTCAGGCAACTGTTAAAAATGGACATAAAGGATGGATAGAATAGATCCTTTAAATAAAAAGAATTGTTCATAAATATTTTGAAATCATATTTATTCCTTTTAGTCTCTCTGCACCTTGCAAATTATTGCTTTTGAAAAAGAAAAAAAAAGTTATTGATTAGTGGCCGGGTCAAAGTGTGTTGCTGATATTGACACTTGTGCAGATATTGTAGACAGATAGTCTCTGTTTAATGATTGCCATTCACTTTTATAGCCCTCTCAGGATGCCGTACCCAATAAATATTTGCAAACAGGAAATTTGCAGTATGACTTGAGAGAGCCATAACCCTGGCACCTATGTGTTTTGAGATTAACATGTAATTAAAATAGTAAATCAATATTTATTAAGCAGTAGTACCAAACAAATGAGCAATGTAATCAGGTCATATAATGAGTCACTGGACGGAGGAGGGTCTTTCCTAAGTGGAGTTTCGCAATGCAGAGATTTACACGTCCAGGCAACTTAGATGTCTACAAAATGACTTTAATAAAAATCAATATGAGGTATTGTAAATCTCTTTGGCGCACACGGACGTGTACGCAGGCCTGCACTGTGCACACAGGAGCACATTCGCAAATGCAGGTACAGAAACCTCAGCCCGCCCCGAGACCCCCTTCCTTTCCAAACCACACTTTTTAAATGTGGAGTCTACTCTTGTTCATTTACTCACCACAGCTTTCCCACAGTTATCCTTTTAAGACTTTCATGCGCTCGGTAGCTACAACTTCAGAGAGAAAACACCTGAGAACTCTCTCGCCCCCTCCTCACTTTCCCTCACGCTGCCGAGCACAAAGAGAGAGAAACAGGCCCCACCGTCCATACTTTCCAGCGTCTACTGGAGTACAGAAAAGAGAAGATGTTAAAAGCTTAATGGACCGCTCCTCTTATTGTTTAAAAATTGCTCGACATATAAATGGCTGAAGAAAACATTGGTTGGCCTCAATTATGCATTGAAAATAAAGTTATGAGCTACTGGCTGAATTATTGATGCTGGCACCGGGAACAAGAGCATGTTGGCAATGTGTCACTGCTTTTTTGCTGATGCTTCATCTTGTATTGATAATTTTTCATCTAAAAAGCCCATGAAGTCTTGATCTGTGAAAGATGGAAAAACACACCACGAGTATTGGAAATCTAATGCAATATTACTGGAAGAGGAAAACAGATAACATAACATCGAGCAACATAATGGAAAAATAAAGATAATAAAAAGAAATATGTAGCTTTGAGGACTTGAATATTGCCCATTGTTTGAGCAACGTAAGCGGCCTGAAATTTTACATTTCCTCCACTTACAGAATTGAGATGATATATTTTCTAACCACTTCATATGCTGCCTTGTGGAGGTTTTACATTAATGCCAATATTTCTCAACGATGTGCCCGTCTAGTGTATGTGTGTGTATAAAATAGGGCACAAAAGCACTGAGGCTCTCGGTCTTGGGACTGTCCCGCATGGCTGACACACTTCCTGAGATGCAAATGCTTGTGGTTGATCTGACGATAGCCTCTCTCTCTATCCTATTTGTCTCTCTGCCTCAGTTAACTATGCTCACACACACACACACACACACACACACACAAAACACACGTACGCTCATTATGATATAAGTAATATTTTTAGTAGATTTTAATGAATGAATTAGAAATAATTCTGACTTACTGTGGGCCCTGTAGTCCAGACATTTCTCCCACTTTTTCTTATTTAAAGTGACCAACACCAGCACACATGACAAAGTAAAAAAAGGGGCAGAAAAGAGAGAAACACCAAAAAATAAAGGATTGTCGTGTCTGATCTTCATTTTTCTGCAGAGTGAACAAAATGCCGGTGCCCACCAAATTTGCTGATATGACATGTAGAGCGTTACAAATGACCTTCCACTGATCCTCTTACTAAGTCTGTGAAAACACAGTCCTAATAAGTCAAAAAATTTGAGACTGACATTTTTTTTAACAGCTGTTCAGCAGTGAACGTTTTGCGTGGTTGTTTTCCTCTTTTTCCACAGCTTTTGTTTAGTCTTTCTAGATCACTAGATCACTGCCTGTACTGTGCACACACACACACACACACACACACACACACACACACAAACACAAACACACACAAACACAAACACACACACACACACACACATACATATACATAATTAACATACTATGTGCTGTACTGTTAATGTCCTCAGCGAGTGAGAGAGGTGGCAAGTGTCCTTTTTTTGGAGTCTGGTGTGACTCTGCTGCACTGCAGGGAGTCGTGTAGTGAAGCTCGCCTGACTGGCTCTCTGTTAGTCATCATTATTTAAGGTCACCGTCCCTTTTTCACCTCAAAGCGCAGTGCAGGAACTCTAATCAGACACACCCCTACAGAAATACATGCACAGCCCAAAATGATCACATAATCTGTCAAGATCATTTTTGACTTATCGCTGTGAACTTCAGCGGCCCACCTCTGCGACTGCTGTGGAAACTCCATAATGATATTGTTTCCGAGTCTAGAAGTGCTCGGCTCTTATCTCTCTGGATATTGTGAGAGTTCCTTTGGAGTCCAGTTCACCGGGTAAACGTACTGTTAAAAGAGACCAGAGTGAAGTCACCGATTACCCGATCAGATTCTGTGTTTATAGACCAAGCCACAATGAGAGCGGCACCACGCTCATTTAGCGTTTCACAATCTGCAGCCGTTTAGCAGTCTCTGCACAGCCAAACACACAGACAAGTGTCTTTCAACAATTGTTGAAGAGCTCGAATGAGACTAATGTTTTTTTCCTCGCTGTCCCTTTTTTTAAGATGTGTTTTTAATTTTTTTTTTATCTTATTGCAAACTGAGCTGCCATTTCATCAGTCTCTGCTCTTCTTTTTTTTGATGTCATACCATAAAAGCTTGTTTAATTAAATTTCACACATATACATACTTCCAACAAGTTATGCAAAATAAAAGAAAAAAAAGTGTGTTGGATAAAAATGCTTTCATCACTTTTTTCTCCTTCTTTTTAGTTCCTTTGAAAAATATTCAGAATGATTATGGAGATGAATGTGCTGGTAAAACACTTAAGTTGTATCTAAAAGTCCTGAAATTTAATTTCTTTGCAAATTAGAGAACATCTATAATTTTTCATTGTTTTATTGTACATTGTTCTGAATAGAGCCAAAATGGAGATTCATTTTCATTGTTTTCTGGTTACATTTCTTAAGCATATGCTTTTGATTTTATAGAATTTTTTGCTCTGTACTGCCTTTTGTTAAATATGGAAATAGTTTTTAATTAGCTTACTAATTATTTCATATATATAATAGTCTGATTTCTAAATGAAGAAATGTCTTTTCTGCAAACAGTTTATGGAGTTATGTAAATACATGGAAATTGTTCTTCTAAGTAGAAAATTGAACAGAGGTAAGAGTACTCATGCTATTTAAAAGAAAAAAAAGACAGATGCAACTGTGTGTGGAGCTCGGAAGATGACATTTTCAGGAGGCGTCAAAAAAAAAAAAAGGCTCAATGAATCATCTGTCAGCGTTTGAACAACACAGAAAGGTTGAGCGAGGTTGACGAAGACGGGGAGATGAAAAGAAAAACACAGAAGTGAAACTGAGCTGAAAAATGGGCGCCTGTGATATTTCTCACGAAGCATTATGACTGGCCTCAGCCCGCAGCCGGGTTTAGGCCACTCGCATTCAAACATTCAGAATATCTCCTCGCATGATTCACGGCGCGGCGACTTGCAGTTAATGCGGCGCTGGAGGGGAGGGAGCGGACCGTGGAGTGGATGTTTGAGTCAAACAACCACAGGTCACGTCTGAGCCTCGGTTTCACATGGCCGTGCCTCTCCAGCCTACTCATGTGTGCCGTTTGGATGTGCAGCGCAGCCTAAAGAAGCGGCGTGTGGATATATTTTCTGCTCTGCGTCAGTTTCGTGCTACCGTGACTCAACTCCTGTCACGCTTCGGTCTTTCATCTCTGGTAACGGCGGCTGCTGAGATACTCTTACTTTTATTTCCGATAAATGACTGATTTTACGTTTAACTGGCAGTCAGAGGCCACTGTTAACCTTTCCACACCTCCGCAGCTGTGTGTTTTTCACCTCATTTGTGAGGTGTGAGATGTGTGCCGGTAGAGAGCCGCCCACGCTTCTTCCCTTCCAGGGTCCCATAATGTTAGCCCCGCGGAGGAGCCGCCGCGGGGATCAATAGCCATCAGACTGCTAAAATAAATACATTTATCACACCCCGATACTTGCTGCGCCGCCCCGATACAGCATGTTACATCTGACCGGAGGCGCAGACACTCGGGCGCACCCGCCAGCTATAGAAGCTACCGCCAAACTCCCCTCTACCGTTTCTGTCAGAAAAGAAAAAGAAAGAAAAAAGGTCACATAACACATGGATTGTCACTTTCAATGGTGTTGAGCAAGAAGATGACAGACTTATGGCTCTCCCCCGCTCAAAGGGAACAATACTTATGACTGTGTGCCGCGTCTCGTGCTGCGGGTTGAGCAAGGCTCTCTGGGTTTTCAAATCTCGACTGAGGAAAATGTTCCTTCTGTCCTCCCTCTGCTGCAGATAAAGAACAGGCGTTTGAGTAATTATGGTGCATTATCGCCAAGGAACGTTTCATTGCTACATTTTAAGCTGTGTAGTGAGCGGTGACAAACGAACGACCATTTTAATTTCTATCAGGAGGAAAAACACATGGCTGGAGCCAATGAAGTCAGCTCTCTCATTCTGCCACTGACTGAGACCATCTGGACCAAATAAAGTTTTTCCCTTTGAATCAACAGCTGTTGGAAATTACACGGGAACACTCCTTCTCTATATATCAGTCTTTTTTTTTTTTTTTTTTTGCACTCCAACCATGTTTGTTTTATGGTTTTAGTTTAGTGCCAGATTTAATCAGGGCTCGCAGAACAAAACAAAATAAAGCAAGACTTTCTAAAGGCACCTGTTTCCCCTCATACTCCCCCTCTGTGCGTCTCTTTTGCTCTGTGTCTTCCTCCCTGTAACCCTGCCCTCTCCGCGGCGGTGATCGAAGGGTTGACCATGTCAGTCAATCTGTCAGTGGCTGACAGTTTTACAACACATGCACTACACTGATGGGTACCATCACTCACGTAACGATTGCCCTCCACGCGGAAATCAAAAGAAGAGAGAGTGAAAGGGCTGGTGAGGATTGAACCAACGGAAGTTAAAGGCAGTTGAGTAAAAATAACGGTCGTATGTCAGACGGAGACGTATAGCAAGAGGAAAGAAGAGTCAATTTTATCTCAGTTTCACCTATGAAACTGTATAGGTTTTCTTTTCTCTTTTTTTTTTTTTTTTTAGATTTTCATGAGGTTTTGAACTTGGAGGTAAATTTTCCCCTCTGTGCTGCAGAGATGGAATCACCGTGGTTTTCTTTTTCCACTGGCCAGAGTTGACTCTGTTCCACTCTGCTGGCAGATGCGAGTTTTAACACTTTATATCCTAGATTATTATAAAAAAAAAAAGAAAAAAAAACACAATGTCAATAGAATATTTTGATATAGATTTATTTTTTAATTCCCAAACTATCTTTTTGTATTTTATCAGTGCTCTTATCTGTTGTCAGTGCAACAGAATCACCCATGCAAGTGTTTTAGTATTGTATTCCTGATTTTCTGTGTTAAAAATGAAAAACAGAAGTATAACTGACAAAAAAAATAGATATGTTTTTTTTTCGCAGAGCTTTTCCTTTCATGCTGCTTTAGGCACCACTAAGATGGCACGTAATCATTTTGCCCACGTGTACACATCTTAATAGTTATTTTTAATGGCCCTTTTTCCACCTGCTAGTTGACATCAGACTGTCGGGAACAGCAAAGCAAAGGTTCCCGTCGGACCTGACGGCACATGTCCTAGACGGCTGGGTCAGCAGGAAGCCACAAGTATGCGCAGCCTGGTGTTTTACTTACATTTCAGCCAATTTGAGGATATAAATGACCTGATGGTTTTAGGAAAATGTAGATTTTTTTTTTTTATTCAATACACAGAAAAAAAAATTTGAGTGTGTGCACCATGAAGAGATTGACGTAGAATTTTTTGCTTGCCAGAATATGATCACCTGCTAAGTTATTTTTGTGGCAAAATGAGAACGGCATATCTAATATGTAATACAGCTCATGTTCACTTTGTGACATTTGAGTTTTTCCTCACAATAACTTTTTTTGCACTGGGATACAAAAGAGCATAACTTGCTCCTTTTAGAGGGATGAGTGAAGGGAGCGAGGCTAAAAGCGACAAACACGCACGCAGATCTGCGGCTAAAACATTTTCCTGGTAATCATTTCAAACATTTAGATCAGTGAACGCTTGAATTAAATCAGTTACATTCGGAATCACAGCTAATTATAGACTAAATGGGTTGAGATCTACTTTCAGCGTTAGTTTGACACTCGGCGGTGATGTAGATTAATTAAAAGAAGCCGCGCTATAAAACCAAGTACGAGCAGGAGGCTCTCCGGGAGACCCAGGGGAGGAGAGTCCTAAGCGCTCCCAAGAAAGCAGGAGGCGAAAGCTGCCCAGAGGAGAGAGGCAAACGAGCCAATCTGTTTGTCTGTTTACGGGGGAACGGCAGCAGAAGCATCCTGCCACCCCGCGCTGTCATATGGGAGCCAGTCTCCCACAAACGCATGCTTAATGACTCGATTTATTCACCCCGTCACTATATCTTCATCTCTGCCTCGCTGTTTTCCTCTAATGGTCTTGCTCATGTGCACTTCCAGTTCTCCGTCCCCCCCCCCCGTCGGGGCAGTCACGTCACTGGGCCCGACTTACCTACTTTCTGTGGTGTATGGATGTGGTTCTGCGTCCCGCTACAAACTTATGGCGGGGGGGGTGTCTGGTAGGCCGCGCCGCGTTTCGAGCGGGCCGCACGACGCGTGTCAGTGCCGACGCTGGACGACGTTGCCAGGGCATCGATCAGGCTGCAGCTCTGGAAGGTCTCTCAAAAGCTTTATTCTTAAATCTATGCTGACAGGCGATGACATGATGGAGACGGGGCTGCTGAATTGATTGTGTCCTCTCTCTCTCTCTCTCTCTCTCTCTCCCCACTCACACTCCCACTTCCCTCGGCCCCTCTCCTCTTCCCTCGCCTCTTTGTCCCATCACTCTCTGCCTTCTAACTCCCCCCCACCTCCACCCCCACGCACACCACGCCGCTTCCCTTTTTTTTTTTTTCTTTTCCTTGCCTCTTCTCCCTCCTTCTCTACTCATCGCCTGGATGTGTCGAGCACAAGATGTCAGATTATTTCCCAGCAGACACTGCGCTGTGTGACAGAGGACTGGAGCTGTATATCACTGGATGACACTTCCTATGCAAACCCCACCACCACCACCACCGCCGCCTCACCCTCCGCGTCTCTCCGCAGACAACATCAAATATCGCCGGGCCTTTTTGATCACTTAAAAGGCTTGTATTAGGAGAGGGAGCCGGTGCTTAAACAAAAGCAAACAAAGTGTTTCATCTGTCATGTTTGTCAGTGGGCCATATGTGCGGCGTAACAGCTTTTCTATCAGAGAGGTGGTAAACCACACGATATCACACATTATGGGACTCCAAAAACAACTCGGCTCACACACTCTGAGACGTCAACAGAGGAAACGTGAGCGCTCTTCAGCAACTTACATTTCTATATACGTCTTCATCTTTATGTGATTGTTTCCTCCCCGTTTTTTTTTAAATTCATGTTATATGAAGCAGACAAATCTTTTGAAAAGCCACATTTAAACTTAAACATTTAAAGATAAAACACAGAGCATAAAATAATGGTAAAATCCCTTCAGCTTTGGGTTTTTACTTTTTTTTTTTTTTTTAACGTTCACTAAAACTGGGCTCTGGTCCATGCCTTGTAATTCTAATTGAATGCACCGAGGGCTTTGGCACGGGTGGGGTCGGCCCAGTATCCAGGCCAACCGCTCAGCATATTGTTTCTACGGCACCTGCCCCCCCCACCCCACCCACTCCCACCTCCCCCACCCCCCCTCCCAGATTAATAACTCCAAGGTCCGCGTTGGCAAAGCATGCATGGATACCAGAAATTACAATACTAATTCAGGACTAGGGATTTATACACCAGCCTCTCCCAGGATTTATGGCGTGAGTGAGCAAGGGAGCAGAAGAGAGAGAGAGCGAGACGGCGAGCGAGAGAGGAAGAGAGACTAATAATGCTAGGAAAAGTGATTAGCTCAATGGGAGAAATTGTGCGTTTGTAGTCCTGCGATTATTATTGTGTTTCCCATCACATAATGAGTTTGAACAATGCAGTTAATGGCATTATTGGCGGGCCACCAGAAACGGGGTGTATATAAGCCTGATAGCACTTTTTCATCAATAAATCACTCCAATGCACATGGCAATATTTAAATCTATGTTATTAAAATTGTTGGAACAACACTATCAGATTTATGTTTTGTTATTTTATTATGGATTGATTATCATCATCACGGGCGTATCTGATTTGCGTGGAGGCAGCTGGAGCGTGGTTGCTTTAATCCATTTTGATTGCTCTGCAGAGGCACGCCACTGCTTTGCTTGAGTGGACAGCTACTTGCCGTGCTGCTCTCTCTTTCTTTTGTTTCCCCCTTATTTGTTAGTGTTTCTTTCTACGACAAAACCGATGTGTTGACCTGTTTATAAAAATCCCCCAAATGTCTCCATCCTCGTCCCTCGTATTGCCTCAAAAAAAAAAAAAATTGCAAGAGGATAAAAAAAAAAAAGCATTGCTGAAAATGGTACATGTGTTGTTATTGCCACCTCTTATACCATGCAGGAGGTCATTTATCTTAGTAAGACTTGACTCTTTATAATCATTATCAGTTTGATCAAAGCATTATGAGTCATTTAAAGAAAAATCCAAAAGCCAATTGTGTTCAGTGGGAGAAGACAAATGAAAAATAGCTGCATAAAAGGCACTCTGGATTGTCAGAGTAAATCCAGTCGCCTTTAAGCCAGGACGGGGGAAAGTGTGATAAAACCAGCGAAACACAACAGCGAAAATAGGAGGAGCGGGACTGTGACCGCAATGCAAACACACACCCTGCTCTCCGTTGGCAAAGTCGCCCGATGCGAATCTAATTATAATCAGTTTGTTTATTCTATTTCGTGCCGCTGATTGTATAAATGTAGGTAGCCTGGACAATGAGGGGAGAGGAGATCAGCCCCAGTGTGGAGAGGCGTTCGAGTACATCCGCCCACCGATACGGCAGCAGAATTACTGGCTCTCAGAACTGTGACAGCCCTGAAATTACAATTGAGTTTCACTCTTTCCCGCTTTTTCGCAACTACCTCCTCCCGCTTTCCTTGTTTCCCCTGCCTCTCCGACGCTCTCTCTCTCATTCTCTCTCTCTCTCTCTCTCTGACGGCTCAATAACAGGTGCCATGCTAAGAGAGCTGTTACAGCCGTCCCTGAGTGGTTGTGTCAGCAGCAATGTTAGGGTTGAGCTTTCCAACCTGCTCACCATGCAGGAAAAAGGAAAGAGAGAAGGAGAGCGCGGGTAGGGAGGGGGGTCTCTCTGGTCCCCAAATGATGCCCGCTGGGAGCCATCGTGCGCTAAATTTCGCCGGGTGGTTCTCCCCTGTTTTCTGTCTCGTGGCCCCCGGACTCCGATTTACAGACCGAGCCATATTGGGCCTTTCTGCATGGTGGGGCCCAAGCAGCTGTGTTCAGCAGAAAAAAAATGACAACAACAAAATAAAGAAATAAATAAACAAATCAACAAACACATAAGAAAGGCTTATTCCTTTGCAAATGCTTGAATAAGAACTTTTTGTGTGCCATCTGCAGAAAATGAACCGTTTAGTCGGACCTTGATTGCAGTTTGGCCTGACTATTCAGAAAAAGCCCTAACTGCGGAAAATCCACCAAAGTGTTGGAAATCCTTCCACCCGCATCAAAACAAATTCATAAAAGTTTTTGTGTGCCTTCCTCGACTCGAAGAGCCAATTTGCCGCGTGCGACTGCGCTGATACCGACGCCGCCCGCCTTTAACACAAACAAGGCGATCTGTCGTTATGATTGCTCATCTTTAACTCGTCTTTAAGCGCACTCCTCAAGATTTGAGGGGCTCTTGGCAAAATCTATGCAAATGAAGCTGCTTTGTGAAAAGACGCATCACTGTGCATGAAGCCTGAAGCGGGCAATAATCACAGGAGGATTGTGTGCAAACAAGAGATGCTAAGCACCTCAAACCTCCGCGAGCGACAGGAACACACAGAGAGGAACACACCGCGGGGTGCACGAGATAAGTCAAACAGTCAGGTGATTGCTCTTTTTTTTTTTTTTTTTTTTTTTTTGCTGATGAGCAACAAAGCAACATTTCACATTATGTTTACCTTTCAAACTTTCAGATTGGATGTGTTTATTCTTGAAGTGTGCATACTTTTACAGTCAAACTGCTGCAAACGCGACAACCCGGGGACAAAAGAAGAGGACGGAGTCAAATGACCAACATCAAGCTTTTGATATACCCCGTCACAAGCACACGGGAATATGGACTCTGCATCTCAGCATAATTCATAAACCCCCCCCTTTGTTTTTTTTTTTTTTGAGGGGAGGAGGGGTAGAGATATGTTAGCATATAGGTAATCTAAATTTAGCTTCCATACCATCATGGGGCGTTTCATTTTACGCACACAAAAAAAAATGATAAATTTCAAAGGTGACCTGATGGGTTTCATTACAGCTGATTGATCGGCTTATGTGAGGGTGTCACGAAATGGACAGAGGAGACATCGTACACCTTCGGGATCCTACATAGGACATATAGGCCATCCAAGCGCAGCACCTACACACAGTGAACTGGTGATGTATGGTACATCTGAATGATGCGTCTGCAGGTTTCTTGATGTGTGCTCTTCTACTAGGTAAATTGTTATTGCACGTAGACATAGATTAATTTGATTAATTATGCTCTCATTTTATCAAGAACAGTTCTTTGAGAATGGCGCGATTTAAAGCAAACAAAATTGTATTGTCATGCAAGTAAATAGCAGTTTGCGTGTGATGCTGCTCACAAATAAAAAAGATACAGTACACACGAATCAAACTATTTATGAAAAAAGCTATTGAAACAACATGTCATGAATCAACAACTAATATACTTTACCTTCACACCAACAATCATGATACGTTTAGACTTTTAAAAAATAGACAACTCTAAATTATTTTAACTTTAATTGTTTAACAAAACCACAACACGGCAGTTTTAGGAAGAATTGTTTCCAAATTTAACACACATTATCCACTTTAAAAAAAAGAATAAATTCGACATGTTTTTTAAAATGTTTCGAGGTAATTTATAGTAGGTTAGACATTTCTAACTACTGCTTCAGTTGATGAAGTAAATGAGCTCCTGAAAAAAACATTTTCTCTTTTTACAATTAGGAATGACGGTGAAAGCTC
>JAOXYL010000001.1:22407415-22421565 GCA_028564955.1 Terapon puta | reverse complement strand
TGACAAAATCAAAAATTAATCTGTAATAGTTTTGATGATCCAGAAATTGTTTGCAAGTTTTAAGTGAGTAAAAAAAGAGTTTTGCCTCCAACTTTCGTTTTTCTGTGCCGGAGTAGTGAAATGAGTATCTTTAGGTTTTGGCCCTGTTAGTCACACAAAACAAGTGATATGAAGACGTCACCCGGAGCTATGGGCAACTGCAGTGGGCACTTTTATTTTTAGATATTTTAACGATCGCTGATTAATTGAGAAAATAATTGTAGGATGAATGGATAATGAAAATGATGACTTGTACAAAGCAAACGCAGAGAATAAAGGGAGAGAGAGACCGTTTAAAACCAAGCCACTTTTAAAACAGACGGGGTTTTCTTTCTCGTTGCGCAGAGCAAAAGAGAACGAGAGAAAGAGAGAGCGAGCACTATACAGAATACATCCATCAAATTGGTGCCACTGCGCTCTGGCTGCTTTTAACCCTACAGCTATCTACCCCTCCGTCTCCATCCATCCATCTCCCCTCCTCCTCTCTTTTGCAGGACTGCTCAAAGTTACTGATACGCGGTATGCCAAGCCAGATGGTCAGGCACACGGTCGAAGCATGTACCACTCGGTTTCAACACCCCTCTAACAAACCCTCCTCCCAACTCCAGATGGCATGCCATGCCTAGTTCTGGTGCCACGAGGGTGGGGGGGGACCGCAATGGTATCAGTGTGACACGAGTCCCTTGGGGCATGGTCCGTGTGCACGTGTGTTTGGGTATGTGTGCGAGCGTGCGTGCTTGTCCCTTAAGTGCTCTTGTTTGGTTGTGTGTTTTTCGAGAGTCCCAACAATCAAATGTCTGTGTCTCGTGGGCTGCTGATTTCTCCCCTTTGGCCAAATTTGGCTGCTGTGGTTCAATATGGAGACCCTTCGCTAATAATCTTCCCCACTGAGCCCCACTGTTTAAGTAAGTGATCTCAAAGGGGAAAACAGGGGCTGTGAAAACTGTAGCTTTGCCAAAACGCTGCACTGCTGGAGGTGTCACATACATTACAGAACATAAAGAACGTTTTCCTGCTGCTGCAGCACGGACCAAGCTGTCGACAACTACGGCTGCAAAACATTTGTGCTGTACAAGCACAGACAGATATGGTAGAATTACTGTCCAAACTCCCCCTGGGGCCACAGACCCTCAGGGGCCCCCGAGGTCCCGGGTTCACTGTAAATCAGTGGAACATTCTGTTCACCCAGGCAGAACACCAAAGTCACGTTCCCATCAGCTGCTTACCTTCAGTGGCTCGTTGGTACGTCAGCTGGCCTGCAGCCAGCTGAGCGGTGACATCCAGTCACATTTATTCAAGCACGCTGTAAACCTGCTGATTTCTTCATGCCCACATCAGTTTGCAGGTGCAGCTCCCTCGGCCGCCCTGACCTGCTCCCTTTTTACGTGCTGAAGCTTTTTTGGTACTGTTGACTTTTTCGCCCATATTTATGGCTACGTGAACTCTGTGGTATTAGTCAGGTGTGTAATACACTTGGGGATTACTTCTCTCTGTAGAAAATTGCTGTTTGCATAAATGGTCAGTTTATCATCAGAAGCGTTTCTGTTTTGGGGGAAAGTTGGCCAGTGAGCCTGTACTGTGTTTTATTGAGCCCTGCATTATTATCAGGCATTTGATTGATGGTTCAGCACAGGGGCCATGTGTAAAAATCCTTTTCTTCTTGACATTTATGTGGAAAATATGTGAAAAACAAACAATATTTATTTCAAATAGCACAAACTAATTCTCAAAAGGTGACAGTCGAGAAGAGTTCAGCATAAGCTACTGCTTGATTCTGGGGCTCTCGGTAAAATATCATTTGCTGGGGAATAATAGATTTTTGTCCGTTGTCAACCTGTTTAATTCGGCTCGGTATGCAGCGCGCACATTGTGCAGAGGCACATCCTCTTTAGCATTAAATGAAAAGGAAACACACCAAAGGGGCTGCACTGTAGAGTTTGCGTTTATTGTTAAAATAAGCAGGGACGGCTCTCCTCCTGCTGTGTGTATCCTCCTGCTTCAGCCTGTGAATGTCAAGGGGCTTTGAAAAAGCAGTGAAAGGGGAAACCAGAGGAGGAACTTTGCCTCTGATCTGGGGAATATTTCTCCTGATCACCCTTCTAAATTAAAAAGCAGTTATGAATAATCCTCGCTGGAGACTCTACTTAAATTAATGCCTCAATTAGATTGGGAACATTAAAGGTAGTAATGATTCCACTCCTCTGTATTGTAATTTAAGGCCTGCTTGCTCTTCCCTGGGAAAGCAGCTCTTTGCAGTGAATGTATTAGAGTAGATTAATGAGGGGAGGATATGGAGGTGACTCGCAGTGAGAGCCAGGCCACTCTGCATCCTCTCTTCTCACACACCCTTAATGGCGTGGAAAGAGGAGGTTAATCAATCATGTGGTTTTTGTCAATCATAGATTGGCAGATACTTTGCCAAATGTTTTGTACATAACTCTTAAATGTGGCGTTGCATAAACTGCGCCAAATGCCAACTGTGCCAGAGAACGGCGCAAAACAAAAAAAAAAAAAGGGCAAGGGCACATTTCAGTCAGGACCATCACCTCTCTGTGCTGCTGCTGTGAGTCACTCCATGGCTCCACCTGAGCGCTGGGGCGGGGTTGTAACGATCGCTGCGTGTAAGTGATCCATCCCTAATCGATCCAGACTGTCAGCATGGACTAGACATTCACCTCTGCCTGTTATCTCTATCTGTAAGGAAGCCTGCCTCAGTCACGGCGGTGACCACAGCCTAACCTAGCTGGTCAGCTCCAGTCACAACCTACTATGGCGGAGATGAGTCACCTTTGACTCCCTGCCAGGTTCTTGCGGGTTCGGATCTGGGTCCCGAGTCATGTTTAACTTTGGTGAAATGAACGGCGGAGGGATGTTGGCCGGCTTATATTGCATTAATAGGTTAAATCTATGGTGACCTTATTTTTGGTGAAGCGGGGTGATAATTGGAAGTCCTGCACAACATTGTGGATTACCATGTTTATCCTCCCATAATCCCCATAAACATTAAGACACAACAAGCTACATGCTGATTAGCTTCAGGCAGGAGCAATCAATCAGCGAGAGATAAATAGCCCCCCGGCTTTCTATCCATATGAAAGACAGGTAAGTAAACTGCTAATATCTCGCCACTCAGGACTGTCTGCGGCTGCATTTCCTCTACAGCCACCGTGAGAAATGAATGAATAACCGCTTGCTAGTTAACGCCTCCAAAGGTGCCAAATCACACCTGCGACAATACATTTTTATAATGCTGCATTTTTCTGTAATATTTTGGATGAAGTTTGTAACTTTAAATTAAAGTGGATTTTTTTTTATGCAAGTAATTCCAATAAATAGTCAATTCTTTCCGTAACTCCTAGTTGACAATCAAAAGTGTAAACATTTATCACATGCCCCAGGCCTGTGGGTAGGATGGCTCCTTTGGCAGACAGGGGGCCATTTTGCCATGCTGCATATTTGCCTATTCAGACGGGGAATGGGCAGAACCCCTCAAGCAGAACATATTCAGGGGTGCGTTTTGAGGACTTCATGTTTGCAAATGACTTGCAGGTACACACATAAAACCCCCTACCTGCTCTCGATAAAGAGACTTGTTGAAACCCAGACAAGCGCGGCTGCTCAGCGACTCTAACCAGATGCAGGATGGAGGAGACAGGTTGTGCGGGGAGATGGAAGAAGGAAGGAGGGAGGGGGAACAAGGGGAGGGGGGCGGCAGGCGTACGCTCTCTCCTTGTCCGTGCGACGCCATGATAAGGAGACACTAGAGCTTGTTTACATGCGGCAATGGGAAAACAAATTGAAAATTCCTGCTGGGACGCAGATGCATATCAAAACAGGATTATTTTAGAAATAATCGCCCATGCCACAAACTGTCACCAGCTAATCTCCACTTTGTTAGAATTCAAATTACTTTCCCATGTTTACATTGCCATTACTGCAAGGGCAGGGACCAGGGACTCTATGGGGGCCTATTTGCACAAGAGTAGCAATAAAAAACAGATAAAATAAACTTTCCATAAATATTCCAGACCAGAGAGAATGCTCAGGTCCTGTTGGTGCAATAGGAATATTGAATAGGAGAAGCTTTTGGAATAATGGAGACTGAAAGGCCCAGCTATAAAGCACAGGCAGCAGACAGATTGAAATTATGATGGTCTGACAGGGACGAGATAGACTAGCAAACGGAGGAACCAATCAGAAGTGGTCGCAAAACTGCTGGAATAGCCTCCGCTGACCTCCACCTGGCCGGGCCCTGTCAGGCTCAGCAGGGTTGAGCCAAGCAAATCTGGACTTGGCGAAGAAGAATAGAAGTGCATTAAGTTTGAACTCTGTCGGAGGCAGAGGCGTCTCTTGTCTCTGGATCAGGTTGCCAGTGTTTATCACTTCTAGCTGTGCTGGCACTGAGGGCAGACACACTATCCCTTATCCAGGGCTGTCAGTCAGCGGGCCCGAGCCGTCTCACACATAGCAGCCCGGAGCATCAGCCTGCTTCAGCACTGGAGGGAGCCATGGAAAAACACACGAGGCTTATTGCCCCATATCCAACCGATCAATGGGGCTTGTCCTTAAGTGAGAACGGAAGTGCAAACCTGTGCGAAGCAGTTCTCATGTATCGGAAACCCTGCCAAGTCGTTACGATGTTAATTCTGAATATTTGGGTAAAAACTAAAAATAAAAATACCAATTTACACAGAATTTCAATTGAAAAAAGCCTGCTACGACTCAAACTGTGCGTGGTGAATGTCATAAATTTCAAAAGACGGGCTTCTGTGCATACAGAGACAAGTAGTCCCTCCTCAAGCGGCAGTAAAGATACAGTCAGTCCGCAGGCCTCTCTGAAACTTCTTTCTCGCGGTCAGAATCTCTGCGCTTGCCTATTTGTTGCTTTGCCGTGCTGTCACAGAGGTTGGCCTTATGGTTCCCAGAAGGATAGGGGATGTGTCTTGTGGTGAAAACCACACTGTGTGACAGACACAGAGGAGACATAAGGAAAGCAGTTCTCATCCATGTTCACTGCAGCAGTGGTCACATCAAAGACTATTAACTTTTTTTTTTTTCCTTTTGTTCTTTGAAGGCTAATTTAGCTCTAAAAAGGCTGGATAAACTTGAGCACAAATTCATTTACAAATTGCGCATTCACAGTGTAGTGGGGGGAGGACTAAATATCGGGATGGGTGACCAAACACATATTGATGGAGTTAACCCCGAGTGCTCGGTTCACAGTGTGGGCCTGTCCCTGTGAAGCACGCAGTCTGAGAGAGGAGACACTGTGGTGGTGACTCGAAAAATCTACGGCTCTGCTGTGACTTTGCTCTTATGTTCCCAGCCCTTGCCTGAGGCGGCAAACGGCTTTGCTCACTAAGGGAGGGAGGAGGGGTGGGGGGGTGCGGCGTGGGATGGGAGGGGAGAGCAGACAGAGGTAGGTTAGATTAGGTTTGACAGGGTAATGCTTTGAAAAGGGGCCTGTTAGATGATTTATTCTCAAACACCTCTCCATAATGGCCCGCTGCATGTTTCTATTAAGGCTGATGGAGACGGTGCTACGCTCACTTTCTTAGACACTCAGTGGTCTGCCGCGCTGTCTGTCCCTCCTTCATATCTTCAGTCTCTTCATCTTTTTTTTTTTCCCCCTCCATGTCTCAACCGCTCTCCCTCGTGCTCCCACTCCCACAGAGATGCACACATGCAAGTTCCTGCCGCTCCCCCTCCTACTCCTCTGTTCTTTCTTCGACATTACTCACTCATCAGAGATTCCCAGCAGATATTTTGTCAGTGCGTTCAGCTTTGTATCCACAACGGTGGAGCGGACACGCAGGCGTCGTCAACTCGGGAGACGGAGCTTTACCGGCGCTCACGTCCTCTGTGCTCAGGCTCAGCGTGAGACTTAGCGCCTACTAGCTGCGTGTGACTGCTGCTGTAACTAAGCCAAAGGAGGCCTGTCTTTTTAAATTTTTTACTTGTCGTCTCACCCTTCCGGGCTGCAGCGCTCGTGTGGGAGTAGACCAGCGGTTTAGAGTAAACCAGAAATGGAGGAGGATGGGGGAGACAGTCAAATAGAAAACATCTCTGAAAGGGTGAATGAAAGATAATGGTTGTGCTGCAGATAGACTCCAGAGGCGATCGAAACCTTAAGCTGTTTGTTTAATCTAAATGGGGCTGCAATGCAACGCATGGGAACCCATACTGCACAACATAAATTATATATGGCCTAGTGAAACATCAATCTGTCCTCTAATATCGCAACTTGTTATTGCTCTGTTTTTATTTTTTACTGAAGTGTGCAAGCCTCCCTCATTGATTGTATTTACAAAGTGACAGTGTGTGTTCCTGCTCTGCGTATTCTCGCCCTTCTTACCTGTTTTTGTAACCATCTCTCGGGCCATGAGTTCAGAGCATGACTTCCTGTGACTCGGGGCGAACCAGGGTGATAGCAGTGGTTTCAGTTAAGTAGGGTCAAAGTTGACATAGGAACATTAGCGCAGCCCGTGAGTGAGAGAGAGACGGCTCTGGTTGGACAAACCAAACAGGAAGCAGCGTTTCACTCTGTGAGGCTGACAGAGATATGGGTCGAGAGAGAGCGACGATGGGGTTATGGTAAGATATGGATGCCTGCTCTAAGCCATGGCAGGAAGGAACAGAAATAGATACCATTCTTTCCGCAGTGCTGGGAAGGTGCAGCTCATATCGGACAATCACGTTACAGAGGAAAACAAACACAACTGTAAGACAAGAAATTAGACATTCGGAGGTACATTCTAGACTTGCAGTGAGTAAGTAATCCAAATACTTCTTTAAATAAAAGCAGGATAAAAATACGCCCCTAAAGGTGATCACAGATTTCCTTTTTTTTCCTGCAACCTGTGACAGATCAAGTCCACCAGCAGAGACTGCAAGTCTATACTGACCATCTGCTCTAATCTGAGGATTAAAAAAACAGAGCAGAGCCTGTGGCCATACTTTATTTTAGTAATAAAAGCGATGGCTATTCCTTTTTTTATGTTTAGTTTATGTTTTATTTCGCAGCCACTTGGCCAGTCTTCACTCTATCGATTGTTTTCTCCGCACCTCTGCTTTTATTTACACACACTTGTGCACCCCCTAATCTCACACACACACACACATTACAAAGGCTGACCTAACTCCACACTGAAACGAAAAGGATGCTTTATTTTCATTTGCAAAGCAGGAGGAGTGGCTGTTTCTGTTTGCGTGCGTCATGACAGCGTTGGCGGAGACGGTGCCAAAACAGCCTGCGATGTGTAGCTCACAAGTACCGCACTCCATCCTAATTCTCATGTATCAACATTTGTTTAGGGGGCCTGAAAACAGTACCTCAGAGGCAATTCAATACACCCATTTCACAAATAATACATTTTTAGAAATGTCAAACAATATAACTATAAATAAAACACCTTCCCACAACACAAGTGCACACGACAACAACGGCAGCACACCCACATAACTGGATGCATCAGTGTTTCGTCTTTAACAGCAGAATGCCTGGGTCACTATGTACTATTGCAATAAATCCAGTTAATTCATTGTCAAGACAGTTTGCTGAAAACCAACATTCATTATGTAAGCTCGCTCAGCGGAACATGTCAGCGGGCATTTTAGATGTTCGGAGTCTGTTAGTATTTTCGTTTGCGCAGCAGCAGCAGTAGCTGCAGTCTCACATTCCGGTGACTTTTCAGGTGGTGAGAAATGATACAGTATCTGTGGCAACAGAAACTTCACTACCTACCTCTCTTTCTCTCTCCCTTTTCTTGGCCCCCCACGGATGTAGGTTTGGCGCCTGCAGGTGCGCGCTAGCACACATACACCGACAGAATCCAGCGCTCGCACACATCTGTGAACCTCGGTGTGACCACTGTTACCACAGGTCTTCTTTGGAACCCCCGCTCCCCGGCCTCAGGAGCTGTTAGAGGCGGGTAGAGGAGCCGTGGTTGCTTCTTGTTAAGCGTAATATCGAGACTCACCCGTTACCGCCTCGCATGTTAATGTAATTAATGTGTCCAACACAAAGGTTTGAGGGGGTCGTCCTCTTAGATGCTGTTGTGTTTTTCAGAGGTGACCTGATCAGAATCTGTGTTAACCGTAATCTGTAGAAAAGTTCACTGAATCAAAACTCAACTTGAAAATTTCAGGGACTCTGAAACATATTTGTTACGATAAAAAGTAAATACTGTAAAAGAATTTAAAAAATGACTAATTTACTTTTAGGTACACTTCAGGATAAAGCTGCATCACTTTTTTTCACCAACCATGCTGAGCAGGGAGCGTGAGGAGCGTGACAGAGACAGATAAGGGTGGGGGGGTGAAGGGGGTTTGAGAAAGCGGGGATAAGGAAAGGAGGATAGAGCGCGTATCTCGGTTGGCTCACGCATTACTAGAAAACAAGGCTGGAGCGGTCACAACCCCCATACTATGCTCCTAAGGGAGGCAGAGTGCGATGATGATGAAACAACTGATGATTCACGCTTTACTGTCAGAGGTTGTAAAGGGAACGCTCGCTCACACGCCTCGAAAAACAGCGTGCGATTGCACCATTGTGGCTGGCATTGACTCATATCTCCTCCACCGTGGTGCTCGGCCAGTTGCATTTAGTCATGACAACAGGAATACTCGGCGAAGTTGCTTTTAGATTAACAATGCTGCAAGACGTGCCTCAAACCAAATGTCTTTCAGCGCCCATTCCTCTTGTTTTGTCAGTTTTAATCTTCAGCTAAACTATGTGCCTTTGTGTATCTGGCGGATCTCATGCTGTGTGCCTGTGTGTCTCGGCGCACCTGCGTGAGTGTGTGCGCGTGCGTCCCTGCGCCTTCGAGTTGCAGATGGTGAAGCCTCTGCTCTCCATCAGTGGGATCTCAGTAGAAACAGATGCCCGTGCAGGCCTGCGTGTGTGTTCCCATTGTGTCGAAACCTGTCTGTGCTCCCCTCGCGTCGTCTCCGTCTCCTCCTCAACCTGGTCCCATTAACTCCTCACCACGAGGAGGTTGGGACAACGAGGATTACGCCATAAAACACTGTTAAACTTCCTGCCAAGTGGGCCACCTCCAGACACAATGAAAGCGCGGAAAACAAGGGCAAACACACACAGTAAAAAAAAAAATCATTGGCCGTGTTAAAGAGTCCTCTGCCTAATGCTATTTGTTAGCGATGAAATGGGCAGGGTTTACCATCAGCCCATGCAATGAGTCTTAATAAACTGTGGAAATTGCAGTTTAATTTTGTTACTCACACTAACTGAAATGGTCCTGATGCAGTAAAACTCCCCATCCAGTACATCAAGCAGGGTAAATATTCCCAAATTATTTGGCATTACTAATTTCGTACGTTTAAGCACAACATCCAATATTTTGACAGACGTCTCCTTTTTTTTTTTTTTTTTTTTTTGTTTGCCTTTGCCTTGCCCTGTGAGCAGTGCCCTGAAGGCCCGAGGATAGCGTGTGTCTTTCGGGCTCAGTAGTATCTGTCTAAACACTGATACAGCTCTCCCAGAGCTTCCTCCTGTCATCTAAAGACCTGGCTGCTAAAGCAAACACTGACCCATCCGTCTGTCAGCGACATGCCACAGGTATGTGAAAAGCAGGAAATCATCTGCTCATGCGAGCGCTGGTGCCTGCGCTTGCCACCGTGTTTGCACTGAATTGTGGCTGCTAATTTTCGCCGGTTATCGAAGTAACCCACTTTCACTCGTGCTGCTGTGAAGGGGAAGACACAGCTCAGATAAGACTGAACTCTGACTGAGCTGGCATCCTGTCCTTGCACCCCCACGCCCCCCCATGCTTTTCTAACCCTAACCCAGGGAGCTGCTCAGGACCTGGAGGCCTGTGTCTTTATGGTCCCCCTGGGCTCATAAAGCTGCCAGGCCCAGGATGCAGCGTACTCTCACTCCACCAACCATGTCACTGCCAGCTCCCTCCACATCAGTAGAGGCATGTCAAGTGAGGAGCTGGATGTTTGATGGTTGTCTCGTGCATGCCGCTGGGCGTTAAGATAACAAAAGCAGGTAGTTTCTCACCCCCCCACTCTGCAGCACCGCTCTAGAAAGCCATTTACTATTAGTCATTTTCTGCGACAGAGAGGGAGGGATGAGTGGGAAGGATGAGGAGGCAGAGTAAACAGGATCGTAAAAAGTTTTGAAAGTAGGCACACAACAAAAGGGTAATGTCCTTCTTAAATGTCTTCCAGTTTCTTATATGCGAGTCCTTATAACGCTCACCTTCTGCTTGCACTGACTCCTTTTTTCTTTTTAACCTGCCTTGGCAAACTGTTTTTTTTTTTTTTAGACTTCTTCTTGGGGAACTACCTCAGTGAGAAAGGAGCTTGTTGACCATCTGAAGCACTCGAAACACCCTCACAAACTCCTCCTCAGATGAAGTGCTGAATGCTTGAAGGCCACAAGAGTAGAGCCAAGAGCCCAGAACAGACTCCCATGAACCAGGTTAAGTTACAGCGCAACTGGGGACAGGCCTATACGCTTTCATCACAGACATGCACACACACACAGACAGACAGACAGACTCACGCACGCAAACACATGCAGTGATGAATCGCACGCAAGCCTCGCAACCGCAGACCGAATACTTGGGTTTGGTTTTAATGAGTGTACCAGGTTCAGGCTTAAGCTGGAATGCTGTTGACTGACCAGCTGAGTGGAGGATCATATTGATGGAGACCTGGGTTGGGTTGCTCTCTAATTAGCAAGCAGGGGGACATGATCTTACACAGGTACCGTGTGTGTGTCCTGGCTCTTGCCAGGTTATCAAATATGCATTCGAGATTTTGTGCCGGAGGCGCTTGCAGCAAAAAATGTTTCATCATCTGAGAAATATTTCATTCATTCAAACATAGTAATGGATTTACCATAACAACCGCATTTTTCTCTTTTGTGTATTTATCTGGGTATCTTTGTGAGTCACTGAGAGACAGACACACACAGCACCCACACGAGCCAGAGGGTCATATGAGGGTTAGTGATTAGCATGTATATGCTATCTATAGTGGGAATCGCATTTGTTTTTTGAGACAAGCGTGAGCGTAATTAAACAGAGCACAGATTCACTGTGTGGTGAATGTCGGTGCACTCAAAACACAGTACAGGACACTGTGATGGTCGCTTTGATAACCTTGCGCACCCATTACTCCATGAAGTATATATGAAAAATTCCCTTTTATTTTATCTATATATATTTGCAATGTAAAAATTGTTCAGTGTTATCATTTCACCTTCTAATGCAACATGTGAAGACACACTACAGTGGAAAAAAAGGTCTTGAAAGGGATTCTGTATCAGTGCAAAAAACATAAAAGAAGTCAAGCTGCGGTAAGGGAGGCAGATGAAGAGAGAGAACGAGTGCAGTTCAGGAAAAGCCTGTATTCTGAGCCTGAGCTTGGCAGCATGTGTGATCAATATAAATAGCACCAAATGGGCTGTTATAAAATTGTCGAGAGTTGTAAATGATCCCCAAAGACAAAACTGGAACATAAAAGAGCACAAACTCGTATGCACAAGCACAGACATGCAGTCAGTACATTTCCAGTATGTGCATGTATCCAATATGTGCCCCCTCCCATCACCACCAACACCGCCACCACTTTCACACTCAAACAGACACGCAGCTGATTTCTGATTGGCTGAGCAATCAGAAATACTATTACTGACTTCAGTGTGGGGGGAAAAAGAGAAAGTGAACTCAACAAAATATGCTTTTCTTAAGCAAATTACTTTTTTTTTTTCAGGAAAAAACTATTTGGCAGGCGCACACCCAAGCAAACATGTATTTTTAAGAATGCATGCGTGCACGCACACATCACTGCTTAAAGCTGACCCAAGGCAATACTTTCCCTTCAATAATGCAAACAAACATCTTTATTGCTTTGTTTGGTGGATGGCATGATTTATGAGAAAAACTTCCCATCAGCAGTATTTCATTTGCCGTATACCAGGGGACAGTGAAAGGGGCTGACTGTTGGGGAGAAGGACACGCTGCAGCCCGGTACCTGAGACAGCCGTCCTATACACGCTGCCCCTTGTGGTCATAAGTAGCACATTCAGTTGCAAAACTCATTAAACATAGTGATATTTTACTATTGTCTATTTTACGATGATTCATTTAACGTTTACATTATTTTGTTTCCCCCCTTTTCCTCTCCGTCTCCCCTTTAAACCCATTCATTTATCCCAGGTAAGTCGAGAGAAAGAGATCCAATGATTATAGGGACTTATTGTATTATAACGCCGCCAAAGATTAAAGGGAGAAACGGGGGTGGAAGGATGAAGGAAGGCTAAAGTGCTGTGCTGGCATTTTATACACACAAAGACTTTTTAATGCATATGCATCCCCCAATTCTTCTTCACAAATGGGTGCACCTTGAGCGAATATATTCCAGGATATCTTTCCAACTAACTTCTGCAGTAAAACAAAAAAGAAAAAAAAAAAAAAAAGGAAAAGAAAAAAAAAATGGAGTTGGATTCCGGCTGACAACAGAGAAGCGCGTGCATAACCAGTGGATGCACTCACTTCGCCACAGCGCTCCCGGTGACGGTCGCTAACAGTAGCCGTGGTTCGGCGGATATCACACAGACTGGCTAATGAGCATTAGCATTAGAGCTAAGAGACGCACAGGTAAAAAAAAAAAAAAAAAAACGGAAGGAACCTCCTGAGGATATGTCTAACTTTTTAAATCCCCCCTTTTTTTCCTCTCCTTTATTTTCCCCCTACGGACCATTAGCCAGTAGATCCCTCCCACCTCCCCACTCCACCTCCCTCCCTTTTTTCTTTCTTTCAGCACGGTGCAATTAGCGCTCTCATTGAATATTGAAGGTATGAAGAAGAATGGGGCTTTTTAGCCGTTTCTCTTCCGCTAGGGCCATAGCCCCGCTGAGGGATGGCTGAAGGCTTCGACTAAATCAGGATGCTGAGCTCCAGCAACAGCACTTAGAGCCAAACAATCACTGATCATTTATTTAGTCAGCCTTATTTATTCATCCCCGTTTGCCGTTGCTCAGAGCTGTGATTATTTCACTTAGGATTATTCTCATGTGATTCTCTTTCCTTGAAGCAGACAACTGGTCTGAGCTTCACAAATTAATGAGAATTCCTGAAGCTCAGTTTTGCCAATTCGGATGATTTTATCGCATCTGATTGTTCCAGGTGGAGAAATCGGAAGCATCAGCTGAGGGAAATTTTATTAGAATCACAAGCTTTTTATCTCCTTTGTATTTGCACAGTGGCATTATCATCTTGTTTTCCAAAGTGTCTAGCTCTTGTGTTACAGAGAGGCTCGCAGGCTGGATCGTATCTCCGCTTTGTGTAATTCAGAGCAGAGAGAACAGCCCTACTGTACTCTCTTGTGATGCATGGAGGTTTGCCTGAGGGCTGTATGGCAGGTTACTGGCAGAGAGGCCGGTGTGGATCTGCTAGTTGACTTTCTCAGGACCCAACACACCAGTCTGCCCGCACAGAGCACACGCATCGTCTCTTAACCCTCTGTGCCCTATGGCCACGTGATCAGAGGCGATCCTGACGAACACAGGCCTGCTCCGGGCACGTGCACAAACATCCACAGATCCACTCGCACAAACACACGCGAGCGAAAACGCTTTCTCACCAGACATTGATTCTCACAAATGCCAGATTACATCTTCTCACACTCTAATACCAGTAACCAGCTCACATTGCACTCTATAAATACATGTACAGTCTTAACGGGACTGAGTATCAGGTCTGGTATGCTGCTGAACTCCACCACTTGTTGGTTGTGGGGCAGATCTCTCAGGTCAAGGCCCTGCGGGGGAAGGATGTGTGGGATAAGGTAGAGGCAACTACAGATCCTCTTGGATCTGTAACACTGTTTGTTACTTGCTGTTCCGCTGGCCATGTGGATTTCTGATGGCACCCACTGAACAAATTAAACACATTATTAATACTCTGATGTGGTGCTGCATGCACACTCGGTTTGATTTTATTTCTGAGCAAGAAAATTAATTGTATGAAGACTGCTGCGAGTTAATTAAGCCACAACATTTCTTTGCATTCTGAGAAGTGAGAACAAGATCATAGTGTGATGTTATGCAGCAGTACTGGAACACACACACACACACA
>JAOXYL010000001.1:22371957-22390059 GCA_028564955.1 Terapon puta | reverse complement strand
CCCACAGGGGGACTGAGGTAGATCCAATGCAGAGCTCCTTGCTCGCGGTCCCCAGCAGTAGTATTTTCCTCCCCTTCCTCTCACGGAGGGGTGATGATGGGCCTGCCCTCTCCTCAAAGCCCTTCGCCCTTGCGGCGATGGCTCGGTCCCACGCTGCTCCGCCTCCCCGACGGTCCACCAGAGACCCAACAGTATCTCACACTCAGTGCAGGGCTGACTAAGCACTTACTGCTGAGCCTCTCTTCTCAGAGCGAGAGAGGAGCGCCATGCTGAGAACTCTGCCACAGGAAAATAATTAGCAAAGTGGAGCTCTGCCCAAACACACTGGGCTAAATCTAGTACCACTTCACAGACAAATGCGGCCATAAATCTTTCTCTTCCTTTCCCTCTTTCTTTGCGAGGAAAAGTATCATTCTCACAATTGGGAGCAGAATTTGAGTTTCTTGTTTAGGTTTCATGTTCATGCTTGAATTTAATCCTTTGCAGTATTTGTGGCTGCCAGTAAATACACACAGCCCAGCGAAAACCACGAGCTGCTTTGCACTCTTTCCTCCGTCTGAGTCGGCTCAAGCTGACAAACTCGCGCTCGGTGCCATGCAGTGACGCAAACTGTGCCCATCTCACTGTACATGGATATCTGTATTTTTAACTTTAAAGTTAGACCACAGTGTCTTTGGTCACTAAGGCTAAATATAGTCTGCTCCTCCTGAGCAGTCTCCAGTTTCTCACTCCTTTCCGAGAGGCAGGTGGAGCAGAGAGGAGGAGGAAGGGAGGGTGGGGTGGAGGGATAACACCCAGTCTTGAATAAATCATCCCCCGACTTTTGACCCATATGGAGCAGGAGGTTGTTTTTGTACTTCTGCGCTGCCCCCCTTCTCTCCGTGGCCTCTGCACCCCTCCTCTATCTCATTCATTTTCTCCTCCACATGACAGGTCAATCTGGATCGATTTCATCTGCCCTCGACGACTGAGACCAACATCCTGGCACCCAGAAATAGAGCTCCCTGTGACAGAGGAGCCTCCGACCAACCGTTACTGTTAGCACGTGGCTCTGAGGAGGGCTGAGCGAGCGGATGGGGGGAACAAAACTATTTAGAAAACATTTACAAGATTTAATTTGCTGCGCGGATTAACCGCACTGATATAAGGAAGCAAAACCCACTTGTGAAGATGGGAAATGGATCACTGCGCGTAGGTGCGATCAGTGTGTAAGTGTATGAGACTGTCTCAGCAGGTTTCACCCACACCACCCTGCCATATACCAGCCACATGGTTGGTGGCCTTGCCTACCTGTTACATTATGCTTATGCGATCACGCGTACGCACACATTTAGAGGCATACACATACACACACATTAACACACAAGCCTGCTTCCCCAATCTATATTTGCACTCGGCCCTCTTTCTCACAGCCTCTTTCACAGACTTGCAGTGCATACACACACACACACACACACACACACCTGGTGTTTTATCTTTGTCAGCATATTCTGGGTCCTTCAACTCCCTGCTGGGCTCTGAACTCCAGTGTCTCTTTGCATGGCAAACCCCTGAGGTGTGCCTGTCTTCGTATAACACACACACACACGCTCCAGTCGCAGGTGAGAAGCACTGGCAGTCTCATACCAACGTTAACCTCTCTTTATTTCCTCACCAACTCAACATCTCTCAGTGTAAATACTTTTGTGCTTGTACAAAAAAAAAAAAAAAAAGTTAGGATTTTTTTCCTGCGTCGGTGGGGTAGGAGCGCGGTGACACGGTGTCCTGGCGGTGTCTAGGCAGTCCCGGTCGGAGTCAGGACACACTTTCCCGAGGCAAGGACACAGAGACCTGGCTCTCCGTCTCCATCACTCAGCCTGTCCTCCTGGAGCTACGTGGCCAGACTGCTCATCGCCCCCCCCCCGCCCCCCCCTCCGCCTCCTCCTCATATGCATGGATTTGCATAAAACAAAGACACGGCTCTGCCTGCAAACGTCTGCCATAGCTGAAACCGCTAAGAACAGGATCGACCAGACCACACCGCACACGGCCCCTCTAAGCTTCGGCTGGCAGGTTGTCAGAGCGCAACATCAGTGTAGCGCAGCGACATGGCAAGGGAACTGAGATTTACGAGGCTGACTAAGATAGACACCCTCATGGTTTTCCACTTTCATTCGTTTAACATCCGTTCCCTTGGCATTGTTTATATTCCACACCCCTTAGCAGCGAGCAGAGGGCACCTAATTCACAGTGATGACGTGGGAGGAGAATCAGAGCACTTAAAACACTTCATCTAAAGATGATTTGTCCTTGTCTTCCCTGATGGCTTTTGTCCTGCTTCCCCTCCTGAAGTTAAGTGGAGCTGGAGAGAGGCCAGCTACTGATCCCACGCCCCACTTAGACACAATCAAGTAAATAACAGTGGATACAAATACATGTACACACACACACACACGCACGCACGCACATACATATAATCAACTTCACCGAGGTGGGAAGTCATGAATACAAGCAGAAGCCGTCTCTCATCCTGATGTGTCATGACCAAGCACATCAGGCGGCTTTGCTATGGAACAATCAGTGAAACCATTACAGGAACAATTGGGTTTGCAATATACATTTGCACAGGTTCCTCTCTGTCTCTGTGAATTGATTTCAGGACGAGAAGCTTATTCTTCACTCCGCCTCACTCCCGCTGTCCGAGACACTCCGCCGTCTCTCTCTGCCTTTTTTTTTTTTTTTCGCACAAAATCGGAACATGTGATTTACATTTGAATGACTGGCTATAATCTGCCGGTTGTGCTGTTGATCTGGGCAGACTGAAAACATCGTATCTGTGTTGCGCGTGTGTTTGTGTGCGTTTTCTTCTTCGCGGATTTAAATAAGGTGGGAAAATGCGTACAGTGCTCGGCAAAGTTGTGGCATTGGGAAGATGGAGAGAGATGCGATGGAGAAAGATATTGTCAACATAAAGAAAGCGTGCGCTCTTTAGCATATGAATTGGAACAGACGAACTATAGCACGTTATGTGTATCCATTATGGAGGCCTTACAGACACCTGTGATATGCTATAAAACACTCAGTGCTATATGTGGTGGCTGCATCCTCTTATTTAATATGAGAGTCTAATATAAATAAATAATTCATATCGATTACATTAATAGGAAAATAGAAACAATATGACCAGTAATAATATATAATATGAATCATAATTGTGTTTGATATGTTTATGTACAGCTGTGGTGAAGTATTTTGTGGACTCACACAGTGACTTCAGCCACTCTTATGAAGTAAAAAAAGAAACAAAAAAGCTTGAAGAGATCAATTAAGAAGTGTTTTACCTCAGAGAGCCAAGGGCACGGAGGGGTGGGGCTTGAAATCACAGATGGAGGAATTTTCTCGATGACCTGAAGGAACAGACAAGATTGTGCCAGGTTATGTATAAGAATGGATAAGTGAGCATCAGGGCAAATACACACGCTGTCTCCTCCTCTACTTCTTGTGTTTCTTCTGCTGAGTGTGTCAGTCTCTGCCACCCTGTCATACACACACACACACAAACACACAGGCGCGCACAAACAATCACAACGAAACAAGCAGATTCATTCCGAACGAGATTCACTCTCACCTTGTCTGTCTGGCGAAACACAGTACATGTATCATAGTAAGCGTTTGATGCTGAGGGAAATGTAAAAAATTTGCATGCAAATAGATTCTACAGTCAGAACCCATGCATCAAAACACCGTAACCACAAGAGACAAAACTAAAATATCTAAGCATACAGTGTGCCGTCGCACAGAAAAGGCAAAATAGTTTAATGCCGAGGCCTTTGCTCCTCTTCATTTCATTAAATTACATAATTAATTGTTCTAAAAGGGCTGGGATAGAGAAACAAACAGTCGAGGATGTCACCGTCTGCCTTTTACACAACCTCATGATGAACACGTCTCAGAATACACACAAGTAGGCATGTCGCCCTTTATCCAAGCAGAGTTCTCCGTGTTCCCCGTAAATGTTGCCACACAAGTGAAAACATTAGCTTAGCTCTTAGCTCCCTGTGCAAAGATGCCAAGCGGGGTCCCTTTAAAGCGCAGTGGAAAATGCCAATTGTGGAAATACTTTGGCCGTACGCTGCCGTGAAGGAAATCTTAAATCACTGGGTTTTCAAATAAATGCCACATCACTACAGAGTATATAGAACCTGCAGGGAAACAGCGGTGATGCAGCATGATCATATTAGTACCTCAGCAGAAAAAGAAAGTCTGCATCTTAATCACAAGTGGAAACTTTCATCTGAGTGACAGAGAGCTTGGTTTTGAAGAAATTTGAGAAACTATGTTAAGGGTGCTGAAAAGGCAAGAAGGACAAAAAGGGCTCTGCACTGACAAATAAGCAATTTAAGTAGAACCAATACAGTGGACATGTTGGTTCATATCACCTGTTACAGCTCTATAGAAATGTCTCATTTATTTTTTAAGATGTGCTTTATTTCTCCTGCCGTTCCTGTCATTCTTCAGCATGTCATTATCGAGTACACCACAAATTCTCATGAGAGAAACATAAGGAAAAAATATTCTCCCAGCACAAAGATTTACTGAATATTGATCATTGTTCCTCTCTGTAAATGATGAATCCTCGTTCCATGTGTTTCTCTCACAGCTGTGCTTTAAAGGTTACAACTGGAGAAACATCGACCTAAATTATCAGTCAAATTTAACATTTATTGATAGAAACTGTGGTCATATATATATGTATGTATGTACGTGTATGTATATATATATATATATGTATATATATATATATATATATATATATATATATATATACACATATAATATGTATAAAATTCGAAACGTATGCCATGTTGAAACACTGTAATCCCTCTTACATTTTTTTTAACCTGTCACCTTTTGTGCAATGGGACTGCTGAGAGATGGTGTTGCATTTATTTAAGTCACAGGCTCTTGGTTTGGGTCCATTTACAGACATATAAAATTACCCCAGCAAGTCCCGACCACCTCATTACCAACATAACCTGCAGCCAGTCTTTCAAGGACAACTCTCTAATGACACCACACGTATCCGCTTAATGCCTATTTGAAGCTTGCTGTGACTTTCTGCCACAAAGAAAGAAAGAAATGTGTAGAAAGAGCAAGGCGCGCTCTGATAAAATAAGCATCTTAATTGATCCCCGATGTGCGTTTCATTCTAAGGCAGTGACTTTGTCTGCACTGTACCTCTCTCCTACGCTGTAAAGTGAGGATTTTTCTTTCAGCCTCTGTATCTGCTGTGAATCTGGACAGACCATTCACAGATGTGGCTGCCACCTGGTTGTGCTGAGACACCTGACTGCTGCTACTGTTAACTCAGTGCATGTGCCGTTTATCCTCATACCTGTTGTACTGTTACTCAGAAATAAACCCATAAATGAAAGTTTCTGGTTTTTCACTGAGAACAATGAATCCTAACTTTATGAGATTGATGCACTAAAATTAAATTGCTTGATGATTTCAATGTGTATGTTCTTTTTTTTTAAAAGATGACCGAGTGATGGACTTGCAACATGTTTAGGAACATGACCAACATGTATGTGTGTTTGGAAAGGATTTGACCTTAGATACCATTCAAAGGATAAAAAGAGAGAATGAGGTTAAAGTGAACTTTTTTCACATGTTTAAAACATTTTTAAGTATAAAAGAACACCCAAGCTGTTGTCATTTTGGATTCATTGTACCACCACAGGGCGAATAAATTAATTTCTTTGTATTTTTTGGATGTTAATTCAAGTTTAAACTCAAGAATGAAAAAAAAAACTGTTTACACACTCAGTCTGGCTCAGTGGATATTTAATAGCAGGAACAATGAATTTAGCTTCAGTACCACTTGTTATTTTGTTTGCTTTGCAACACCCACAATACAAGCCTTGAATTCTGTGGGTGTGAGAATGAAATTAGCTTCTGCCTGTGATCATCATGGGTGCCACGAAATGTTCATTATACTACTGTGATTAGTTCAGCCAGTACAAGGATGCCTTATTTTTACCCCCTTTATTTACACTTTGCAGTGACTCAGTGTTCAGTTACATGAGAAGAAAAAACACAAAAGTTTGGCACCATAAAACTAAACTTGCCAGACTCTGGCAAAGTGCTGCGTCTGCTCTGTTCGGCATATTTTTAAGTAACTGTGGTACCACACACTGCATGTAACTACATAATCCCCTTTTGTATTTGTAAACCTACCTTGTATGATTCATTTCAACACACACCTAGTGATATAGTTTTTATACACACAAGAGAGCAAGAAAGTATGCGGTGAGAGTGTAACTCTGATACAGTGTTGAAATACGGGAAAAGGTTAAAAAAAAATGGCAGTGAGTCGTCTTGAATTCACTGCGTACTGTACCGTGTCGGATGTGCATGTACATCTTATTCAGTGGGTTCTGGGCAGAGGAAATGAGCATGAGCTCCCCAGGGCAGGGATTACTCTAATGACTTTGAGAGCAGTCTTGTGTGTTGTAACTTTTGACCTCTGCTCATCCTCTTCTCCAAAAGACGAAAGAGACACACACACACACACACACACACTCGCACATTTACACATACATGCACGTGTATTATCTACACAGGGGCACTAATTGACCTCGTACACAGGCCCGCGCTAGTTAAGAGATGCAGCATCACACACGAGCAGCAACACATCAGATCCTCTCCGGCCTTTCCTGCAGCACCATCTGAAGGCTGTAAGAATTCAGACCTTATTTTTGGGTCTGTCAACTGGCGTACAGCTACTTGAGTGAGCATCGTGCTGCATCTCGTGCTGTCAGCCCGCATAGCGGCAACGTTCCATATGAGTGCCTCATTGGAAAATCGATAGATTTATCACTTACATAACCATTGCGCACTGGTGCCACCGATATAACAGGAAACATCTTTTGCAAATCAGATCTGTCTTCACGCAAATGTCATTTAGCTCCGAGACTGAAACGTTTGAGTCATATAAATGCCAGAATCCGAGAGGAAAACAGGGAAAGTGGTGCTGTGAAACAAAAGGCTGGAGCAAATCTATGCAGGGGCACTTACTGTTTGTCTGTGCATTTGTGCTGGTGCCGCTGAGTGTGTTTTCATTTCTAGTCTCTGTGTGGTGAGTGTGTTTCCCGTTCGAATGAATGGACATTAGAGGTCTAACTGATCTGTCCCAGTAAGGAAACAATCAAAATAAACAAGCTAAAGAGTCTTAACAGGGCAGCCTTCACACAGAAACCAAATTTTCATTTTTTAAATGCCGCTCTAAACACATCAAAAAACCCACCACACAAACGCACGGCCTTTAGAGACGCAGAGCCTGACTCCTAAATAAAGAAAAACATGTTTCCTCTTTGAAATGGCAACTACAGAAACATGTCTTTTAAAAGGGGGGGATAAAAGCAAACGATTATCCTCCCTGAAGTCATTCAATACATTGTTGTGGTTAATCTGAAATATCAAAATATTGCGGCGCTACTGCTTAGATCAAATAGATGTAATTAGATAAATTGAGGAAGAAGGAGAGCGGCTTGGCTGTAAATTGCGTGGTGTGTGCATGCTAAGACCCAACACTGGCACAGCTGCACGGAGCTGCACTCACGATTTATCATCTCTACATCGCAGGAGCCAGTGGCCCACACCACTATTAATCATCAGCAAAATCATTTAATTCAGCCCAAGCCCGACTATTGTCTCAGTCTCTCCCCTCACTCTGGGCAAATCAGCCACCACAGCAGCAGCAAGCACCTCAGAGGAAATCACACAAAACAGAGTGGGATACAAGTGTTGGGTTAAAACTGCCTTTTTCTCTCTTTTTTTTTTTTCCTTTTTCTTTTTTTTTTGACAGGCTGTGTAGCACATCATCACTGGCAGATGGTGCAGAAGATGGCTGTTTTTGTACATTTAACAAGTACGAAATGCACAACGGCAAAAACTGCCGCTGGTAGTATCAAATAACAGTTGATCACTCTGTGTTTTGTTAACACACTCACAGTGTGGTTAATTTTTATGAAAGGTGCCCTTTGTGTACTCACAGCCGCGCACACCCCAACTATGGCCAAGCTTCAAAAAGCTGACAAATCCAGACTGAACCATGTCCTCAGAAACTTTAGTGTTTCTTCAAAGTGTATTTTGGCATATTGGCTTTCCTGTTTCAACAAACAAATTGTTCTGGAACAGTGAAACAAGATGCCCACGAGGCTATTCCTTGTCGCAGAACTTACAGAGGAACTTTCCCTCTTGTCTTTCAGAAAAGTGCACGGCCTTTCCAGTCAGTGCGCCTGTGCGGTGCAGGAGTTACTGCTGAAACGGGCCAGAATGAGATGTCCAAACACCGACTGAAACGCAAGACTGGGTACAGCGGCGCTGAGTGTTTTCTGCCCACCGCGGCGGCTGACTTACACTGGCACCTTCTCTGACGCCCCCTCACATGCCTGACATGACTGTGCCCTCCTCGCTGAGAGCACGCCTGCTCGGGGCCAACACCCAGCCCCACTGACAAACAGGATAAAGCGGGGTGAAGCTGGGGAGGCCAAATGATGACAGGCTAACGACAGGGAGCACACGGCGTCCGAGGAGCACAGAGAACGGGCACGATACGCGTACACAGATCAGGAAGCAAGGAGGATGAAAAAGGGCTAAGGGAGGGTGTGAATATAGAACACGTGTGGCCACAAGAAATTCACTTAGAGATGCCATCTTGACATACTGTCATTCAAGATAAACACACACACACACACACACACACACATTCGAGCACACTCACAAAAACACATGTGCACGCACGCAGAGAAATTCACACCTATTTAAGTTCACAGACACACATATATACACCCACACACTCACAGGCACAGGCAGGCAGGCAGACACACACACACACACACACACACACACACACTAATCATGTCACATGTCACAATAAAATGAATGGGATGTAATTATAATATATAAATTATGTTGGCCTCCCATAATTACAAATGGGGATGTTACTGAGGGAGCAGAATATTTTGAATGGAATATCCAAAGATAATATGTCATCATACCTAATAATTAGATTTTAGAGGTGGAAATGGAGTTGAAATTATGAAGCAAAAAATGGCAACAAATACCTCAGTCCCAGTCGAAGTGTTGAGATCTCTCTATTGTGAGAAGGCTTTTTTTTCATTCACAGTTAATTTGGAGATTTGGAAGAGGAAGGTGTGGGGGGAAAAAAGTGACGCCTGTGTCAGATGATAGCGTGTCAGGACAAAAGTGCATTCAAATGTAGGCCACTGTCTGTCTTAATCTTTGCTCGTGGCTCCATCAACTTATCTGCAACACCGGACATGTACCTCCACATTTTTACATGCAGCACTCAAGCGTCAAAATGAAAAATAAATAAGTAAAGAAAAGTGTCTAAACCCGAATTGCTTTCCAATTTTCACCCCATCGGTTCGTGTGAATTTCTAAATAACTTGCACAGAAATAATGTATCTGATTCGTTCAGGGTGGCCGCTTATGGGATGAGTGTTTGAGGGGATCACGCTTAAAAAAAAGGGAAGAAAAAAAAAGAGAGAGCGACAACAACAAATAGAGGCAGTGTTGAGATGTGGTGCAGTAATCCCCATCAGGTTTTGATTGTACTTTCAATCACAAAAAGCAAAAAGAAAAAAAAATCTCAGTCAAAAAGAAAAGTGAGAAACTTATTGAAGACAATTACATACATTTATTGCATATCATTTAATTGTATGAAATGAAAAAAACGAGCACATATGAACATCACATATGGTTAGTGAGTGAAATAATTTTGCACAGCAAAATATATATATATACTATATATATAAGATGAAAGATTAATTAACATATTTTCAAGATTTATTGGCGAATGGTTCTCCCTCATTTTGTACATGCAGGGTGTCAATCCCTGACGATCTAACAATGTCCAGACATTATCGATTATAATAATTGTTATTGCTTTGCAGATATGGAGTTCGCGTAGGACAAAAACAACAGTTTCTCCTGAACTGCTGATGAAGTATCAAAATGTTACGATTAAGTGGTGAGAGAAAGTCGAAACTTCTCCTCTGGAGATGTGAGAGACTCCTAACTTTTTTCCTTCAACTTCCACATGATTACAGGCGACAGATTGGTGTGTGTGTGTGTGTGTGTGTGTGGAGGAGGGGGGGGGGGTTTGCTTTTTTAAAATGTTTTTCTTTTAGTGCATTTCAGTCCAAAACACATCGGTTCGTTGAAGACACACTTTTCCAAAAAAAAAAAAAAAAAAAAGCATGGCTTTTACTTTTCTTTTTTTTTCTCCTTTCTTTGCTTTGACTTCTGAGAGACTCATCTCCCACCCCCTCCATCAACAATACTTTACACTCATGAGAAATGTGGCGAAATGTGGAGCTCTCACACTCCTGTTGGAAGCACATGCTGCAGAAGCGCCTGTTTATGCACCGCACAATACTGCTCGCTGTCTGAACTGGAGCCGAGCCAACGCCTCTGAACCAATGTTAAAAAACACTTTTCTTTTGTGCAGCAGTCTCTATTATTAATTATCCTCTGGATGCTTCAACCTGTAGCACGTTATCTCTTGCAAACTCAGATTATATATCTATATATATATATAAAAAAACAAACAAACTTTGTACTTAAATTAGACGATCAGAGATGATTCAAAAGGTTGTCAAATGCAGGGTGGAATATCTTTAAATAACAATATAGGCTTTAAGCAACAGACTAAACCTCCGGGGGGGGCGGGGGTAGAGGAGGGGGGATTGGTGGTTTCCTTAAGTCTTTTTCTGTGTTTTTTTTTCCTCCCTTCGCACCAGGATCCCCGCCGATCAACTTCCATTAGGGGCGCATAGCGCACCCACTGCAGCCTGGTGCACTTCAACACAGCTGAAATGCACTTGTATAGATTACGAGGAGGGGTGGTGGGGGGGTGGAGGTGGTGGTGGTGGGGGGGGTCGGTCGGTTGGTGTTGGTGGGTGGGTGGGTGGGAAGTCCTGTCACTTTTTTGTTGCTGTCCCAAAAAAGTGAGGAGGCCATAAATGAAGTATGAATGCCATGCTGGAGTCATCCGACAAAAGGGACATCTTCAAGCACAGAAATAAAAGAGAGAGAGAGAGAGAGAGGGAAAAAAACAAAAAAACAAAACCATACATGTCCAGCATGCAGGGCAGTTCAATAACACATCTCTTTTGAGAAAAAAAAAAGAATGAAAAAAAGAACAATGAATAGTTTGTACTGAATATAGTCTTTTGTTTGCTCAACACAATAACAAGCAAAAACGCATGAGATGAGGTGGCGTCAAACGGCAGGCTCGCAATCCTCCAAGTTTGGCAGACAAAACCAAAAGGTTAAAAAAAAAAAAGAGAAAAGACCAAAAACACATTGTCGATGGATGCAGGTTGATCTGTACACTGAAGTAAAATGATGAAAAAACAGGCAAGGGGGGGTCAAGTTGATGAACTTCAGAGGAGTGTGCTCGGTGCTGGCGTGCACACTTCGCACACTGCGGCATAAAGTTGGATCAACTTTCCAAAAATAAAATGAAGAAAAAAATCTGGCTTTTACGCAAACACTGCAAATCTAATGAGCAAGGATGGATAAAAAAAAAAGAAATCTTGACAAACAGGCTATGCGTAATATACTGAGTATGACTGGGGAGAAGAAAAAACAAAACAAAGTAGATGAAAGTTTTCTGAATGTGCCTCTCCGAAATGAAAAACACGGGTGACAGAAGCTCTCCAAATCTAAAAAAAACAGTCGCAGACTTGAGCAAAAAAAAAAAATGTATAAAATGAAAAACAAAAAAAATCAAAAAAAGTTGACAAATTAGTTCTTGGTCTAGTAGGCATTTGTGCCAAATGAAAGAAAAAAAAAACGTTTCATAATGAAAACTTTTTTAAGCGGGAGGTGAGTAACTCATCTGATATTCTCTTTTTTTTTTCGCGATAATGTGGAGACTCACATGAAAAACTCCGGGGATGAGGGGTTGTTGTCGCTGCTGGATCCATTTTCTCTGAAGCCGGTGCTGATGAGCTTCTCATACTTTTCTTTGTACGCGTCCCTCTCCCGGACCAGCCTGGAGATCTCCTGCTTTAGGTGATCGACCTGCTGTATGAGTTGCGTCTTCTCCCCCTCCAGGACGTGCCGCTGCTGGACCCGCTTGTACCGGCAGGACTGCGCGTAGCCTCTGTTCTTTAGGGTCCTCCTCTTCTGTTTCAACCTGATCACTTCTTCCTTGCTGACCCCCCGCAGCTGCCGGTTGAGCTCCCGCACCGACATGGTGACCAGCTGCTCGTCCGAGAAGCGCTCGTCCAGGCGCATGTGTTGGTGGATGGTCCCGGAGGCGCCGTTGGACTGGGCGCCGGCCGCCTGGTGGTGGTGGCCGCTGCTGTGGTGGTGGTGGTGGTGGTGGTGCTGCCCTCCGGTCTGAGCGGCCGCCGCGGCGATGACTGCCGACACCACGGCCGCGGCGGAGCCCATCTCCTCCCCGGCCATGGCGCCTCCCGCCCCGGCTGCGCCCGCGAACTGCTGGCCCCTGGCGTAGCCATCGAAGGACTGGAGCTGGTGACTGCTGTTGATCAGCGCCTCGACCGCGTCTTCGGGGCTGAAGCCCAGCGCCTCTGGATTGAGCTGCTGTTGGTAACCGGACATCCAGTAGAAATCCTCTATGTGCGTCTTCTGCTCGCTCCCCGAGCCCGGACTGGGCGCCGAGAAGCTTGGGGAAGGGGGCACCGAGCTGCACGGCGTGCTCATCGGGGTGGAAGACAAGGATCCCCCGGCGATAAGGCGACTGCACTGGCTGATGTTGCGATCGGGCTCCACCGGCTCCTTTTTCACTTCAAACTTCATCAGATCGAAGTCATTAACATATTCCATGGCCAGGGGACTGGTGGGCAGGTCGGAGTTGCTCATTGCCAGCTCTGATGCCATCCTCTTGCTGCTGACAGACCTCCACACGGGCTGAAGCGCAGCTGTCAAACCGGGCTGGTTTGGAAGAACGTGAGCCAGTTTGATTTTTTAAGCGTTTGCCTCGAAAATGAAAAACGAGCGTTTCGCCGTCCCGTTTTGCAGCCGCGGACTTGCAGGCGTGTGAGAGGAGTTTTTCTTTGCGGAGTCTATTGCACAGACACAGCAGTGCCGCGCGCACGAGTAGCGGAGTCCTCTTTCAGCATGTGAAATTCGGCGGTTTTGTATTTCAAACATTTAACACTTTACGGTTTCCTCATGAGCACATTGCGCAGGCGGAGAGGGAGAGAGGAGCCGAGCGTGAGGGAGTGACTGCAGCCCAGCACGTTAGAAGCCGCTGACTGGTGGGGCGATTTTTTAGAGAGATCACATAGCAGATGAGCTTAAGAGCATTGTAGCCCCCTGACGTCAGGCTGGATATGGGAAATTGACTCGGACGAAGAGCCAATGGGGTCGCACACTCGCAGAGCTAATTAACATATTAGTGGCCTACAGAAACAAAACTTTTCGCAACTGTCAAAGGCCAATCAGCTGACTGTCAGCTGGGACTTAACTCTTTGGCTTCTTTGGCCGTCACTTTAATCTCATTTATTATTTTTTATTTTTTTGTTTCAATTATTTATTAATTTATTTATTTTGAATGAATTTATTCTAGTTTCATTCATTCAGACTTCAGGACATGAGGCGTGTCTGCTGTAAATGTATTAACATGGGAGTAATGCATATTTAAAGAAAATGTACAAAACAAAAATAAAACAATATCTGTGTATAGATATGCAGACAGATAAATTGTTTATTGTGGATATGGATAAAACGCAAAGTATGTTAACCTGTTATCATTTATGTGTTTGGCTGCTGAATTTGATATTTTATCGGTGAATTTCCTTTTCTTCTTCTTTTTTTTTCAGTTTTAACCAGCGTGTTGGATTTGGTTTGTCTCCTAAAAAAGAATAAATCAGGTTTCAGTGATTCTGCCGCACAAATAACCATATAAAAAACACAAGTGGCAGCCATCCATCCATCGACGGTGTTGAGAGGCGACTTAAGAGACAATTCACCAAAAAATATGAAAGGTGGATTGAGGAGATTTGTCAAGCCTCTGCGCACCAGTATGAAACTCAACACTGCCACCTTTTGGACATGCCCGCACATGGGCTCCCCCTTACAAATCACCAGAACAGTCCACACACACACACACACACATCCACACACACGTCTACAAAAGAGTAAACAGATTTGCAATTGTGCCTGCATGTTGATTGCATCTTTATTTTCTACGTTTCAACAAAGAAGAAACACGGAGAGTCTTCTGAATTTCAAAGGAGTTGCGCAAGAAAGTCCAGCCCGTGTGGAGGGAGTCGGTGGAAAGTGGATGCCAGTGAACCCAGTGTTCCTTCCAAACTGATATTATGTCCCACAGTCATAAAAATCACTTTATCTGAGCGTTGGCCCAGGCGTTGCTGTACGGAGTCATATAAACCAGTCTCGTACATTGCTCTTTATCTCAGTTCAGAGGTCTCCTACTTTTAATTGACTGACGCACAACAGTAACATGAGGCAGTCTAGATATTCCTGTTATAATGGGCTTAACCATGTGCACCAAACACTGTAAAGAGCGTGTCTTCAGATGAGTAATCCTTGTTTGCCAGGGGACAGGTGGACCTTTGTGATACCTTTTGAGTATTTTTATTTAGTCTATTTTAAGTGATAATGACACATGTACGGTAGTTTCAAGCAGACTGGCCCGTGAGTGCAGCTTATGATGAAGTTTCTGACAGAGAGCCACCTAATGCTAATTAGTTTAGCTTGATTCTTTTTGGATGATATTGCTCTGCGATGGGATTTCTACCCTTAAGTTTGAGTTTCCTGTTGTTTCCGCATTAATGGCTAAATGCAATCAGCTCATGACACACGGCAGTTTGCTCATTCAATAATAATGCAATTTGTTTGGGAAAAGAGTGATGTAAGCCACACGAAGGCTCGGTCCCGCCGGCCAGTCAGAGTGTTGATTTCTTTTGTGGCCTCTTTTGACATGCTGCTGACAAATAACCATTTCTTTCCTGTGACAAAAGCCTATAATCATAGTCTCTCTCTCTCTCTCTCTCCCTTGGTCTCTCTCTCTCTCTGTCCAAGCGTATGATCTCATCGCTGCGACGATTTGTATTTTTAGATTCCTGGGTGCACGCTGTTTAATGATAGGCCAAATCAGTCACGTCCCTGCAGCCAAAAGCCGTGGAAGATGATCCTGCCAATCAGCCGGATATTTTCATAACCATAAGGAGTTCAACACGTCGCTCGTCCAAAACTGTTACTCGAGCTGTGTCTTTCAGTTTTGTCTGCTTTGAATCGAGTGGAGACACCCTGTTTTTCTGTCGGTCTCGGTTTTGTGCGGCTGTGTGATGTCATAAGTGCTACAGTGAGCACACAAACACACCGACAGATGATGTAAAGGAGCATCTTCACAACTTGTCAAGTAATTACAAACACACACAAACACAGAAATAAATATTTTAAACATTTTTTCTTCAACTCTGTTTTCTCTGACTGTTTTGTGTAAGTCACAGAAAGTTAAGCGAGCACACAAGCGTCGCTGCCGGTCACTGAGTGTTGTAGTAAAGTGGTAAATGGGTGCATCTGCTCGCAAGTTAATAGAACGCGGTGCATGCGGCTCGAACACAACTCAGATAGAACCCTATTGTTTCCATTCCCATTCTGCTGCCTTGTCATCTGTTTGGGCTTACCTGCTCATAGGACGGCACAGCAGTGGCCCGTTCCCTGGGGTACGGCCACAGCAGAGCGAGACTAATACACAAACGAAGGGAGAGCTCATTAGTCATGACAGAAGAAAGTGGCGGACCTAATTTAGCTGCTTTTTTTGCCTTTTGAAGTTATTGATGATGCAGAGCTGAGAGGGATCTGCAGGGGGAGGACAGGGCCACCGTGAAGAGGACTCATCGTCAAACCGGGGAGGAATGAAGAAGTGATGAGGAGGAGGAGCAATGCAGGTTGTTGCACAGAGATGCGAGACATTACAGAGTCATTCGAAGGGTTAGTGCTGTCGTTCAGATGTTTTGTTCGTCTGTGAAAGTGGAGAAATCTTTGAAACTGCACGAAACAGAAGCGAGTGGTTGTGCGAGCGCTGTGGCGTTCACGATGATCAAGTGGCCTCAAAGTCTGCAAAATCAGAGTTAGCGCTGCACTTTGAAAAGGTTCTTCATTTCCCGTGTGTTAAAAGTCGCCGTGTCAAGCCCTGGACTGGCTCACAAGAAATCATCATCTGACATTGACCGAATATTTAGAGTCTCCTTGGAACACCTTATTGTTATTGAAGCCTGTTTAAAAGAGGCCGTTAGCTCCTTGATGAATTCATTTCAAAAGGGAAAAAAACCTAGTGTTATAAAGAGTACACAATGCGTTATATTAATTTTATTACAGTTGATGTGGCTTTCATTCCACACCAATGACTTTTGGTTTTGTTTTGCAGTGGTATACAGTCAGTCTTGTTCAAATCTCTCTCTCGACAGCCCATTAGTATATTGTAGGTAGAGATTAAGTGATCACGGAAGAGTTCTAGTGTCCCCCTTTACGCACTTTAAAACCTTGACGCATGCTGCTGATAAGTCTGCAAGGGCTCAGGGCTGCCCCACCGAGACACGTGCAAGTGTTTTCATTTAACTCTTGATGCACACTGTCCTTTTCATTGCGTGGTGAAAGAGGTGTCAGATGTACCAAACAATTTCACAAACAAACCTCCAGTGCACCGACTGCTCGTCTGCGGTGACGCTTGTCAGTAGACGTCAAGACCTCTGTCAATGACTTGCGATAATCCTTTCAGAAAATTCTTTGAAATGTAAACAAATTGAATCCTTTTATCCCAAACTCAGCAAAAACATCTGTCAATCTGTCATTTAGATTACAGTATTAGTGGTGGTATTGGTCAGAACCTCTTTCAATAGTCTCATTCTGGTGAGCAATAGAGACGACTGAGTGGAAAGAGCAGAGGTCAGTGAGTTGTTTGCTGTATGTCTGTTAGACTCTGTGTGTGTGTGTGTATATGTGTGTGTGCGGTTGCTCAGTCCCAGACGGGCTGGATAAGGCCATCTAATCAGCCCCTTTGCATTCCAACACTTTTGAAAGCCGCCCCTAACCTGAGCCTATTACTGTATCCATGTCTGCATTGGTGAATACCTGAAAGCTGATAGCGCCTGCAAACACACAGGCAACGCGGGTGAACGAATGGAGTCGCATTGGCTTTTGATACGACAAAAACACCCTGCCTGAGCGCCGCGTTTCGCTTGAAAATGAAGAAGACAGAAGCCATACCCGTGCTTTACATCTCCACTAACGCTAAAAGAGCTGGTGTTGCTCTGGGGCAATGCAATTTCATCAACAGTTTAGTGAGAACAACTAAGCTGGAATATCAATTTTCACCCCACCAACAGAATGTGGGCACAGCCATGTCATAATTACCTTAATCCATTAGTCAGAAGGAGGGTGAGGCTGAGAAGGGTGCGACAGAGGACAGCGCAGACAAAACAAGGTCAGGGGGAGAGCAGATCTGTAGTCTGAGGTGGATTTTGGATGGCCTCTCTGACACCGGCGGAAAGTATTTGGTGCTTCTGGGCTCTGTGTGACTGGAGAGCTCCGGCGTGTGACCCCGAGCCCCGAACCGGTCCTGTGGCTCGATGACGAAGGGCGGGCGGCGAACCGGTGAATGTGTTACAGTGCTGTGAACGGCAGAGTTGCACGTGTTTCCGAGACCCGTCTCGGCGTCACGCGACCGAGCTCTGAGGTCTAATCTCTCGTATTTACTCCCCGTCCAACTGAATATTTTTCAAGTTAAATAACACGATTGCTAATTAATACAGCGCAACCCATAAATGTAGGCTACCCCGATCGCCACATGTGGAGTAATCGAAGGAGACTGGTCAATATTGCACGAGAGCTGGCAGGTTGGCTTGCATATTAGCCATAATTACATTCACATGAACATAATGTATTGGTTTACTGTCATGTGTGAGGTTAATGTGTATAGCAATGTAATGGGATATTAACTCTTGGATCGCTCTCAGGGTTATCTCCTTTAGATGTTCTCGATGCTTTTGTGCGACTTAGACTTTCATCTCTAACTCTGTGTGTGTG
>JAOXYL010000001.1:22350713-22365529 GCA_028564955.1 Terapon puta | reverse complement strand
ACATATATACACACATACATACATACATACATATACTGTATGTATGATGAAAACTACAAGTCAGGTCTATCTATGACAGTGAATTGCCAGCCTTCCCTGAGATCATGAAAACATAATCATTGCATAAATTAGAGCCCCCCCCCGTTTTTTTTTTCTTCACCAAGACCCCTTGCCAGTAGAGTGTGTTTTGATGACAGCTATGTGTTTCCTGTTGCGGCCCATTCAGTCTGCAGCTGGCTGTTAAAGGCATTAGTCCAGGCTGGAAATATTGCAGGGGTGCCAGGTAGACTCAAATGTCCACATACAAACTTCAGCTACAGAATGGCGGGAGAGAGTGGATCCATTAGAGAACACTATGGTTTACATAATATGATTTTTTTTTTTTATTAATTGTTCAACAGAACTTGTGCACTTGCAGGTATTTGCAAAATGGTGTACAAAAGGGCATAGTAAAATATAACTAACTATAAGTTGTATTCTGAATTGTTTTCTATGCAATACTCCATTTGAACTTTCTCGAAAATGAATTTTAACAGTATTGAAAATCTGGCACTCTCAGGGAGAGTTGCGTGTCAGTAGAGAGAAGCTGGCATTTTATTGTTAATCAGAACTCGAGTAACCCAGGCCAGAGGACGTGACTGTGACTCAGACTTGTATGACGCTGCAGCCACATCAACAGCACAGAGAGCAAACACAGGCGTGCTCATTGTCTCTGTTAGCTCTCTCTCTTTCAGCACAGTCACATTCACACATGTCCAATCCACACTGTGTCATTGTCCAGCGCTGTGGGATCCCTCGGCCCGTTTCTTTCTCTCCTCTTTTGTTTGGTTAAGCGGGGGCCAGAGGTTTGGCTTTGTCTATGTAGGTGGAGTTTTGGAAATCTGACTGGTTTTAAACTGCCTAGTGACAGACTGCTGCACGCCAATTGGAGGCTGTGCTGGGACTGGACACATATCCTCGGTTTACTGTATGTGCTGGACAGTATAATCCTGATTCTGCTCATGAAGTCGCCAGTATTCATTTTCTTATGTTCATTTTTAGTTCATCTGTCAACATCAAATTAATACAAGTCCAAGAGAGAAATGTATGTTTGTTCTTATGGACTGTATGAGAATAAGATGCTTTTTAACAAAGCTACCCACGTCCAGTGACAGTTCAGCACGCTGATAACTGAATTAGCAAAGCAAACAGTCAAAGTTCAGTCAGACTTCAATGCATTGATTCTTTGTTGGTGTAGGTTTGGTCACATTGTTTATTTTTTGGAAGGAAAAGTAAGAAGTAAAGTCTTCTTAATTTGTACTTGTAAAACTTGGTTGTTTGAAAACCCCCTTTGCTCCCGTAGACATGTTGACACGTCTGAGTTTCCTCAGACAAAGAAATCTTTCCCTTCTCATTACCCATAATTCCTCTTCATTACTCAGCCTGTGGATGATGAGCTCAATTACCCATGGCTGAAGCTAAATCACCCTGCGTCAATCAGAATTTGCTGAAAGAGGAGCTACAGATGCCAAAGGGAAGGCCACTGTGCCGCTTTCATTGTCAGGACTGGAGGTCTTTGCAGGTCCCAAAATTTGGACGGATTTGAGAGAGGCCAGCTGAAAATCTACCTGCACCGAAAGGTCCATCTTTTGAAAAAGAAAGAAAAATAGACATGAGGATACTTAGGCTCACCGTGCCACATCAGCTGATCCTCGCACAAAACACTGTAATAACTGTGCAGGCAAGGAGCTCGCAGACATAAACACCCTGAGAAGTGACTGACATGCACTGTATATACTGCGTCATGGGGAGTTTTGCTCAAGAGCGGGGTTACAGTCGAAGGCAGCAGAGTCAGAAATTTGGGCCAGAGGAGCACACCAAGGAAAGGAAACCCCGGCTGGTTTAATGAGAGGTCAAAGGTCATTCTGGGTCAAGTACTCTGCCTGGGGACTACATGTTAAACACACTCCCTGGGGGAAAAAAAGAGGGACAGCACGGTGTCTGACACGATCAACAATGCTGGCCTAATTAGAACAAACACAGACACCAGGAACCGGCCGCATCCACGAAGAACAAAAGGAACAAAGGGATCCTCCTCGTGTGTTGTTATTGTTTTGAAATAAACTTATTTCCTTGAATTATTCTTTCCTTTCCAGTTAGTGCAGTAGTCCTCACCACCAACAAGGATTTACCGTCTGGAGTGTAATTTGGAGAGGCTCCTTGAGGAAACAGCCTCCTCAGGGGGAAAGACAATTAGTCCTTCAACAAACAGCACGGATCAGTCGCTTTAATTAAACACCCTCCCCCATCATTGCCTCATCCCTCTTCCCTCCCATTCCCTCCCCTTCATGTCTTCTCCACTTCTCCTCTTTTTTTATGCGAAGGAGCCTGGATTTTAATCCTAGGCCAGATGACACCCTAATAATTTGTTGTGTGGCTTGGTGAGCTCCTAACCAGTGGATTAGATGGATATTGGTCGGTGGGCTAGTTTGTGGAGTTAGCGCTAACAGGATTTACCATCTTCTGAGTATATCAAAGGCAGAGTCCTGCGCTAAGCACTAAGCACTTCACCAAATTAAAAAGTGACCCACAGGTGGGCTCTCTGCACTGTTTGTGCCGATGGGCCATGACGCTAATTGCTTTCTAACTCTGTTACGAGTGCCATCAAATTACACTCGTCAATTGGAGTGAAGAGGGGTGTGTGGAAGGTCTGAGAGCTTATCCCAGTGATCACTGCTGTGCGCTTTACTTCTGTCATTATTGCACACCAGGCATTGAGTCAGATACAGTCAGAGCAGCACAGATCTCTCTCTCTTTCTCTGGATTAATGTTTCCATTTTTCTATTGCTCACTGAATTCTGCAGTGTCCTTTTAAAAGGATTCTGATATTATTCAAAAGCATTGTTGTCTTTTTATTACAACGAAGGCCAAAAAAGAACTGCTCTGTTAAGCAGTCTTTTGTTTTTTTATTTTTTTCAGGTGAATGCTGAATAGCGGTCATGGTCTACATTTTCACTCTATATTCCAGAAGATCAGAAGGAGGTTAACGAGGTTAAGCTGTAAACAGAGCGCAAAGAAAAAAAGCCTAGAAAGTAGGTGAAGTACAGTAGCAGAGAAAACAAAACTGAAACACCACAGGAAACTATACTCAACCCATCCCTTGTGTGGGAATGTGCTCAAATGTATGCGATTGTTGTGCGTGTGTGCATTTTCTTCAATGTAATGTGGTGAAGCAGTGAGAGGAAGGCAGGATGTGATGCAGCATGTTCGTGTATAGCATCCTGTGATGTCGGGGAACCCCACTGTTGTCTTACACCTATACAGACTCTGAAGATACTGCAGTATTTCCTATGCTGGTGTAACCGTGAAAAACACTTGTTTGTGGGAAGAAGGTTTCTACAGCGTTTACTCTTGCGAAATGCCCATGAGCAAGACATTGAGCGTCACTGCACCAGCTCCAGAGCTGCGGCTCCGAGGCTTACACTCCCAACTTATTGTGTGGTTTTGCGTGTGTGCTGTATCTTCTTTGGTTGTGCTGACCTGACCTAAAGACTTTCAGGAAAGTTTTTTTTTTTTTTTTTCGTGGCCCAGAGAGCACATAACCTCAGTTTAGTGAGTGACATGAGCTGGGTCGACGGATGGGGGTGTGACATCTGTATGTGATGCTTTACTGGCAACGCAAGGCGTACCTTTCCTGGAAGAGCAGCAAAATAATGGGGGAAGAGAACAAAGAGAGAACTGACTCCCTCAGACAGATCAGACAACACACCTGTAGCAGGAGATGAGCGGAGGAGTCAGGGTCAGGGTAGTAATTCCACCTGAGCTTTACCCCTCGTGGGCACATTTCAACTCCGACAGCCTTCAGCGGGAAGAGGCTACGAGTTGGAGATGCAAATAGATAAATACGGTAGATGTCTCCTAGATGGGCTGAGGGTTTTCACAGACAGCAAACAGTAATACAATTAAGTCAAGTCCATCATATTGGTATTCAGAAATTGAATGTGTAGCAGGTCAGGGTACTACCCCCTCTCAGTTTTCTCAGTTTCACTCCAGCAAGGCGTATGCACAACAGCTGTTTCTCTCTGCTGCTTTCAAGTGTTGTGATTTTCATTTACTTGACTGCTTCGGGGCACCGCACCCCTAGCGTGGCATACCGCACGTCTGGCATAGCAGGTCTTAAATAAACAAAAGGCCCCTGTTGTACACCCTGTTATACACCATCCAACACATCGTTCACATTTGGGAAGTAGAAAGAAAGAGAGGGAGAGGAGGGGGAAGGAATCAATCTGTCGCTTAAATTAGTGGATTACTATAACTAACCATTCAGTTGTCACCCTTGTCACATCTCAAGTACTAACCTTGTATTTTTTTGTGCTGTAGTTGACTCCTGCAGGTTATAACAATGAAATCTCTGTAATTCAGAATTGCATATTATGATCTATTGTGCGTAACACTCTCGTCTGGCGTTACACTCCACTAAGGTGATGGTAGATTTAGCGGTGCTGGAGCCTCTGGAGTAACATTTAGCTGTAATGTGATTTCTTTTTTTCCGTAGTATAAGAGATTACATTTTTGTAATAACACCATCATTACTTATCCAAATAGTGGAGAGGCTGTTATTGTAGCGTGGTGCAGTGACTGGAGCTGCAGGGAGGCAGATAGCCTCAACCAAAAGAGGAGGAACATGCTTTGATTACACTTTGATTACATTTTTAAAAAAATCTTTCCCAACACTGCTGGTGTGCGCTAATGTAAACTTTGGATTTTGAAAGGAAATCAGTAACCCTAGTTCTTCTGTAGCACCAGCAACAGCTGCTGACGAAAAATAAGTGTTCCTGTTCGAAAAAAGCCAAGTGGGAATAAGGAGCTTTCTAAAACACATGTTCCTTTTGGACATGCATTCATGGGATACTTTGAAGAACAGTATTGAAAATAACAATTCCTTCATCCAATAAAGACAATGCTACAACATCTTATTCTCTTATTTCACGACATTTGGAATAGCTTCTTGAGTCTCTGGTTTCACATGACTTGACAGTTTGAGGTATGAAACGTTGAGCGTTCTTGCATCAGATTTGATGTAAATAGATGTGTCAGGCTGTTATCTTATCTTGAAATATGAGAAAAGGCAAGCAAGAAAGAGAATTTGTGGGGGTGTATTCTCACATACTATAGTATAGCAGAATGTGTGTATGTGTTTTAGTGTGTTCATGTGTCACAGTGCTGCTGCACAGATGTTTCGCAGTCTGCACCTCTACGTGCAGAGGCATGTCCTGGTCTGGGACTTCTGCCAAGACAGGAAGTCTCTGTCTTAACCCATTGAGTCCTGAAGGCACTATGGAAGAGATGCATCCAGTGACTGTCCAATAGGGAAGGGTCAGCAGGATGATATTTCTAGTGGGGATGGGGAGGGTTAATTTTACAGTAACTACTGTGTCCACTGAGCTATTTTTTTTCTCTTTCTACAGCTGGTGACAAGAACCTGCCTCTATTCTAGTTTACAAGAAGACAATGAGCTGTGCAGACTATCACATCCACTGTACATTGAAATGTGATAGTCTGGAGGTGTTGGACTCCTGTATAATTTACTAATAATCATACTACAAATGTAGTATAACACTGGTGGAATGGTACATTGACTATGTGCAAAAATTAACAGCTTTCACTACCATTCACACACATGGAGTGGCCCACTATTTTCCACACACTTAAAGATTGGTTGAGGTTTTAACATTAAATTCTGATAATCTAGTATTATTATTACAATTCTTAAAGTTTTTTTTTAGGTAACTTGATGGGAAAAGCTGTTATTCCACGCCATGTTGGCATTTCACTTTAAGGTGCTAATTCCCTGTTTAATCATCCCAGCCACCAACCACATATTGTTCACTGCAGGCATCATCCACCAATGGTATCACTGATTAAGATATTCTCTATGTGTCCAATATGTGCCTTGAAATCATCCGTATAAATATAAAACTCTTATCAGAGCCAAGTTGACACCTTAAATGTGCTTCAGGTCGTTTCTCCAACACTGAAGAGACATACCATGACAAATATTTTCCAAACATTTTGGTTTGCCATCGAGTTCTTTCCTACACTCCCAGCCTTGGAGATTCACTTTTTCCCCTTCTTCACTTTGCACATTTATTTCACGCTTATTTGCACACTTAACTTATTTGACCACTTTTTCTACTTAAGCCTGCTCCCATGAGCCCACGTCTATCAGAGGAAGAGTACTTCCTCAAAGTCAGCCTCCAAGACACCACCTCCTTTTCTTCACACTGCTAAGAACAACCTTGGCGATGTTCTACCTTCCCTCAGTCATCTTCCTCTTTCCGTTTTAATACTGAGCTCAGTGCCTCAGTCTGTCTGGCCTTCAGATACCTCTCTAAGTCTAAGACAAATCACGCTTCCAAGGTCTTCTGTTCCTGCCTTACAGCCTCCAAATGCAAGCACAATGAGCTAAAATTGCAAATGTAACATTAGTTTTGAGTTTAACACAAGCTGCGACAGAGCTAAAACAGTAACTATTTAGTTTACAAGACATCGTCTGATCCAATCTGTTGCTTAAGTCCTGTTATTGTTTAAATGAATGGTTGAATGATGTAAAATATTCAAGTCACCCTTAAAATGTTTGATTGGTTTGCTCATCCAGAGATGCATTTCAAATAGTAAATGTTTCAGAGTAAAATGCTAAATTATGAATAGATGTATGCGTCTGAGAGGTGACTAAGGACATCACTTATTGATTCTTTATTTTGGTTTGGCTGGCACTGGAAGGAAGCCATAGTACATTTTTTTTTGTCTCTGTGATCTAAACTTTTCCCCAATTCTTCACACCATAGAAAAAACCTCTTTCAGTTTTTCTAAGGGAAAGGAAACTAACTAATTAGTACAACATAATTATTAAGCAAGTAAGTCTGAAATAAAAACAAAAACAAAGCAGGTCCGAAGCATATAAAACATCAAAGCTATGCAGCTCTTTATGTAGCTGTAATTCTTTTGGCAGATGGACAAGTGATTTCACTAGCACCTTCACTGCAAGAAAAACATGGCCAGGGAAATGAAAACATTATACAGAGGCAGTGAATGTGAATTGGACGTTAGACAAGAGAAAGTTCTGATTTACAAGGATATGCATTAAATTTGCAACCAGCCGTGCTACACACCACGGGGACACATTCATCTCACACCTTCACTTGCTGCCAGGCAGAAACAGGAAAACAGAAAAAGAGGGAGGACAGAAATATTGCACAGAAAAGGTAATTGTGAGAGGATATTTGATTTTCAAACAGTCAGTTTGAAAATTCATGACTTGGCAGAACATGTTTGCCCGTTTGAAATCGAGCTCAAAATTTTCTTTTTGCCTTGTCGAGTCCAAACCATGGAACAGTAACAGTCGTCCAACCACGCACACAAAACAAGTTCAATCAACTTAAGTGCAGTTAGCTCACAGATACAGAGTTAAACAGTTAATCCCACTCGCTTCAAACGACACATTTCCTAACAAAGGTTCATTGGGTAAGAAATAATTCATAGTCAAAGTTGAGTAAACACCTTGTCAGTCTTAAAACCCACTCTGTGTAGCACCACATTCTGCCTACCCAGAGAGAAGTGTGTCTAATTGAAGAAGACATGATGTTTGTCCTCACGATTTGGGCCAGGGCCAAACGCTGAGCATCAGGAGGCAGGGCCCCTCCAGGCCATGGAGGCTCTAAGATTACCTCCCTCTGCTAGCTTACATCTTCACTAGCTTTGCAGCCATCCCCCAACCTCCCCTCTTTTTTTCTCTCCCTACATGAGGCCAATTTGTTGTGGCAGGCGTGCGTCTCAAGGTCCAGATCTTGTTACACAAATTTAGGTTTTGTTGGGGGATTTTGGACCTGCTCCAGACCAGATAGACGAGGCAGCGTGTATCTCCGAGGAGCGTGAGGCAGAGAAGACATGATATGGGCTGTTATGTTTGATGAGATTTAATAGGGTGGCCTTGTGTGGTGTACAAACAGCATAATCTGTAGGCTATAATGTTACAAATCACTTACTAAGTGCCATCTGAAGAACATTATTCCACTGCGTTCCACTTCATGGATCAAATAACTCCCCCCCAAAAAAAGCTCTGATAATCGTGCACAAAATTACACATATTGTACAAAACATGAAAACTATAAGTGAATAGTTATTCTTGTTGCCATTTCAGCTGCTGTTCATTTTAACTCTTTTCAGGACCCAGTCCCATGGTGCTCCTTTGCCACACTGTCAGGCTCGTCCTACCAAGACCACAGAACTAGGATTAGTTTAGAAAGTACTCATCCTTTCCTGGATAAAATCCCACTACAATCTCTGACACGGGAAGCAGTGGCCATGGGTTTTGTGCTCAGGAGGAAGAGAGGCTTCTGTGGTTTACACAGCTTTGCTTTTATCTCCCCTATTGTTGTTTTAGGGATTGGTTGGTTGATGAGGGTGAGCTGGGGTTGAAGTGTTGAACAGGGATGTCCGGCACTGATAACCATCTCCAGGCAGTATATTGCAAGTTTGATGATGGTACTGAGGCCATTACAGATGAGATAACATGTCTTTCATGGTTTGGTGGCTAACACATCAGTCATGTAAGCAACAGAAGCGCTCTTATCTAACAGTAGAAGTTCAATTTGAGGAATCTGACTAAATTATGAAGGCTTACAGAAAAATACCATACTGCCTTAAATCAGCTTCAAGTAATTTTAGGTTCTGATAATAAAGAAAAGACAGAGAAGTTTTCTTTCAACATTTCTTTTGAAGATTGATACACAATCTTTGCCAGTTCATTCAAAGATGCACCCGATTGGATAATTTTGAGGGAATTTCAAACAGTAAAAATGCTATAAACAAACACAGTGCTGTTCATCAGGGTGTCTTTTTTCACCTGATTAGTGCCGTATTTTATAGATAAACGTCTTTATACATGGTGTTTCCCATGTACCTGAGACCTGTTCAGAGACCTGAACATCGTGCTCGCCTCATTTATGTGTCTTTTGTTATAGGCCTCTGTGTCAATAAGTCCGGCAGGTAACATAGTCTGTATTCATCTGTTCTTTACAACAGTGGGCAGCAAGGCTGAGAACAGAGGGCAGAGAGAGCCCTTTAGAAAGTAAACAGACACCGGATTGAAGAAACAAGGAAGAAGGAGGCATCTGAAACATGTGGGCATTATGGGAATGTCAGATTGGACGGACAAAGACTAACTGTGATGGCTGGAAAGTATGGAATTGTCCCTCGTTGTTTGGAAAAGATTACACGATTATGACCCAAGTCATTTTCCCACAGACCTTAGGTAAAGCATTGTGAACTCATTTCACTGACAGACCTTTCAATGTACGGGCGGGGAGTGGGAAGACATGTTGATAAACTGGCCGGTCATTGTGAATGAACTTGCTGCCTGAATAGTAATCAGCTCACAGTCATAGGAGCACTTTTTCTTTCAGTTCTTGGGCGTCTTCAGGCTGTATCAGATTCTTTCACGTACAGTAAACGCAGCTTTTGGCCTGACATAAGCATTCATGCAGCGCCAAGCTGTACTAGCAATAACTGAAGACTGCAGTGGGATGCAGAGTAAAAGAAGCATGAAAGTCTGCTGAAAATGTGACATATTACTGTCATTAACAGCATTATCATGCCGGACTATAGTTATAATGCTGTTACACTGGCTGACAAGCAGAGGATTTAAAGAGAGCTGTATTTCTCTGCCAGACTCTTAAACATCTCATTTTCCATTAACATGAGACCTAGAGCAGCGTGTGTCACAGAAGGACATAAATCTCCTGTTTCCCTTCCCCCTCCCCCGGCCTCGCACAGTGTGGAGGAAGAGAATACAATCCAGCCGGAGCAGCTCTCTGTCTGACTCTACAGTCTGCTGCTGAACAAGAAAGCAACTGTCTCTTAAACTCCAAGAGCTCGTCACTCCATGCTAAAATTGTCAACTTTTTTTTTTCTCGTGTCCCCTCCGTTTCTAAACACTTTGCATTCAGCCACAGTTCCAATCGCACAATCAAAATCACGTCAAGTCCCCAAATCTCAGTCTGCCCCTCAAGAGACGGCCCAGATATACCCCAGTGCTCCATCCCCAGCTTTAGCAAAGCAGTCATTAGCCGCTCATCCCCTCGCGAAAGGGCCTCACAAAAGCAGTGATGGATGACTCCTCTCAGTCGTCTCTCTTGTGGCAGAAGGGAGCATGCTGCTCCACCAAAGACCCTGCTGCCTGCTGTCTAATCTGCTCCAGAGATGACATGCAATCAGCTAGGAAAGAGCCCATTTAAAGCACTATCCTGTGCTCTTAAAGGGGTATCGGAGACTGGCAAATGGTCGTCCGGGGCCTTTTTAATGGGTGTCTAGTTCTGCGTTCTCACGGGGACACCAAGCACACTAAAGGGTAGGAGAAGGAGATTCCTGGTGGTCTATTTAAGTTCTGGTCAAAGACCGACTTCCATGTTTCCAATTTTAAACTGGTCTAAAGAGATCCTCTGGGGATGAGATGAAGATTGTGGGGTGATAAAGAGGGAGACTGAGATCAGAGAGTGATACCCTGCAACCCAGCATCCCCACTCTCCCTCACACACTTTTCACTTCACCTTTTGGGAACATTTGTGTTCTAAGCTGTCATAAGGTCAATATTTCAGTTTTTTTCCATCCTTTTCTCTCCCCATACACTATAGTTGTGCTTGCACCAGCTAGAAAACATAATTCAACTTTATCATGAATGTTTTTATGAAGCAGGATCACAGTCACAGTCGGGCTGTCAAAGTTTCACAGCCTGACTCCCCACCCCGATCAGCACCCTGAAAGGGCGGTGTAACTATGGCAAGCTGCTCCTCGCGTTGCTGCTGAAAGAGAGTTTCTCTGGTGCCAACAGTCTCTTTTATCAGGGAAACACGGGCATCCTTTTGGAGTCCATTTTCAACAAATCGTTCGTACGCGTCACCGACAGGAAGTCCCAGCAGTCTCATTCATTCCAACTGAGTTTCACTTCAGACAACTCAGTTTTTGATTTCAGTTATTTCAGTTGTTTCTGCTCTTCAAAAGCTACTTTTAAGTTAAGCTAAGTTTATTTTTCCAAGCTTCTGATCCATCTCAAGATTTATGCGTCCCTCGTCTTACTGACACAGTGACCTACGTACGCAGACGCTCACGCACACACGCATTATTTGGTCATTAAGTGTATTCTCATTAGTGGTGAATGGGTCTTGATTAGGGGCAAGTTCACACAATCCATCTGATGGCTATCCACAGGGACTGGGGGAGGATAGAGGGAGGCAGGAGAGCACCAGCCAGTCAATTAGATAGCCTTTAGACTTGGATGGTTCTGCTGAGGGGGTCACATTTGGACACTTCTGCCTCCCATTGCAGATTTCTTCCCTCCCACAGGCGCACATATCCTTCACTCTCAGAGCATAAGCACCTACACTTCAACAATCCTCTGTGGCACAATCTGTGCTGTGGCAGAAAACACAGTGTACAAGGTCAGAGAAGTCAGGCGTCATTACCTGGCCTTGACACTTGTATGTTCCTGTAATGTTTACTTGCACAGGTACTGCTGGAATGTACTTGTGGTATTGCAAACAACACTGAGTCACAAATGTTTTGCAGTTATTCTGTTAAAGGCTCGCTCTGATATGCACCAACTGGAAATATGAGCATTTAGTCTTTTACACAGGCTGAAATTACTAAAATGCTTAAAAGAATAACATTGTTAGATTCAAATATTGCATCAAAAAAACTTTTGTTAAAGGAGAAATTAGTTAAGTCGTCAACTTCACGCCTGTCTTGAGTGTTTTTCCCATATGAAAGGAAAAAAAAACAAAACAAAAAATACATAAAATAAAGACAGTAAAATCTACAGTAAATAGACACCGGGGTCCAAATTTATATGAGGTGTTGGTTGGATGGAAACAAGACAGCGATGTAGCAGTGTAGCAGAAGGCAGAGCGAAAGGTTCGGAAAATGTGCGGCTGACTCCAGCTTATCCTGAGGTGACACCAGACTCAAACGGCATTCTCATATGTCTGGACTGGACTTGGGGCTTGGGGTCTGGCCAGTACCCATCACCAGACACTGCTGCTGGGCATGGAGCTGAAGCCTCCGCTCTGAACTCAGAGTCTCACAGTCAGCCGCGTGCAGTTTTGGTGTCTGCCAAAACGGGTGGCGTGGAGTGGATGAAGAAAAAACAGTGGGGTTAGTATGGGTGCAGGAAGGTGCTGCAAAGAAGCTGAATAACATCAATAGAGGAACCATAGTAGTCAGTGTAGTTGCATTCAGTTGGTATGAATGACAGGTATGCAAGTCACCCTCCAGATTGACCAGTGTTCTCCCATAAATAAATAAAGGCAAGGCAAGGGTTGGAATAAGCCGAACAGGAGACATGACAGGCACCGGCCAATCAAAATGAAATGAAGAAAGACAGAGTGGGTGAGTGAATTGAAAAATAGACGTAGACATAGCAGAGAAAAAGAGGCACGACAGGGCGCTGGCTTGGCTGTGTCCCACTGAGAAATCTCCAAACCGCTGCGTCTCCAGAGGAAAATGTTTTCACCATTCCCTAAGTGCCCATTAACTGTCTATTCCCATTCCAGCATCGCTCCGCGCCGTGCTCCGGCACAGTGGGAGCTGTGGCCGGAGCCGCCCACGGTATTCCAGGGAGGCCGGGCCGAGCTGAGGGAAGCAAAGAAGGGTAGAAAGCTGTGGAGGCTCCCTGGTGCGTGAAGACATGTAGGTCAGTCCTTATGCACACAATGCACACGGAGAAAGTGGGAGATGTAATAAACAGATGGCGTACCCCGGCTTAAATTCCCCTCTGCTCTTTCGGTTTTAAATGAGGATGTTAATGCATTCATCATCGCTTTGTTGCACATTTCTGTTCTGCCTTTCCCCTCTTAAAAAGACAGAAGAACAAAATGGTGAGTGTTGTTACGGGGTGGCAGGGCGAGGTGCCAGAACTATTTACAAGTATTAGTAGCTTATTTACTTTCTGCCATTTCCATCATAGATTTGAACATCTGAGGGTTAGCGAGATTGCACCCCAATTAGGCTCTGATAACTAATCAATAGCTGCATATTCGGCGAGCAGGAAGTAAACGATTAGGCCCCTGGGAAAAGCAGTTCAAATTACACTGTTGTCAATGTTGAGAGCGGAGTGAGGGAGACAGAGGGAGAGAGCGCAAGGGTTGGAAGGGCAAAGAGACACGAACCCAGGGTTACGGGGTGCTGAAGATGTGCCCGTGTCGCTGCTGTTGCTCCCCTTTTTAGTGAGAAAATGCGTCATTGCAGCTCGCTCACGGTTTTAATCGAGTGGTACAACTCAGAACTCTGTGACCCCGAACCCGTCTCCATCAAAAATAAAGGAAAGAAAAGACAAGTGGTGGAAGAGCGGAGGAAATGAGTAACGCCTCGTCACTGCAGTTTGCTGAAGGGGTCGATCTGTACCTCCCAGGCTGAATTATGTGGTGCGCAGAGTGAATAACTGGTAGAGGGAGCCTGTTCCTACAACAGCCAGCGCAGCCAGAAGCAGACCACGGACAAGGACACCACAAGTGGAAACAGGAAGAAGCACTGCAACTCCTCCAAGCCCATGCCTTTATTTATGTATTTATTGTACCACGCGAAAACCACAAATATGAGGGAAAATATGCAAGCCGATGCCAGCATAAGTCTATTTTTAAGTGCTATCCCTTACCATTAGTGCTGGGCTTCCTTAAATTGATTCATATCTTTTTATTTTTCAGTGCTTAGAACCATTTTTATTTGGCACCCAATTTGGCAAATTCCCGCAGGGCTTGATTAACTTTTGCCTACACACCAGAAAGAAATTCATGATTAAATATATTTCTATGGAAATAAAAGAAAATTCTGATATTCAAATGAGAATGGCTCTTTGAGGTAACAAGTCGGAAACCCCCTTAGATTTCCACGCCCATAAACCTTTCCTTTAAAGTATTATAAGTAGTAATCCCTTGATTTTATCTCTGTCTTTTGTCTTTTTTTCCCCTCCGCTGTCAAATGTCATCTCCAAGCCGATCAATAGTTTAAGGAACCACTCAAAGCCATTCCCTATCAAAGCATGGTGCTCTGGAGCATGTTCTGGGCCATCCTCTATGAGTAGATAGATTAGCCCTGTCTCCATCGGCTCTCAATCAAACTGGTGAGACGGGGGCCAGTCCGGTGTCAAACTGAGTGGATCAAAGGAGAACATTTCAAAGAGGAATAGTGGAAAAAAATGTGTCAAATTAGCATTTGAAAAAGCATTTGTTTTGTACAATAATCACATGATGTGATGCCATTTTTAATCAAGAGTTTAATCCCTCGAACTGGCCTCGTGTGATGATGCTGATAATTATATTGTACAGTGCAGTTACAATATATCGTCATGTTTTAGAAAAGTACACAAAGTAGACAGTAGACATCAGTAAGTAACATCATTAGAAAGTATATTTGAATATATTTAGCAACTTTAATTGTAATGAGAAAGTAAGAGGAATCTGAAGTTTTACTTTAGAAGAGCGAAGATTGAAAAAAAAAATCAATTGATTACAGTCTTTATCCTTTGATGCAGCCTAATCCAAGTCTTAGTGAGAGAGTGTTGGGAGTAAAGCATCTGCATATGGAGAAGTTTTGGGCTTGAGGTGCCGCTTTTTGCTATTAGTGATGCATTGCATTAATCTCTTATGCTGTCAGAGTTAATGAAACAGGGAGATGGATGTTTGACGTATGCTGTGTGTGCCTGCGTGTGTTTGTGTGTGTGCGCGCCCATGTGTGTGTTCGTGCCTGCTGTCTGCATGTGTGCGTGCCCTTAAACCTCTGGCTCAGTC
>JAOXYL010000001.1:22329651-22343021 GCA_028564955.1 Terapon puta | reverse complement strand
CACAAAAGAAGTTCTAAATAAAAAAATGAGAATTCAGTCATTGTGAATGTGATACCTGAGAACGGGCTCTACGGGGTGAAACAGTAAGCTCCCCTTGAAGTTCTCTGGGTTGCTCACCCATATTGTAATTTTTGTGGCTTAAGGCCGTGCGAGCTGGCAGAACACCACAGCACAGAAGCTCCTTCCTTATTGCTGTACGACCCCACAGCGTCACACACCAGGGCGGATTTTATATAATTAAATAAAGCCCTTTAAAGACATCTTTTACAGCCCCACGTGACCTCATCTCATGAAGGATCTCCTTTGTTTTTGCGTCTAATCGCAGCCTCTTAAACTTTTAATGGCAGCCAGTAAAATATCGATAACTAATATCAGCTGGAGGCTGGGCTGGGTTTTTGGCAGGTTGCAGGAGGCCCCCTTCTGGGCCGTGTCCTGCCTAACTGGCAGGTATCCAGGGACCTGAGGGCATACAGATGTGTACAGGGCCCAAACATTACGCCTCAAAGAGAAGAGACACTGAGTGATGGCACTGAGTAACTGAGTAAAAGTATCCTGTGTGTGATAGTTTTTTTTTTTTTTTTAGACTACCTTATGTCACAGGTTTGTTTGACTGACAGGTGAGGTAAACAAAAGTTAAATCCATAGATCAGCAGTCTGCTTCTTGCCCCGCAGGGTCAGTTACCTGACAAAGACACCCTGCTGATTCTGACAGCCCTGAGGCGGTACTTACCTCCATACGGTGTACACAACACTGGCATGACAGGCAAACACAGCATATTCGCTGGCATTTAGCCCAAAGGCACACAAACACAGGTCAGTCCTCACTTAGAGTTACCCTCATTAAGTGTCAAAACTGCAATGAGCTGCAGAAAGCAGACACGAGTGAATTTATAAAAGCATTAGCATGGCTGCAGATATGTAGAAACTGTCTAGTCAATATTTGCGTGTCCATTTCCGCGCGGCAAAACAAAAAAACCGGCAAACCGTCACACGACGCTAACTATCAAAAGCAGTTTAACAGCAAGTGGAGTACGGGAGCAGGAGCAACATCAGAACGTGTTAAACCATTTCAAAACCGAGAGACCTTGTATGGTGAAAGGAAAAGATAAAAAGACTATGTTTACTCTCTTTGTAGATTCCAGGGAGATCTCTCATTTATCTCTCTCCTTAAACACAGTGGTTCACCCTGCTGCTAAAAGCCCACCTCAGCAGTTTCTCTCCCTCTCCTTACCCTTTAATATTGATGATTCTCACAGGATAAAATAAGTTAAGTGGAGATATGGTAATCCCTCCTCTGCTTGCTGAACTCGTTTGTTTACTCTGGGGTGACTCCGGTGATGTAGCTACGCCTTTCTAGTCGCATATAATTTCACGTTTAGCAAATGCTCCCCTCTTTAATGTGCCCACTATCAAGGTCATGAATAGCTAAATTTCTTCAGCCTCTGGAATTAATTATTCACAGATAAAAAGCAAGCGAGAGCTCTCTCTGAAACGTGCTGGCAGCACTTACCTCTTTGTCCAGAATATATTCGACCACTTCCAGATGCCTCGTGGTTCGCTTACTTAAATTTACACTGCGTTTGTTTCTTCTCTTTGTAGGAAATAATTAAAAATATATATGTCTAGCGTGTGGGGAGCATGGTGGAACCCTACAAGCGTAAACCAAGGTGATGGAATTTATCACTTTCCGAAACGTTTTGGTTATGGCTGTGTGGACTTGGAGATCTGGGAAAAAGCTTACATGGCACGGAAGTTTGAAATCCAATATTCTTCTCCAGCCTGCTGTTCAAAGAACTGAATATTTTGTGCTCAGTCACTGTCAGACTAAAGAACAAACTAATTCAACGTGTTCGTGTGAGAGAAGTCTTCACCTGAGCATGAAATAAGTACGGACCAGATTTATTTCTTGGTAATAAGAGCAATTATTGTGCACGGGATAGCTGGATTCCTACTCAAGGTTATAGCAGTGATAGGCCAGGACACCCCGTGGATCCACTCTGTCCAAACATTGGAAATGGACTGTGAATTCCCCTAGATTAGGGCCTAGCTTCATTGTATAGTCTGTTTGATAAGGGATTAAACTCAGTAAATCCGTTACATCATATGGGACTCCGTGTTTGAGTTACCCTCTGCATTTTAGAGCTGTTATTCTCCTCGTTCTCACTTTTCTCCTATTTTACAGCTTTGGCAGAGAACTGGTATAAATATGCTTTTTTATATTGCCCTTGGCAGTGAGACATTGTAAGCATACCAGAATTGACAGAAAAGAACATTTTTTTTCCCTTTTTCCCATCTGTCTATCAGTACCAGTACAAGCAGAAATAAAGATAACAAATATTTTATGTGCATCCAATTATACATAAGTAGAATATTCAGATATTGGAGTATAACAAGGGATACCTGTCTAACAAAATAACAGACCCGCTGAGACACAAGTTACCTCTGCACGGAGACAGTCGAAAAATGTTGAGCCATTAACTGTTTACAATGGCATCTCCCAGCCAGCCACTGGTCACAAGATGATGGTGCTCAGGTTGTAAACAGAATGAGCAGTCAAGTTAATGACATTAAGCCATTTAAGATCAAGGTTCAGTACGTCTCAAATCACACAGACTCGGTCGCATGACGTGCCTTTCTATGAAAGCCATTTCTCCGAAATCCATTGAGCACAGTTTTGGAGATTGTCCGACCTCGCAGTGTCACCACACCGTCAAAGAGCTGTCAAGATGCACGGCTGAGATACAGACGAGATTATTCAGTACTTGTCTCTTTATAAACACTTAAGATAAGTCACAAGGAAACCTTTAAGAAGGAAAGAACATACACTAAAGAGCATGCTCATTGACGTAATTGTTAACTTACAACTGAAATTTTGCCTCTGTGTTTGTCTTCCATGATCAGCTGTGCACTTAGTTACTGATCTATTATAAACAATAGTGGGAATGTGCTGTATGTGACTTAAAATAAGGAGGAGCTCATCCTGTCAGTGTGTTTTGTTATCTCATATATCAAATTGGTCAATAAACAATTCCAATAAATATCAGATAAATAATTTTTATGTTGAATTGTGTGACCCCTCTCGAGGTCAAGAAGAGAGACAGATTTGTGCCGTGCATTGGTTTTCATTTCCCCTCTGTGCCGTTGGTACTAAGAGCACGAGGTAAATGATATTGACATATTTTGTATTTACACGTGCACATGCACATAAAGCAAAGGCAGTAAAGGCTCTCATAGATAAACTCATCCTCACAGCAAGGCCTCTGCAAAGACAGACACCCCGGTAAGAACAATCCATTTCGGCTACAGCCAGCGTTTGCAATTAAGCTTCATCTTCACTGCGATGTTGTCAAATTCTCATGCACTGCCTTCTCTTTGAATGAATCACCTGTACAGTTTAATTACTGAGTCTCTTTCCCCGAGCCCACCCACCACCATCAGCCTTCCTCTTGCAGGCCACATTATCCAACTAGGGCAATTTCCCCCCAGCAACCCCATCTCTAATGCATGGTTGCTTTAAACAAGACTGATGATGGCCAATAAAAGTGTTAGAGCGAAGCTGTATAAATGCTCTGTGGGTGTTTTGAAATCCAAACAGGAAGCAAAGGCGAGTCTGTGACGGCTTGAAGCCGATGACATTACATGTCTTCCAGGTATATTGGGTTAAGCTCTGGGTGCTGAATCAGCCCAGACAGAGGTGGAACTCCAGAAGTCTGATTTATCAAAATCAGTCATTAATCAGCCTCAGAGCAGCTCCTTCCGCGGGTGCCAGGCAGATTGCGGTGCACACATTTGAGGTGATGCTTTTCAGGCTTGGCCTCGATTGAGGGCATGCCTTTGCTTGTGCTGCGTTCATTCAAAGTCTTTGGTTTCTCACTTGTGTAGTGAAATAACCTGCCCATTTCTTTTCTTCTTTTCTTTTTGCTGAACCTTTTTTTTTCATGTGCTTTTTCTTATCTTTGACCATTTTAACCTTCAACAGATAACAATTCTACAAATGAAATACATACATTATAAAATATTGTTATTATTCATTTCTCCAAGTTAAAACACACATTTCTGTGATAAGTGTTCTATTTTTATCTGCCTCGCCCACACTGACTCTTCATCTGTATCACATAGTAGACATCCCTAAACTAATTAACATTATACAGTCCTTTCCTGGAAATGCTTGTGACTCAGTGGCTTTGAAATCATTTACTGCATTAGTATAAAAGTAGTTTTGCAAAATTTCCTAAAATCATATGTATTTGTCCAAATCCTTGGTGCATCACTGTTCAGGATTTGATCTTATTGCCTTCCTTGCACATATGAATGACAGAAAGCCAGAGTGTTTTTCAGGGACTGTGCTGCACTGCGAGTGACTCTGACCAAGGAGAGGAGACGAGTAATTGTGCTGAAGAAGCTGTGGGGCTTCATGGTGTGTGCTCAAGTTGCAGTTTTATTAATCAACAATAAACAGAACGAAAATGAAAGAAGTACGAGAAGAGAGTTTGTGGTTGTACTCTGAGTACTGCGAAGCGTGCTGACTCTGTTGTGGGAATTTTTTTTTGTGTGCAAATTGCCTGAATTTTGAACTTACAGTACTGATTACAGCGGCTGCTACAGCTGCTGGTTGTTGTTGCAAGCGTGTCTCACTTTTTCAAATTAACTCCACAAAATGAGATAAAGGATGGGCTTTCTCTAAAACACAGACTAGCGTGAGCATACCCTGAAGCTGTAAGTATCAATATGTGTATTGTATAGACTAGACAGCTGTGTGTTGTGGCAGGGCATTCTTTAACTCCCCACAGTGTGTCTGACAAAGCCATAGATTTCTCAAAGGAACCTGCTGCTTATGTGAGGGATGACTGATACATGTTGTAGCGAGAGTATGTGGAAGGGATTGCTAATAAGCTTTTCCAGATCAATAAATGACTGTATGCTGCAAATTAAACTGTAAATCTCGTCAGAGATGGTGAATAATTCTTATGTCAAGCACCGGGCCTAACAAATGTGTTTGTTTCCCCTGGAGATTTACTGAAAATCATAACAGTGTTTTTATTCAAGGGATAGTGCAAAGGCAGTTCATTCAGACGGATACAGTTGTTTTAATATGTCAAAATACACCGCAGGTTCATGCACCTTTTCCAGGTAGGACTTGACCAATAAATCACTTTATGTCTTGGGGGCAAACTGGAGCATGATAACAGGGCATGGCGTCTAATAGCTGGAGCATGAAAACCAGATTCTATGGCAAGCAGGTAAGCACGATGCACAAACAGAGTCTGATTAACCGAGCGTTACCCTCTGCGATAGGAGCGGCACTGTGAAAATAGCAAGAGTCCTGTATCAACTTACAGTCAGAGTTGTGTATTAACCTATCAGAACATGTTTTAACAAGGAGAGAGCATTAACATCACTGTGTGAGTACGTGCAGGGCACGCTGAAGACAGCACTGACATTGTGGTTTTACTTGTTATGTAATGACTTAATTACGGCCTTGTGGCTGTAAATATACAAAGTTTTTTTTTTCCTGTTGTTTCCATTATACTTTTAGTGATGTATGTCAGGCACAGGCGCAGAGCTTTCTCCAGTTCTGGCACATTAACGTGGATGATGAGATGGCCTGGTGTAATCCATTCTTCACTCTTCCTAGAAATACGCATTATTTCCCTTTCCAGGATTTGGTGGAATCGAATTCTTTATTTGGGGAAATTTGGAATGGCAAGCATTATATTAAAAGAGGATCATGTTCTCAAACCAGTTCCAACCACTGGTGCTCATAGCTGTCCTACTTGGGAGTATCCCTTGGAGCTGCGGTCATGAGACCTCAGGAGAACATCGTTGCCCTGTGGCTTTGCGCTGACCACGAATGTGAACACGGCCCGGCAGCGACTGGACAGAGCTGTGCCTTTTGGCAGCACTCGTCCTGGAGAATAGAGAGGTTAGCACAATTAGATGAAGCTCACCATGGTAGTACATATGTCATGTGTTGTCCCACTTTCTTTTTGTGGTGCTTGTGATGAAACTTCTTTTGCCTTTCCGTTCTGCGGTAGAGGTCCCAGGTCCAGAGGCCAAATCTCTGGTGGGTAGCCATAAGTCACGTCTGGGTTTAGCACATTGCTGAGGCTGGCTGAGGTTCGCTGTGGAACCACAGCCTAATTCGCCCAGCACTGTGAGGAGACGGTCCGTCTACAGCCCAGAGCCATGACCAACCAGTGGCTTTACTGTGGGGCTGCACGCCAGAGATATTATCCCCTTTCCCTCCTTGCTGTATCACCCCCCTCAGCCAACTTTTGGCTCTTGCCTATTTTTTTCATTTTTTAAATTTTATTTCATGTCTGTTGAGTTTCGGGCCATGGGTTTTGGGCTTCACATACATGTGTTTACTGTGCATTCTCAGCTCAGTATGGCACTGAACGTCTATTTTTAAATGTTCTCTACTATCACTTATTAGCCCTCAGATCTCTTTGCTATTCAGGCAGACTTGCTAAGTTGTGCTTTATCTACGGCTATAATAAACACATGTGACAGGGTTCCACTGCCAAATGACAAGTGAGATAAATGTGTGTGTGAACATTTCACTCAAGTGCTTTACAATACTTGAAAAGATAATCCATTTCCAAGGAGAGAGGAGTGGGTGGGAGAGTTTGGGATTTAAACAGCACAATAATCTCCCCATATCTCCTCCACGACACGGCACACTCTCTCCCCGCCACTTACTGGAGATGTGTGGATGTGATAACAGAGAGTAAACATACTCGGGCTGCATGTTCCAGTGTGCTCTCGCACGGTCGCACACTCTCACACACACACACACACACACACATACTCCTTTCAAATCATTCCCTGGTGCCACCGCAGCTACTTTACAAATAATGGCCCCCATGTGTGTTCAGGGCTCCAAGGCTGTGTGAGGCAGGGGGACTGGGCTCTGTGCCCAGTCTCAAACCCTGTCAAGATCACTGTAAATTTCTTCTCGTTTTCAGCAGCTGTAATTTAAGGGCCAGATGTGCAGGAGACTGAGGACAGAGTCAGATAAACAGCTTGTTACATATTTCTTTTCCATGCATATTATGGTACATGGATAGCCATTCGCCACACTCTCTGGTCAAAGCAAATTCCTTTCAGTCTAAACCTTCAATTGATAAGCTGTATACATGAGGTAGTCTGCTACACCATGTAGATCATATTTGCATTACACTGCACGAGTTCATGTCTGCATTAAAGTATCTCACCACTCTATTTTTACAAACAAAACATGCACTGTTTTAGTGTTTGTATACGCAAGGATGAGTTTTTATGTGACTGCAAATGAAATAAAATCACAAAATAATACACTGCTTGACTCTTCTACTTGGGTCTGCAGCACACACTTCTCATTTCAGAAAACAGAAAAGCATTTCAACAGCTAACACTAACATACCACCTTGTTTCATAAACATTAGTACAGAGGCTCCATTACTGTATATGTGACAGCACGCTCTCCTGCCTCTAATGGTCCAAGTTTCCTAGGCTTGAAAAATTCACAGTGGCGCCCATAGAGACATTGGCAGTGTAAACAGTGGGTTGTGCCGGGGAAAATGATGTTAAATCCTGAAAATCCACTCTAATTGAAAATATAATGGAGGATGAAGGGACACTGCTGGACTAGGTGGGACGCCTGACGAATGTGTGTGGACTGGATGTGTGGAGGAATCTCTCATGTCTTTTGGCAAGGAGGGGTAGCCCCACTGCTCGGGCCTCGTGTGAAAAGTCACACTTTATAAGTCAGAGCGATCGGGGAAGGACGCGGTGCTGCAGGTCGCAGAGGATCTGAGCAAGTCAGCGCAGAGAAATGTACGTTTTTCCAGCTGACAGGTGCTGATGCGAATCATGAAGAAAATGTAATCCCTGCGACAGAAATAACGGACTGAAATGACCTACCTTGATTTTGATTTGACAGCCGGGCAAGGCCGTCGCTTACATATTTATTATCTCAGAACGTCAGCCGTATCTTGATTATTACGTATGTCCGTACACGAGAGCGTATCCCTAATCACGTCTTTGTCTGTGTGCGTTGAAGCGTGACCTATACCGGGCCCATCATGCACATTCTCGCGCTGCCCCCACCTCCTGCTTCTCATTTCATTTCATCCTGTGGTGCAGCCAGTTTCAGCTCGCAGCCTCTACATACACACAAGATTAATGCCGCTTAATTAAGAGTACAAAGTGACTAATTGGGGGCGCATGTCAGAGGTATATGTGTAATTTGTACATCAGTAATGATAAGTTTAGGGAGATCCCTTGTGTCAAAACATATTTAATTGCGGCAGGGATTTATAGCATTGGTTGTTAATGCCAGGGTAATTACAGATGTAGGGAGACACATGAAAACACACACACATGCACATGCAGTGAGCGTTTTTAAATCAGGTCTGTGTCTTTTAACCTTTGTGTATCTAACATGGTCTTATTAAATTTCATGAAATGCGCACATTCAAATTAAACAGGACATCGTTGAGTGTCGTGGACATCAGTCATGTAAGCAATTTTTTTTCCCCCCACTACCAGAAAATGGATTCTAACAATATCACAGATTAGACACGGCAGTTTGTCTCATGATGGAGGTAAGCTCAGTTAAGTCCTAGTGAAGAAAGCAAGTAACTACACATGTTACATCATGAAACGTGAAGCTTTCTGTGTACACAACAGCAAAGCGTGACTGAACAAGCAACATAAAACATTAAATTTGGTTAGAAATTAAAATGTCGCAGTTGCAAACTTCATTGCATTTGCGTAAAGTGGGGCTTTGAGGTTACAGCACACGCTTCCCTTAATCTCACATTCTGTACACAGAGTCCACATCTGAATATGACAATACGAAGCCTGTTTCACAAAGGTTGAGGAGGCAAGTGTTTATCTATAACAGAGATCTTGGTGATCTTCCAGTTTTAAATGTAATGTCAGACTTGGCCAAACCAGATTTATGTAAACAAATTCTACGTTGAAGGAGGAAGAATCTAGTCTTTATGTTTTTTTTTCTTTTAGTTTTGTGTAAGTGAGTCATTGTGATACTGCCTGAAGCAATCAGCTGCAGTTGCTGTTGACACAGAGAAGCATCATGCAGTCTAAATCAAGCTTGTTTTTTATATATGCACGCACACACTACACACACACACAAACACACGTCTTTCTGTCCGGTGTGTGTATGCTGTGCATGATATATTGGGCACTTATAAGTGTGTGTGTGTGTGTGTGTGTGTGTGTGTGTGCATCCTGTAAAAATGGTTGCTACATCGGCCATGGCCAGACAGTCTGTGACCACACAGAGAGTAGCAGCAGGAGGTCGACACCTCCCTGGTTTACAGCCTTCTGAGGAGGGAGCCTCATTTTCTCCCGGTGCTGGCTTCACTCTTTATTTTTCTGCTTATAGTACGAGCACTAATATTAGATCAGCCGGGACTGCTGCTCGATAGAAAATGCTTTATGCTTGTTAAAATAATTGCTCTCAGTTTTCCAACTCATAAAATTGCCTTTGTAATTCGGTGGGGAATGTATCTTCTGAGACAATCACTCTCACGCCAGAGCGATGGCAACAGTTTTAATTAGTGGCATTGAATTTCCGCAGAAATGAATCCTGGGCGCTGCACAGAGCGGTAATTGTTGAGGTAATAGTCTTATTAATTCTGCCACACTTATGGGGGCAAACAGCAACACCAACCTCCTCCCCCCCCACACACACACACATACACCTCTTCAGGGGCGATTTTGGCATTCCGACTTAATGGAATTCAAGTCACTGAATACGTGGATAATCATTTTTGTCCTCTCTTGCCATAGCTCTGGCTAGCGGGCCGGTATGGAAACATGCCGTTGGATGCTGGCAAGGCCCCACTGTGCTGCTTACAAAGGCCACGGCTCCGCTAGTCCTCCTGAAGAATTCCACCTAGAATTCCTTTGTGCCACGGGGCTCCTCGCTGTACGTCGGTTGCTACAGAGGGCTTTCACAGGCATGGACCCTACTGGTGTAATCCCATAATCCTGCTGCACAGGGGTCTCAGAACTGGGGTGGAAAGTGGGGTGGGGTAGTGTGCTTTAATTAAGATCTGAAAAGGGGGCAATAATGTTGATGAACAGAGGAGAGAAATTGAAGTAATGGGTGAAACTTGAGAAAGAGGTACTGTGTAAGAGAAAACACGTTTACATAAGATCCCCTCTGCACGGTGTGACTGTATAAAGCTTACCCAAAATGTACACACAGCTAAATACTTAATGACTCGCATAGTTTGTTGAGGAGGACAGCAATCATGAAAGAGTGCTGAAGCAGAATATTTAATTTATTGTTTGGATTAAAAAAAAAAAAAAACAGTTTCAAAATTGAATGTTGCAGGCCAACACTCACAGGGTCTGTGCTTAATGAAAAGCCTACACTTCAATACAAATCACCTTATTTACTTCATCTGTCCTTTCTTGTTGCGTCTGTTTTCATTTCCTTCAGTTGCTCTGCATTATTGCCTCCTCTCCTGGGCTATTGATTTTGGTGAATATGGTTATTACAACATAAAAACCTCTGAGTCTCCATCTATTCATTGTACCATAGGAACCAGGCTAAAAAAAGAGTAGTAACCAATCTCATCTCCAATTTACATTCACTTTAGCTGGAAAACATTCATTTCTGTGTAGACAATCAATATCACTTACAGAATAATTGGAATGTTATTAATCTAGCAATATTCCTGTGTGGATGTGTATTATCCTGCTATGGGTGCGTGCTGCTGGCAAACAGGGGAAAATACTGTTATTTATTTAAAAGTGCTTTTTCTTAATATTTACAGATTCTTCCACATAAAATATACTCAAATTATAAAAACTAACCCCCTAACCCCCCAACCCCCACCGATACCCACCCACCAACACACACACACACACACACACACTCACACACACACACACTGTATATGCTCTTAAAAGTGCCTAGCATTTCCTTCAAACCCGCATCCAGCTGAGAGTGTCTTGGGGCAATTTTGAATTTGGGTAAACTGTCAAAGGCCTCGGAGGCCAGGCAACAGGAAGCACCTGGGGTTCTCCTCGAGCTGGCAGCAATGCAGGACCAACCCTAATCCAATCACAGGATGACAGCAGGGCGGCTTCAGCCTGATGGATATTGCTCCTGTCAACACCAGACCACAGATCCATAGCTCCTCTGTATTGGTTGTTTGACTTTCTCACTTGTATTTCTCAGTGCACAGTCATTATGACTTTTTAATTCAGGCACACACACGTGGTAAAATTTCTCAAAGAATTGTGCTCAATACGGTATGGGCATATATCCTATCCTTTATCAAGTTATTTAAAACAGCTTGGCTGGTAGACTATTCACAGCGACACCTAATGAGACTCTCATAATGAAAGAATCATACAAGGCCAAAGGCCACATGTTCATTCATACTGAAATGCCTCCCTTATCAGAGTACAGTGTTGTAATCACATGACACGCACAGTTGACCCGAACAAGAGGCTTTTTTTTACTGACTGATAAAATCTAATTACATTTCAAAGGTTCCCAAAGCAGCACCAGCAGAAGGAAACACCCCTGTTACAATCACGATATGATAGCGTGTTTTTGCCTTCCTCTCGAAAGCATGTAGCACTTTAAGCTTCTGCATGAAAGGACCAGAGGAGAGGCTTCTGAAAGACTGGTTTCTCTTTTGATTCATATTCTGTAATCCAACGTTGATATTTACAATCTATTTATTATGAATGATATGCTATGTCCGGCACTCTGAGAGCTGTTTTGTTGAAAAAAGGTCACGAAACAGAGGACCACAGGACAAAGAAAATCATCTGTATACTGGGAACATGGCCTTAAACCTGATATGTGAAAGCCTGGCTGAAATACTTTGGCTCAGGTCTGACTGAAACACTGCCTTGACGAGTCTATGGGGTAAAAAACCTTTGACTCAGCCAGGAACCCTTGTAATTAGGTGTACTGCTGGATAGGCCCATTGTAATACAAAACTACATGACTACTTATTCTAAAGTCTTGCAAACCCACAGCTAAAAGGATAATGGCTCGGCCTTAGAGTGAAACATAGCTGAGCCACGGAATAAGAGATATTTAGTCCGATTGCTCCGCTGAATACAGAAAGTAAATCAAATAGGTTTAAATGAAGAGATTGGTTAATTACACTGAGTGTGCACGAACCAGTTAATAAGTGCAAGTTGAAGAGTAGATGATTCCCCGGTGAGCAGGCAGGATTACCTCTGTAATCTCTTCTGTCACATATAGTGATGCCCCAAATCTCCCCTCGCTCTGAGGAGCATTCAACCCGTCAATTGAAAGGGAAGGGGCCTTAACGAACACCTCTCTCGGCTGTGTAGCCCCCGCTGATGGTGTGTATGCTAAAGCTGGGAGATCAGGGTCCATTGCGGTGCAGACAGGGTGAGCTTTTATTCTTATATTCCTTTAAAGAAAAGAAAAACGCGTGTGTGTGTGTGTGTGTGCATCGGTGTGGGAGAGACGGCAAGCGCACTATCATTGAATGGGCGAGTTCTTCTTCCTTACAACATAATGGCCGCGTTAAAACTGTTCTGCCACATTGTGCGCAAAGTGATTTAAATAATTTCACACAAAAAAAATTGCTAAAATGAAACGTTACAGATAAGTCATGTTAACTGTGAATTGAAGAAATGTAATAGTACGAGCAATATGTTAATATTCCAATCCCCAGTTGGAGTAAAGGGACTGAGGGTAGGAGCCCTGCTTCTCTTATGCATTATCATAAATCATAGTAGGCCTATTTAGTCATTCAATACCACACTGTCCCCTAGGACCATAATCTGTTTACAGGAGCACTGCAGCTTTGCATAGTACTTTCAAATCCATACCAAATGCATTTTTAATTGGTAAATAAATGCAAAATGCATGCTAACAGGCAATTGTAGCAGTGCTCCTGAATGCTTAAATATGGTTCTAAGCATGATGTTCACGTTATGGATTTTGCATCACCGTGTGTTTCCAAGGTGATTTATAATCAAGCGTCCAGTCTCTGTTGAAGCATAATGGAGGGTCCTGAACCAAGCTATGACTTCATCACATTTCAACATGAATATTGAAGATATCACAGAGGCTCTGAAGGAGAACCCTCATAAATTGTGCTCAAGAATATACTGTATATCCAACTCGCTATATTTCTTCTGCTTCATTTTTTTAAAGCCACTGCCACTGTATATTATCAGCACTCACCAGGGGTCAATGTCACAGCAGATGAATATAGGAGAATGCATCCTACGTAATACTGCAGGGCGCCATCTAAAATATCATTGCAAGGAAAAATCATCTTGACACAACCTCTTTTGTTTTAACCATTAGAGAATATAAGAGCATTAGCTTTTTATAGCAAAATGCT
>JAOXYL010000001.1:22198712-22217435 GCA_028564955.1 Terapon puta | reverse complement strand
TCATATATATACACACACACACACACACATATATATATATATATATATATATATATATATATATATATATATATATACATATATACATGGACGGGGATTCGAACCATCCACTACACTACTCTGTAACTCAGACATCCAGACATTGCAGGAGTTTATGGTGTTTTGCCATATAGTTTAGAATTTGAAGGAAAGGTATTAAATCGCGCATTTCTGTGTGACCAAGTGTCACTGACTGTCATTTAGCAGTCAGATTGTGATCGAACTGTCTTGCACTATCTCGGAAATGCAAGACTGCACAACAGTATTGTGAGTTATCATTCACATGATGCCTCTCGGGGAGTTTCTGGTTTCAACTTTGGGTCGTTTTACCTTTTAACTTTTTGTTGGAGGATGCTTTTTGCTCTGATTTAATCTTCAGGACTGCAATTCAGAAATCAATATATGGCTCTCAAGTATGCAGAGAACTCAGACTGAGGATACTGATTTGATTTTGCTCTTGACCTGTTAAATAACGACACTGTGTGCTGGAAGTGAGCCCATTGTCAGGGGTCTCTGAACCCCAAGGGCCAACTATATCCTGCTGCGGTGGAATTGCCCTGTCGCAGTCCCTCACACTGAGGATATCAGCCATGAAATTGGCTCAAGGCGAGCTGAGGGTGTAGTCTTTGAATACTGCCTCAGTGAAATAATACCCGAGTAGTGCGTGGTTCTACCATTGGCACAGAAAACCTTAGCAACCCTCACGTGTTTTCCTTTTCTTCCACTACTGGAACAGCTGTGCAGGGTGGTTGCTCCTCATGCCCACGAGACCTTGTGCTTGTGCTTGGATGTAAATGGTGAAACTCAAAGCAGTTTCTCTTATCTCTCAATCTGTGAGAGTGTTTACTGAACTGGACATGGAAAACTCAAAAATACTTTTGGCTGTATTGTTGTGTCCATTTTAAGTAAAAATAAGTTTGCATGAAAGTTTGGAGTGAAAGTTTAGAGTGTGGGTTTCTTGAAATATCCAAAATTGTACAATAATATAGGACAAATTACTGTGATAGCTTGTGAAAGTAATGCTGTTTGGCAGTCAACTCAGGTCTCAGGTGGCATATTTCATAAGCCTAGACCACCAAAAATAAACTCGATCTGTGACAAACAAAGATACATGTGTTATGTTGTCTTTGGCACAGGTGGCTGTGTAGCTGAAAAATATATTCTTGTCAGTTTGCATGTAAAGCAATGTGTGCGAATGCATTTCCATATGTAAGATTCATGTCGTCATGCATGTTGACCTGTGCTGCACCTGAGCCTGTTATTGACAGGGTGGCGTAATCGCATGCCTGCTCATGCATTCTTTGGTTTTCAAATGCCACACTGGTCACATTGTAAGTGATTCTGAACATCTGTGCATGTCAATGCACACACACACACACGTGTGTATGCTTGTGCGTATGCATGTGCGTTTTTTGTTTGTATGACCACTGCTGACACAAACACAGAGCACTCTGTGTGCACGTCAATTACTGCAGCAGATCAGAGGAGGCTCATGGTTTCTGTTTGAAAAAATAGGCTCATCTCAACCATATTTGCGCAGTGAGGCAATAAGCACAGTTTGTACTGGCCTCTGCAATCTTCATCAATCTATTTAGCACTGAACGAACATATGATAATTCACTGGTTTATAATCATTTTAGTGGTTCAATTTAAAGCTTCTGTTTTCATGTTTGTAAAATATGAAACTGTGTAGGAATAACTGCTCCAGTTGCCAGATGATCTCACCTCACCAACAAATAATTTATATTATTATGTGAATTCCCAGTTTATCTAACCTAATCTAATCCATATTAGACACATGTTTGTGAAGTTCATAATGTTTGTATGTAGTTTATACTGTGTAAGAAGTGTTGACTCTGGGCTAATGTTTAGGAGGTAGTTCATGGTAGTTTTATATCAGATTACATGTTTTTCTTGTCCATCCAACCATCTGAGAGGCAGAATGTAGAAATACCTTCATATCATCAAGACCTGACAACTAAAACATTTTGTTACCTAACAGGACTAAATTATAGCATTGTTCATAGTTCAACAATGAGACATTAAAATAGTTAATAAAAAACAAGAACTGACCAATATTGGTAATGATGAATATTTATTGGAGCTAATAAAGTCCCATTTCTCAGTATCCAACATTAAAACCAGACCGTTAAAAAAAACAGAGAATTGAAAACAAGCTTTTTTTCTCCATTTTTTTCTCACTGAGGAAAACTCAGCTTCAGCTTCTATGTAAATCAGCACTGACTGTACCAGGAAGCTCCCTTTTGAGAATACAGTGTGCATAACTGTGCAGGAACTACTGATGGAGGGAATGAGATGGAAAACAAAAGGCGTGCACGCTGCCATCATATCACAGCTACAAGTGTTAAAAGAAGCAGTATTCTCTCTCGGTGGAGATGCTTCTCTGCGGGGTGAAGGGTGGCAAAGTTTTGGTTTTCACTGCATTTTGGCTTGCTTGTTAGGAATTCTTTTAGTTGCAGCATCTTGGAGCAGGAAGAAATAAAGACCTTGTTTTGAACAGGTCTTCAAAATAAATGTAACTGGTAATGCTTATCCCTTTCCACTGGTATGTTTTTAATCTGCCTCTGGTGTGATATTATTTCAGCTGGGAAGGAAGGCAAGGTGGTTATGCCCCGAAACAATTACCACTGTGCAGATTCACATAATGACTTGGATGAATGCACATCGCGTAGTTTCTCACTTTTTGCAGCTGAATGTGTGTGTTTGTAAATGCGTTAGTTAAGAGAGCCAAGACAGACACATTATTAAAGGAGTGCCTTGGGCAGCAAAAGACAGTGTTTTTCTTTCATGCTTTTGTCTTCTTAGATAGTCATTAGTATCACAAGTGTAAGAAGATCAGTGGAATTACTGAAAGCAGTTGGGGAGTTATTTTAAATTATAGTATTGAGCCTCATTATTCTATATCAATACGTGGGTGTGATGATCAGTGCATACCTGGTAGAACAGAAAGTAATTAAAGTAAAGTGTAGTTAGTTTTATTTACTGATTACTGGTATGAGAAAGTATGAGCCTTCAGACAGACTGATCCAGCTTAAAGCCTCCAGGCAGAAATCAATTGGACATGAGGAAAGGAAGGTGGGCATATGGATCATAAGTATTGAGTAACTGTTCAGTAACACAGTCGCCTACATGCACATTAAAGATGTTCTAGCAGATAGTTTTGAAGATGACAGGCATCAAATTAAATGGAGCACCATGTCTTCCACACTGTAGCTCACTGAGATGAACATAACATCCAAATTCAACCCAAATCCACATTCACTTTATGGCTGCTATGAAGGATTATAATAATATTGTATATAAGAGTCCAATAGTGCATACATAAGATTCAAATTCTAAGCAAGGTAAATGGTTGCTTTAAAGAAAAACAGCAGCATTTGACATTTGTGTTACAATCTTTTGAAGCTCATTGGAAAGACTCCTCTCCAGTCAATACTGGCCCCTAATCATCCCTTTACATGTTTTTTTATTGCTAATAGGACTTTACAAATTAACAAACAGTGGAAAAAGAAGAGATGAAGCATGAATGTTAAGATGTGAATGTTAAAATTGAAGTGCAAGGACAAAAAATCAAAATAAGAACAAGTACTCATAAAGAAATATTCCTTTCATATACAGCGATCATCACACAAATACTAAATTAGCTTTGGGGCTGTTATCTAAAAATTAATAAAATGTGAAATAAAATGATGGCAATACCTGAGAGGTGTTGTGGTAATGCGGGGAAGTTGAGCAATGTGTCTGGCAACTGCATAATCTGTAATAAATGAAGACTTTACAAACTCTAAAGAACCCTATATAAGATGGAGATCCTGACGAATGTCAGCATGAAGGCAAAGTGTGAATGACTCTCAGCTTGTCAGGACTAAATAATTCCCTCATAAATCACTTCATAAACCCTCCTCAAATGCATAATTGATGCATGTGTCACTTCTGCCTTCAGATACACATTAACAAAGCTGTCATTGGTTGAAGGTAAATGTTATTATTCTGAGGTCAGGAAAAGTAAGATTGTTATTCAGAGCTTCTATCATCAAGTTTCCATTTAGATTGCCTTCAAAATACATTAACTTACTTTAGTTTGGGGGGAAGTTTTCCTTTAGCAATTGCATTTTTTTACAGATGAAAATGCATACTCACACATTGCTCTGACAAAAATATATTCTCCAGCTACACAGCCACAGCAAGGATATCTGTGGGCATCAAAGTTTACACAAATGGTTTATGATCTGTTGTCTGAGCTTTAAAAAAAACCCTGAACGCTTTTTGTCACAGAGAATTATACAAACATGTTGAGGACTCAGCAAGCAAAATGTATGTTTTTCAGTGTCCTGTCAAATTAATCAAATGAAAGAGAGAGGTCTAGCTGTAACAGGACATAAATGATACACAACAGAGCACATTTATCAAATTCATTGCTCTGCCATTTCTGACATGTTATGAATTTGATTAGATTATATGAAATTGTAAACAAAAGGCACAAATCCAAGTCTAAAAGGGTTTTCTAAAGAAAAGCTTTTACTCCACAAATCAAGGCTACACACACCTGAACCAAAAGTCTGCTCACAGGTAGCTCAAAATTCAAAATATAACGTCACTAAAGACAAGAATTGAATATTATGTTGAGCCTCAGGGCCTTTGGTAAGAAAGTGTGAAACTGTTAAAACAGGACATTCAGAGCATGAATATGTTTTACACCTGTGAGTCCCTGAAGCTGCTGAGTTCAGGTTTCTCGGTATCAATAAGGCTTTATTTATAGTTATCCCCTGCTTGATCTAGCTTGAACATGTTCCTATCATTTAATGTGTTTGCTCACTCAGACAAACTGGCTTATGTTGTGAAAAAAAATCTATTGTAAAAAGCTCAGCAGAGTCATTTCCAGAACACAGAACTGCTTGTATCCATTAGAGAAGACACATCATGCAGTGCAGATGACATACTCTCTCATCTTGGAAGGAAAATATTCATATTGCATGAATAATTTCCATCTAGTCCTGACAAGCGCAGTGAACCTTCATTTGCAATGCTTGATTTAGCATTTGTAATTCCCTGTTAGGCAAGAAACGGCATTTATACTGGCATCATTGCAAATAAGAAATGGTTAGGAACAGAGTCACAGTGTTAATGTGGTTTAATATTGCTTGCTTGCTCCACTGACACTTGTAATGGTTTGATATGAATATGGGCGGGAAAGGCAGCCCACTGTAGTCTATGTGCTTTGACACAGTAGAATGAATAATCAAAACCCTGAAATGTACATAGGTTAAAACTGGGACTTAAAAGTCATGAGTGCAGAAAGTTAAAGGGTAACATTAACTGTACATTTAGCTGAACCAAATTAAGTTTGCTTACTGGGGATTTCCCCAGCTGACCAAGAATGGAGTCAGGGGAAATCACGGGATTATTGTTTGATATCGATATCCCTTATATGAAACACAGTCACACAGCAGTGGAGTGGCACAGAGAAATGTGTGTGCTTAAAAGACAACAGAGGGCACTTAAAAGAATTGGTATTATGTCAGGAAATGTAAATATCGTACAGAGAAAATGTCAGCTCAGAGTTGATGGACTGAAGAAAAGAAGGGACCATATCAGTAACCTTACTGAACCAATTAATAAATCTGGAAACACCTTGTTATATATAACATTGTTATTATTATTATAGTATTCTCTTCTTACAAAACAACTAATCACAATAAATAATAAAGGTGAAGGATAAATGGGACCTGGGAAAATGGGAATGGGAGATGAATCTCATCAACCAGCTGTCTGAAAAGATTAAGAATATTTTTCATCACCCAAAAAAACACTATCCACCTGTTTTAAAGTCAGGTGGTCTTTAAAAATAAAAATAAAAAAGCAGTTTTTGCCACTTGACTGAGCTGGAAAAATGGTGGTTTATCTTAATGAACCAACTCCTAAAATTAGCTAATATTAGCTAATTATACTATTAGCTAATTATACTACTATTAGTGGCCACTTGGCCATATATACTACTCATAGAAGTATATATGGATTAATTAATATCATATATATAGTAGGGGCCAGTCCATTACCAGAGACACAGTGGGCTTCCATGGATGTGTTTTCTCCCCATTATTCTTTGCGCTTCACATAAATAATTATAACAGCCCTCAGGATAGATACCCAGTCATTAAATTTGCAGATGATGCAGCACTGGTTGGAATGGGAAAAAACAACAATGAAATCATTTGCAGATCTGCAGTCCACTGCAGACAAATAGGTGGTCATAAACCTGAGATCCCAAAAAACAACAGTCCACTGGAACACTAATAAGCCAGTCTAAAATGAAAACACTGATGCACAATATGCCAAAGCCTCGCTAAGACTTTTTTTATGAGGATTCTCATGAACTTCGATGCAGATATGACACCTCAGTAGAGCTCATAAGGCCCTCATAAGAAACAAAACAAACTCAACAGAACACTGACTATTGCCAGCGAAAGCTCCAACATTCGTTCCAAATATCGCACGGCTTTCAGAGCCGCACATTGTGTCTCTGGTGAAGGAAATCACTCCTGATCCATCTCAACTCTTTTGCGGTGAATACACCATCCTGCCCTCAGGCTGCCACTACCAGCTTTCACTGCTGAAAACAAAAAGAGCTGTCACATCATTTATTCCTACAAGCATCCACCTGCTAAACACTGAATAATCAATGGGATGGTGAACAAATGAAATGGACTGTTGTGACTTCTGTGGTTTGTGCAACTGTATGTCCATTGTTTGACTGCTTTACACATTGTGTATTTCAGTAGCCCCTTAATTACTGACTGTTTAATGCCAACGTACGTCTGTAAGACCGATGCCCCCAGGACTGAAGACGACATGATGCTCTGATTTATGGAGAAAGGCCACACAGCTGTCATCACTGAGACAAACAGTCCATCATGTCAAACATATCCCCTGGCCAAAAGCAACAGCTCAAGCTTTATGACTCAGTGAGACTCTCTGGGACTCTTTGAGCGTGTGTGTGTGTGTGTGTGTGTGTGTGTGTGTGTGTGTCTGTGTGGGGGACATATCTGAAACTGTGCATTTCAATTTTGAATGAATCAACATTATCAAAGGTCCCTGGAACACATCATCTGCCCGCGAAAATAAAACAGAGACTCTTTAGGGCTGAGTTTTCATTAAACTGTGATGATGATGGTTCCCCGAGTCTTGGTCTTGAAAACAGATGAGGTGGTGCAGATGACCAGGTTCCCGATTCAAATAAAACTGCATTAGCATCTTTCATGCCGACCTGACGCTGAAGCAAAAGCGGAGAGGAGACTGCGGTGGAGATTGCCTATATCATTCACACAGTTCCTGGAGAAAAGAGATACTAATGGCTATTCCCAGCTCCTGGTGGCTATGCTAACAGCATCAGGGAGGTTACATCCCTTTATTTACTGCAATAGCAGAAACATATCCACGTGTGGCAGTGACAGCTGGAGCGCCTGCCTTTTCGGATCCCTTTGGAATATCAGCCGTGGCACATACTGGTATAATCATCATGCTAAAAAGATCATTAGTGCTAATTACCATGCAAATACCTCTGTTATTTCTTCATCTCATTAATATTATCGGGAGAGCTTATTTCCTCTGAGCTCAGAACTATGCAAATAAGTCATTCATATGCTTTGTTGCCACTATTACATAAAGCGACCTGACACCGAAGACCGTGGCATAGAGACGTCCCATCTGTGGCAGGAGGGGAACGACTGTGAATTTCTACTTTATCTCATGGTAACTTAGTGTCAGAAACCAATAGTAGATACTAAATACAAATAGTAAGCAACTTGAAACTACTTTGTTAAATACCCTATCTGTGTATTTTATTGTTGCATAACCTTGTTAATATTTAGAGGGTTTCTACCCAGCCTAAAGATAGCAAAATGCTGCTCTCTGTATTTAAACTGGTCAAACTATTCCCTAGGACACTACAATTATGTGAAATTAAGAGCGATGAGCCAAAACCCCACTTGGTCTAAAGGAGCATTTTTCCCCGGGTGAGATAGGGGCTCCTCTGATGTTGTAATCAAAGTTCTGCTCAGGAATCTCTGATTCGTCTGTCCCAGCACGTACTCCAAACTATTAATAGACATAAAAAATTGCTTCGAAATTCCAATGGGATGCAAGCTGGCTGTTATCGGCGCACGGCGTAAAGGCTTACACAGCCTTCAGGTGTTAATTAAATCTCCACTGACATCCCCATATCCTGCCCCGCAGAATAAGCTGCAGTTCAGATACCGCATAGGTGAAGCCACTTCAGTCACACCAATCATGCTCAAAACAGGATGGGAGAGCATCCCGCAGGCTGGGGAGGAAACATGGTGACAAGAGAATCGTCCACGCTTAGGGTAGATGAGTTTGTAAGCGCTGACTACTTCTCTAGAGAGCTGTGAATTGATTTGCTGACCGTGGTTGTCCTCGGTGGCAATCTCTGAGCCTCGCAGCGCAGTCTGGAAGCCTGTAGTGCTGCCTGGCACACTCATTCATCAAGCAGCCTGAGCCATCATGCAGGCAACTCCAGCAGACCTGCGCCCAGGGCTAGGGGATATTATTAGAGATGAATTGAGGTAACTGCCTTTGATGACCCAGTTCAGGCTGTCTGTCGCTCTCTAGGCTTTTCTTCCGTTTTACTAACTTTCATTCTCACATACTTCCCGAATCCTTTCTCTGTAAGGAGGTCAGTGGCCATTGAGGCTAGATGTACTGCACTGCAGCGCATGCGATGATCCTGGAACTGCCCACCGCCGGTAAGAAGACACAATTCTCCCAACTCAGGCTGAGCCGTGACGTTTCAAACGTCTTAAAGCCAGATATAACCCATCCACGGGTTTATCATGTCTACAATATCAGAGACTTCCTATGCATCCTTATGGAAGCATTGTATCACACGCAGCTGTGCACCAGAATACATAATTCATTTCTAAACTCACAAGAGACATTAACTCAGCATTACCTCCAAGGGACAAACAAAACAAAAAACAAAAACAGGCTGAAGGCAAAACATTACTTTGCACAGATACACAGTGTGAAGGACCACAGAGACTGAGCTATATAAATAATGAGTATTCTTCTATTATTACATCTCTTTGCAGAATATATGTGCGGCCGTTTGCCCATACAGGCAACATGTGCAGAAACTTTTACTGCAGTATGTGGACGTTTGAAGCAGAACACCGTCACATGCTAAGGAAGACATATGATGGATTAAAATACATTAATAAACTTAAAGTTAAGCAAGTTACACAAAGAAAGGACTGTATGTGTGTCCAAGTGCCTAAAACATTGTTACCATTACTTTTTCGGTGCAGGTATGTTGCATGGAGTTGTAGGCAGGCTCAGATCAAACAGAAACCACCATGCAGTATTTACAACTGGTACGTCAATACCTCAATACACTGCTACGAGGACTGTCCAGTGCCAATGACCCTTAAGTCCATCATCCAGTATGAAGCCAGCCAGAGCTGATAACAGAAATGTCATGCTTTTGTCAGTTCTCTCAACAGGCTGAGAAGAATCACACCCACAGAGTTCCCATTATTACTGTTTACGTGCAATGTGCTCGTGCACACACACTCACACACACACACTCACTCACTCACAAACACACAGTAATGAGCTTTTTAATGCATTTCAGGCAGAATAATGCAACATTAGAAATGAAAGATGTCGCACTAAAAGTAATGGAATAAGCAATAACATGGAATTAGCAAAAAGCTGCAGTGGTACAAAAGCAATGTTTCTGGATAATAAATCTCTCCTTCCCGCTTCTTATGAAAAGCTATTGTAAACTAATAATAATGACAGTAATAGATGAGAGTAGTGTTTACAATTGGCACCCAAAATGTTGGCTGGATTGTATTTACATAGTCTATCATATGTCAGTCTAAAATATTGAGACAAATCTTTTGAGGGGCCGTTTAACTTGTGTTTCACAAGTACGTGTGTATGGTCCTGTATGAACGCTACGTTATGTCCTTAAGTGCCAATCACGTTCTGTCTCCTTCATCTGTTTGACCCATCCACAGACAGACAGACTCCAGGTCCCCAACCTACCAAATGATATGGAGATTGCAGTGAATGGGGGTGGGTGGGTTGTGTGGGGGGGACCTTGGAGCTGTGTGCTCATTTACATAGGGACAACATAACAGGTCGAACCATTGCTGGAAACAGATTGATAGAGGCTATCTCATGAATAAAAGATTGTAGATTTATAATGAGGGTTTATTGTATTTAGCTGGTCCTGATCTTATGATGATGTCAAAACAAAGAAAAATAAGAGAAATCTATTTCGTATTGAAAAAACCTCACTCAGCACTCCAGCTTTGTTCAGGTTCTGCTGTGGTCTCTAAATATGTTGCGCTGATTCGTCACTGCAGAAAGGTTTCAGGAAAGTATTTGTGTTACTGCACGACGGACACAGCAAATGTTAACAGATGTTAATGTAGAGTAAACCAGAGAGGCTGTAGTTCCTAACAGATGGGACAGAAAAAAAAGTCCTCACGTCTACTTACTTACAGTTGAGTCAGCAAGAAAGAAGCATACAGTATGGTCCCATCTGATCTCATACACATGCCTTATTTACTCAAACACATCTCTTTTACCATGTTTACACCTGCATACTACTTTTATTTTCATGTCTGCATCACTTTAAAAATTTGTCTGACAATATTTACTGATTCCCTGTCCAGAACCTTGCAGCTTTGCAAGCTGTAGTGACACAAATAGATATTAAATACAGTTTATATAATGAATATTTAAGATATCTTCAGTTAAACCCAAGGTAAAGAAACTTAAGAACACTCCAACATATAAAGAAATAAACAGATAAACACATGAAACACCACAAGAGATGTATTAATAGCCTTGATTAATAAGTGATAAAATGGTTGAAAGATTTCCTCTGGAGAGTACAGATACTCAAAACATTCCAATGTTTAGCATAAATTTGAATTTTAATTTCCCTAAACTGTGTCATCTCACACTCACAGGAAGCGACAAATATTCAGAGAAAAGTTCTGGCAGACAAACAAGACAAATGCCTCATCCTTGAATGCTATGAACGCACAAACAGGAGGGACTGGAGCATTGTCCGGTCTTCTCTCCTTTGCCTGTGACCGCTCTCTTATTCCGTTCACTTCTCTGGACACTAGCATGGCTTTATCAAAGCAGCCTTTGGCAAAGATGTCTGAGATTCCAGAGAAATCCCGCTTTTATCCCTGTGACTGTGTATGTAGTCTTGAGGCAGAAGACTGCACCAAGGGTGGGTTAAGTCAACATTAAGGGCCACACACACACAAAATAAATGTAGGACACCTGCAAACACACCTGCATGAATATGCCAACTAATCATACATATTAACCACAAACACATGCCACCTTCTTGAAAAATTAAACTGTATGGGAAACTAATTGTGCGCTTCTTATTTATGAAGCAACACATTGCTCTGACAAATAAAAAGCGTATTCACATGTTTATACTACGCGCACACTCAGACACACACATGCACACACACAAAGCACATATTGGCTAACCTTACCCCACTGAATTTCAAAATGTGCTTGCCTCTGGCTGTACTGCTCGATTTCTGCAATCATAATAACAGTCTTGGGAACCAAGGCAGGCATTAAGGTTTTTGAGAGCTTTGTTTTCCCAAACAGGAATATCTCTGCTGGGCTCATAAAGCTAACTTGACAGACCAAGAGAAAACTGCCGGCTGAAATTAAAGAATTATTCCCTCCTAAAGTTGGGTGTTTGCTTATGTTATTTAAAAAAAACACACACATACACAGACAGTGAAGAAGATAACCAGGAAACATAATGTTCAGCACACAGTGGAGTGTGTGTGTGTGTGTGTGTGTGTGGCGGAGTGAGAGGGTGGTGGCGAAGTGTTACGGAATTTCCACATCTTCTCATACCCACTGGGCTTTGGCAGAGTCCACCATGGCTTGGCAAGGTTGGAAACAGAGGTGGGGTCAAGACTTCACCCTCTGGGAGGCCCCCTTTATAGCTAATTGCTATCCCACTGTGGCAAACCTGACCTCGTGCAGCAGCGGCACACACGCAGAAAGACAGACGAGGAATACGAGGACATGACAAATGATCTGCCGAGAGAGGCGAGAGGGAAGCTGAGCGCAGAAGCAGGGGTAGATGGAAAAAAGTGCCTGTAGCTCATGTGTGGATTGTCATGTAAACATCTTTGTTTTCGGCATCCGACTCTGGGCGTGTGTCTGGGCTGAAGTCGCATGTTGTTTTGAAGGGGGCTTTTTTTCTTGTGATAAAAAAAGAGACAGATTTACATGCCCCTGACATCATTTAGCATTTCAGTTTAACAAAACTTAAGTCCTGCTATCATACCCGGGGGAAAAGCCTCGGAGAGATTAGGGTTGACTGACTGGCATCTCATAAGAAAATACTTCTTTTCATGTAGCCACTGCATCCTTTTCACACAATGAATGCAAAATCGATCAATATGAATATTATATCTAGAAGGGGAAAATACAGCCAAGCGGAATCACTTTCTCCAATTTTGTTATTTCTATGCACAAATGCTCTGTATGTTGAATGTTGAAGTGCCTAAAGATAATACCGGTTGCCATTTCGACATGTTTTGCATCACTTAATCCACATCAGAAGTGAAAGATTGGCACTCTTAAGATTCAGCTCATGGCCTCCGTTTGATGGGTCTGTTTCTTCTCTCCGTGCTTCATTATATTATAACATGGCTAAGAGAGGATTTAGCTCGGAGGCACTCGAGAGGAAAAGTCTGAACCGCTGTGAATCCAACAGCATTTAAACTCCCGGCCCTGACACAGCTTGACCCCTTTCAGCAAACCACTTGTCTTCCTGTGTCGATGACTTCATGCAACGGAGATTACAGCACAATGCCCACTCCACTGTGTGAGTATATTGTCTCACAAACACGTGTCTACAATCACACTCATCTCAAATACTGACTGAGATTAGAGCGCTGGAGTCGCCATAGGAATGAGTAATCACGCACCAGGACCCTTTCATGGCAGATAAAAGGGAGCGAATTTCATTGATGTATCACACATGTTTGCATGCTGCTCGGACCACCAGATATTCTCTTATAAATCCAGGCAGGAGATAATTAGTTGGCCAAGGAATTACTCAAATGTGAGCGTTGAAAGGCCAATTCTGAATGACATCAAGGTGAAGACCACTTTCATCTCTCATTGTTTGATGAGAGATTGGATCTTAAAAAGACATTACAAAACTTAATGATGCAAGAAAATAACTCAAGTCATTCAGTCTTTAATCTGATGGCCTCATACAGGTCTTATAAGAGGTATGCGCAGGGAGGGAATAAAAAAAATCCAGACTCTCGCTCATTATCAGAATGTCATCTTTTAAGTGTTTACTTAGTTAGGGGAGAGTGGGCTTTGGTGATGTGTGTTTGAATTGCGCTCATGTCGTGTATTTGTTACTCAAGTGTGCCCTCGCTGGAGCGAACGGAGGGATATTAGTATGGGCGCCACATTCGCACCCGCTCAAGTAATAACATCACCGCTTCTTTCTGAGACATTATGTGTTGAGTGTGTCGTTGACAAGAATGAAAACTAGCTATGACACAAGTTATTGGTGAGAGCGCTCTGGGATGGATCCCTGAGGCAGAAATAACGTGAAAAAAGGAAATTAGCAGACAGTAACAGTTGACTGGTGAGACTGAAAAAGAGCAACTTATCTTTATCCTCCCCCGCAAACCATCTCCACCTCAGAAGAACAAAAGGGTGTTTGGGTAGTCCTTCTCCTTGAGCATTTACTAAATTGTCACATCATTTTACCTGACATAACAGAATCTGACAAGATGGACGACTGGTCAATGCTACCGCAAGTGGTTATTAAAAGTATACCGAAATATACATTTCAGGACAGTGACTAGCTGCTGTGAAGTAATTCTCTGTATACAGAAGAGGAACACATACACACCTGCTCATTGAGTAAGAGTCAAGGACCCAAAGGAACCTGCATATCTATTATTCTCTACCCACGCTCCTGACTGCAGGCCTCCCACTTACAGATGGCAGACCTTACTGTTCTCAAGACAACTGAACTGCAAAATTATCATTTGAATCCTTGCAAGGTGCACAGAAAGAGGAGCGGGGAGAGGAAGATTAACAACAAGCTATTTTGTTCCATAATACCTGTTGTTCTTTTGCCGTGTGATGTGTGAGTCAGCTCTAATGCTCCTTGCAGACGGTGAAAGAGGTTTCATAAACCTGGAAAATTGGCTGTGATCAAACACAAGTAGCAATTGGCATCGCAGCTTTAAAAACTGCGTCGTATTTGAATCCTGCTTGAAGATTTCCTGCTTCTTACATTTAAAGAATGGAGGGTAAGGCTGTCCAAAGAGTCACTCAGATTACCCATGAAAGTCATCATTTGCAGACGTATCCTTGTACAAATGAAACGATGCCAGACAATAAAATAAGGACCACAGCTGTATGAAGTGAAACGGATCTGAATTCGCTGACATTAATCTGTAATGTCTCTTTCTGGCTGAGTTGTGTTGTTGTGTCTCTGCTCCGCGGCCCAGCTGTGGAGCTCAGGATAATAGAGGATTCCGTAAGCGCCCGTACTGTGCAATAATGAAAAACGCCCCATGCCGCGAGAGGAAATAGGAGATTTCATAATCCGTCTGAGGCCTTGGCCCTGGTCGCTGGTCCATGGAGAGAGTCTCATTAAACTTCTCATTAGTGACACACTGAGCTTCTGTAATGACTGAATGCATATACAAATCACCTCAGACATGAAAGGAGGGACAACAACAATGGACCCAGGCTGCATCCCTGCGCTGCCAAGTCCTCTGATAAGAGCATTTGTACTTGGCAAACGGAACAGGACTGCACATCTGTTTACAGTCTGGAAAAAACAATTTGTTGAAAAACGGATCCCTCATTACATTCTGTAACTCACCTCCTCAAACTACTGTATGCACTAAACCCTGACACATATCACCTATTTAACATAATGCACTTACTAAAAGAGGGGTTCACTAAACAGATACAAATTTGATCTGCATCTCCGGTGGCGGCCGATCATAAATCAAATCAAAGCGCCTTCTCATCTCCTGCCGAGGAAATTTATGCTGTTCATTTCAAAATCTGAATGCTTAAAAAGGGCAGTAATGGACACTCTTATAATCTCAGGCCGTTTCAATATGATGAGTGGCATAGTGTCATGATTGCGAGTGTGTGGTGCAGAGGTGCTGAGACTGTGTGGGTGAAGGTTGCGTTAGAGGAGGCTCTGACATGCAATCATAGTTTTATTACTAAGCTTGTATGGAATGGATAAATTCCATTTAACTAATTATGCATGCCATATCCTTACATCTCCTTTTTAATACTTTGGAATTAAATGAGATGACTAACGCTCCATTACAGACACATATAAAGCAAAAAAAAAAGGAAAAAAAAGAAAGAAATCCACCACACATTTGATGAGAAATCACAGCAAGACAGGTGGTAAAGCTCACCCTTGTCCAAACTCTGAAAGGGTGACATCAGACATTAAAATAAAGCCATCACACTCTGAATCGACATGAGCAGGAGACAGAGGTCTCTGTGTGTGTGTGTGTGTGTGTGTGTGTGTGTGTGTGCGCGCGTATGTCTACGCACATGTTTGCACAGTCCTGCATGCCTGCTTGGTTCTGCAAATGAAACTTTGTATGAACACTCTGATCGGCGCACCCCTTGGCTGGAGTGGAGCCTGGCAATGAATATCAATTTTGCATTCATCGCTAGTTGCTCCCCCTGACGCCCCACCTGACACAAAAGAGAATCAGCTTTCTGTTTGTGTCAGCGTTTACCAAGAAGCGCTGCACGGCTCAAAAGAGGGAGCCTCCTTCACCCAGCCTCCTTACCTCAAGGGCATCGACAGGCTCGGTGTGCTGTCTGACTTATATAAAAGTGGATAGACGGAAGGTGTGCAGTGGTTGTCTAAGGCAGGAAAAGATGTCTTTTTAGCATGCAGCTATCACAGAAGCTGCGGGTGTCAAGCACAAAGAACACATACAGCGTGCAACGTGAGGCAAAATGACATGAGAACAGTGCAATCGCCTTTTTCCAGTTCAGTCATACATTTACAAACACACACACCTAAATGGCACTATTTAAGCCATGAACGGGGTATTGACAAGTGCTGATTATTCATCGGCTTTTTTCAGACGGTGAATGATAGCATGCAGCTCACTAGTATCAGACTAATCAGGGTTTATATTGATCGCCTATGTAATCGCCGCCCTGCATTCACGTGTCAGCCAATCCAGCTTCACTACTGAGCAATTACGCTTGACAACCACAGTTTGAGCCGTGCCATACCTAGTGATGGTATGATTGCAGGTGGTGAGGAAAATGCCCAATTTCCTCCTGTTCAATCATCTCACTGTGTCTGCTGATAAGACAGGGACCATATACTGCCCAATTCCTTCTTGGTTTGTCACAAATCTCTGGGTGGGCATTTATGATTGATTGCATCATTAAACAGATCCTCATACCATGCCCTCTCGAAATATTTGCAAGCTAAATGAAAACATGACAACATTCAATTATGATTAATAACTGAGAAAACGTATGTTTTTAAGCACAATCACTACACTGGTCAATCAAATCTAGTGCCATTACATTCTCACCTTTGTGCTTAGAAAAAACCCATCTAATGATCCTCGTCGAGAGATGAGAATAATATGGAAAAAAAAGACTGTGCTGTAATAGCAGTGGGAAGGCGGCAATGACACAGAGACCCCATTGCTCACACCATGCTCTCATTATCTGCTGTGACTCCAGGTCTTCAATATTAGCCAACAATAAGCACTCTGCAGGACCATCTGCTCTGCCGTTACGGGTTATTCTAAGAGTGAGAGAGGCGGCCACGGAGAAGAAAGATATAGCACGCTATTTGTGGAAATAATAAAGAGAGAGGAGAGGCCGGGGAGGGCAAAAGAAGTAGACTGCAAGAAATACATGAAAATGACAACTCAGTATGTAAAAGTAAGGCGAAAGCCTTGTCAGGCAGTTTAAAAGTGAAACTAAAGAAAATTTCCCTTGGGCACAGTAAGGGACACATAAATCAACTGAGATGGAATCAATTACTAATTAACTGAGTTGATGAAGGAAATACAGTAACAACTCCCTCCTGAGCATTATGAGGGTCACGTCATAATGTGATCTGAAGATGAACTGATGAGCAAGAATTGAATTCTGTGCCTTTTGGAGGTTGGACCTATGGACAATTGGCCTAATTCATGACACACCAGAAGGGGAAATAACTTTGAAACCAGCTCCAACACAGCAGCTCCTCTCAGATCCTGTGTACTGGTTGGTTATACACAGTAGAAGTAGAGGCAGGCTAAGAATAGTGTAGATGCTTGGAAGCACTAATCAATCTGGACAACAATGTCAAAGCAATACTGAAAACTGCCAACCCATGCTGAGCTCAGGTGTGCACACCCTGGAACATCCTCTGAAGCCCCAGCGGTGTTATGCAACTCATCTCTTGCCGCTGAAAAACACTTTTCCCAGAAAGAAGCTGAACATTTACTTTGGTAAACTTTTGATGCTTTTCCAATCCACTTTATGGTTGAACATGTGCAGCATGTCAGTCAACTCGGCGGCGCTGGAGATTCTTACCTTCTGCCTGATCTCCTCCTCCATTTTAACCGGGGAGCCCAGCTCAGCTACCTGTTTAACTCCCTCGCTGGCGTAGCCTCCATATTCCCACAGCACATAATTCTTTGAGTGAGAGGAACCAATGATGGCTGACCAGTGATTGGCACGACCTGTTGGAGTAAAACATCTCATTAGTTTGGCAGTCCTGCCTGTTTCCCAAACATATCTCTGCATCATTGCATCATTCAATGAGCAGATATTTTTTGGCACTTGAGAGTTGCAGCTCTAGAGATGATCCATCAGCCCGGACTTAGTCTGTAGACTGAAAGATGATGCATCTGTTTTGGTGCAATGAAAAGAGACTTATTTGTGCAAACCACCTAAAGTGTATTACTTCAAGTCGATGCTCCTTTTGTGCTCCTTCATAATCCTTACATTCTCACATACTCGCATAGGATAAAGGTGTGTGTGCCCAAATATCATTCAAAAAAGAGATAACATACAGAGAATGCATTTGTGGTAGTATCTTTGATGATCCATTAGAGGTGATAGCAAAGGCTAAAGCAAACTGAGCCTTATGCAGTTAACTTGTAGATGGTGGAGGCTCAAGCCCTGTCATAACCTCCACTGAGTACAGCAGTTCATTTAATATTGATGGGATCCCTGTTGATGTTTACATGGCATTTTGGGGTACCCTTATTATCTCACTGTGGGCCTTCAGTGGTCCGACATGTCCCCCCGTCATATAATTTCTGCTGCCTTGTATGTTATTATGCACAGGGACTGGAATGGCATGCAGCTCCATCACCACAAGAGCATGATGATTGTTTCAGAGCCCCAATAAACATAAAATGTGCGCTTGACTCCTTCAAGTCTTCTGAAGAAATAATCCTCCATTGCAAGCGACGCACGAGAATATATAAACAACTTGAACATTTGTCTTAAAACTGTTATACCACCTATTAAGTCAAGGTGAGGTTCACTCAAATAGGTCATAGGTCTGCCTCTCATCATTATGCC
>JAOXYL010000001.1:22141885-22152985 GCA_028564955.1 Terapon puta | reverse complement strand
GCATGTATTTCAAAAGCTCATAAGAAAGCATGTTCACCTCACAAGAGCTATAACCATGAACTGCCATCTACGACCGACTCCTTCCTCTTCACCTCTGAGATACTAAATTAGATTCATGAGAAAATGAGCGCAGAGGACAAAGCAATCAACGACTCAAGCTGTTCCATACTAACGAGGGGATCTATGTACTGTATGTCTCAGGTAAATTTGTGGATCACAGCACTGTCGTATTGAAAGAGCACGATGGGCCTGCCAATCATGCAATGACCTTGACTGCAGCCGAGGGTGAATTCTAATTTAAAAAGTTTTGTCGAGCCGGGGGCGAAGCTAGTTATTTAAGACTATAGTACTATAAAGGCACATTAAGGCACATTGGTTTAGTACAAATGCAACTCCACTAATTTTTAGGTTTTGGTTTAACAGTCACAAGACAGATGGGGAAGAGAAATGAGGACATCTTGAAATAAAGGTCTCAGGCCACACTAGATTCCAGTTTTTTTTGTGTCTTTGGGATATGAACATGTCACATAAGGCTGCATGATGATTAATTAATAATGAAAATAATTAAATTGCAGCCCCACATCCATCAATTTTCCATACTGTTTGTCGTATTTTGGGTCACACTGTGGTGGAGCCTATTCCAGCATACAATTGTACATGAGCTGATCCCAGGTTTAACATTCACAGATAGATTCAGATATCAGATTGACACAAAGTGACTCCTATTCACCCAATCGGCATAAATTTAGGCTGCAGAAGCAAATCTTCGAGCACTTCAAGGAAACCACACCGACAACAGTAATGCATTTTACTCCTACCAACAGAGTATATCCATAATCCAATAGAGCGGTGAAATATCTACGCTAAATAAAAACAGCTTTCACAGTATTCAGTACATTCATTACCTTGAAAGAAAGAGCTGCATCTACTCAGACATTTCATCATCCACAGTACAGGCAACCACATCTACACCCAGACAGATACATCCAGTGTCATCATAGTTTCCTATCATAAGGCACAGCCACGCATGGGTTTTACAAACACAAATCACAACTTGACCCCCTCCTCCTGTTAATCACGCAAAACAGGAGTCCATATTACATTGCATTGTTTTGAGGCAGATATAATGCTGCCAGATTTCTAAAAGTGAAATTAAGGGCGACAATGTAAAGCAGGAAAAATCAGAACATATGGAACAATACGATTTTGCTGTTTTGCTGTTATTATACAATGTGCACAATCATCAAGGCTAGTCGTTGATGACATATGTATGTGTGTTTGAGTCTCCCTTGAAAAAATCTCTGAGAGTGTCAGGAGTGATTTATGACATTCCCTTGTGTACCGCGTACAGACAGATGACAAATTAAAAGAAAAAAACAGCATAAAGTCATAGCAGGGTTTTGAGCCGCCACCTGCTGCCATAATAACTTCAGTCCTCCTTGGCATTGACTTAAACTTTACTGGAGGAATGAACATCATTCTTCCAGAAGATATTCCCTCATCTGGAGGTTTGTTCATGGTGGTGGAGAGAGTCCAAAATCTCTGTTCAGCTGGAGTGAAATCTGATGACTGCAAAGGCCATAACATATGATTCACATTATTTTCACACAGGTTTCTCCAGTCATTTATTAAGGATTTCCCTTGATGGTAGATGAGCTCACAACTGGCCAAAACAGTGATGTGGCACACACAAAACAGGCATAATGTTGATAGCCTACTTTATTTATCACTGTTTGTCTGTAGCACTCACCAACAGGCTCAGCAGAGAGACGTTACCAGTGGTATGAGCTGAAAAAAAGTTGATTTTGCTGTGATTTAACAAAAAACGCAGACCAAACTGATTCCAAAACAACTCGATTTGTAAAAACTTCAGGTCTGTCCATGAGTTGACAATTAAAATATTTGCTTTCTGAGTTTCAGAGTTTGGATCACTTAGGACTATGCTAACGTTCCTGCTCCATCATCATTCAAAATAGCTTAAGCTAAATTCTGCATGAATATTAAAACAGAAGTTAATTAGTACAAAACAACATTATCTTCACAGTAACTCTGAAGACTAAGAAATTACGTATCAGTGGGTGTTCATGTGTGTTTGAGAGTGGGTGGGGTGTGCATGTGCAAGCACCTTTGTGCAGCAATAAAACTGTGTCATGGTCTCAACTTTAAGTACTCCCTGCAGCAGCTTAGGCTCAATGTGACGTCTCGCTATTTAGGAGCATACGGACACACGGTCGCTAAAGGGGACTTTAAAACAGTCCATTGTCCCTGAATAGAAAGTGACAGCACATAAAGAGTCGGCACCAGGATGCAATGGATGATTAAGGGGCAATGACATTTAATATGCAGTCCTTAGGAGCTCCTCAAGGACGCGGTAGAGTCCCCCCATTCCTTTGCTACAACGGTGTACTACAAATCTCTCATATCTACATCCCTCCCTCTCTATACTATTCAGGAGCGACAGTTTGTTTGAGTGTAAGATATGGGCTTGTCAGTATTCACCAGTGAGGGCGGTGGTGTGATAGAAGTGCAATTTCCAAGCTGTGGGCTCACCCGAAATTACAAATCATTCTTCTCCCTATGGAAAGAGGCCACCCATTGTACGACTGACTGCCTTGCTGAACCTGGGCTAGCTGGATTTCTATTGTACGGAGAGGGGATAGATATTTTGGAACTATTCAGACAGGAACGCTGTTAAGCTCAGATTTTTCAGATAGTTTTTCACAGACAGAAGAGGGGGAAACGGGTGGAAATAATTTGTGTAAGGTGAAAATAATGTGTTCATAAGGGATCAAAGCTATCTCCCATTTTAGTTCAGGTTAGACAGAGAGGGTGTATGAGAGGGAGGGGGAGTCAGCCATGCGTAGGATTGCCTCTTCAAACGGGAGCACATCTCTTATGTGGCAAACTAACATTACAAACAAAATGGTCAAACGGACACATTTATACATACGGCAATGATCTCAGTGCAATCAGACTGTTTCGCCGGGCCATCTGGAGACCTTCCTGCTGCTGGTCTGTTTTACTCACGAACATGAAAAGACCGCGAAGAGCCAAACATATGGGATGACAACACTTTTGTTTTCCCATCATATTCACCAAGCCCAAAACATGTTGTGTTATGTAGCTTTTTAAAATAATTTAAGGCACTTCTGGACATAAAGACACACGCACGCAACAAATACATTATCAAGCCATTTAGAGACATCCAGTTGCCAACAACTACTGGAAAAATTGCATGAAATCTTTTTTTTTTATGTTGAGACAAAAACTTACAGAGTTCTCAGCAGATCTGCAATTTGTTGAGCAGCTGTCCTAATGTGAAGGTCAGACCACAGAGTGTGCCCAGAAGGATGCCTTGCTGTAAATAACGTCTTACTCAATTCAACAGTAATAGGCTAATTCATGCATTGAGTTCCAAACCCATCTGGCTCTACGGGCAGTAGATTGGTAATCAAAACTTTCAAATGACTCTTGTTGTTGCTGCCAATATGCAGTCACTCATCTTTCTTGCCCTTGAACAAAATGAGCAAAAGGCCAAATAATGTGAGACGTGGATTAGAAGTTTGGGGGGTATTATTTAAGCTTGAAAGTACTTTTAAATACTTTTACTTCAGTAAGTGTAGTCAGACACAAGAATCTGGTGGTTTGAAATACATTTCTACCATTTTACACTCAGTCCAGCTCCAGCTGATTGTTATGTTAGGGATGAGAGTATTATTTATTCTGGGCGATACTCATTTGCACAACTGTAAACAAACAAAAGACGAAAACCAAATTCATGCTGGTACATGCACACAGAGACATGTTCCACCAACCAAATAGACATAACAGGAGGTCTACAGAAAACGTGGCCAAAGGACAGTGATGCATCCACTCGTCCTAGTTTTTATCAGGAAATCAGAAAATAGTTTTTCATTTAAAAAAAATTCAGAAAACACCATTTTACACAGCAAACAAAACACAGCAACACATAAGAAACAACAAAATCTCAGAAAACGCCATGACATTTAAAAAAAAAAAATCAACCTCTAAGATTACAGAAAAGGTGCGACATCATTCGTTTCCTGTTTCTATTGTGAACTGCTCTCGGGAGTGTCCTTGCACAAACCCTTTAAACTTTAAAGGGTGGAGGAGGAGACTGAAATCTTTGTATTTTAATAACTGTGATTCTTGATACACTTTCAACATATCATTACATTTAAATGTCCTATAATATAAAAGGCACATTTGAAAAAATAAAGACTGAGGAGACGTGACGGCTACTTTTGAATAAGCAAATATTGTGAGTATTTCTGCATCCAAACCTTGGTCCACCATGCACCACTCTAAGATGGCTCTTCTGATTTCACTCGTTGTGTAGCTGCCCTGTCTCCTCAGTCCTTATGCTTTAAAGGTGCCTTCAGGGCTTTGCAAGATATTTGAATGTCACGACACGTTGAAAGCAAAGTGAGAATGACATCATGTGACTGTCCTTTGTTAAAACATCCCCTTATGATTACAATTTCTTCTTCAGTCATTTCTAACTTGCTTCGAAAGTTGTGCAAGGACACTGCTGAGAGCAGTTTACAATAGAAACAGCACCAAATTCTCACCACCGGACTTTTCATGGAAACACGAGCGTCATCCCACTTTGTCTGTTCTTTAAAATGTTGTTTATTCTCTAATGTCTTTGTATTTTGTGAAATGTCGGAAACGCTGTGGTGTTTTTTTGAAATGTCATGTTTTGCTCCTCAAACCCACCGTATGGTTTACTACAGTATAGAGGGTGTGCGCAAATTGAACCACAAATAAAAACTTGCTAGAGTAACATCTCCTCTCCCCATCAGTTCTTTAGACCTTTTAGTCCTTGACAAACAAAAGACTACATAGGCATTCAAACAAAACTAGAACCCTGAAAAGAGCTAATAACTGTACTGTATCGCTGAAAGGGCTGAACTAATCAGACTCATATTCTGACAGCCCTGAAATGTCACTGGTTTCTTTTGTGCTTTTGTGTCTCTATAAATTAAAGAGCAAAGTGCATGTCAGTCTTACAAAAAATACAAAGGTGTTTTCAAAGAGCCACAGAGCGGGTGAAATATATTAATTAAGAGCAGCGGGGGCAAATAACACATTTTTCAACAAATTAAATTACCAGTATGAGAAAGTCGTTGTTCCAGGGTAGCAAAAGGGTAAAAGCCAGTTACAATGGATGAGACCCTCTGCATTGCCCTCTCCACCTCCATTCACCATTTTTACAAAAATGAATTTGCACAAAAGAAAGGTTTTTCAACACAGGGGTTGGGTATATACATTGTCCTTTCAGTGACAGGACTAACATTTTTCCTATTGTCATTAGTTTGTGAGAGGATATACCAAATAATGCAGAGGAGGAGTCTTCAGAATATGAATCTGTCCTGCTCTTGTAGTTTCATAGTTCACGTTGTTTTTCTTATACATAGATATTATTGCATGATTGTTTATCCACAGTCAGGTGGAGGTATGCTTTTGGCTTTCTTGGCGTACTATTTGTGACCAATGTGGGTTATCTAAATGATACCCTTGATCAGTGTTTGTTGGAAAAAATAAAGTCCCCACACCCTCTTAACACACAAAACACCCATTGCCACAGCAATATGTAACTTCATTTTCTAATACTATAATGACTTCATGTAGTCTGAGACAATTAGGTAAGTCATTTAAGGGCATCATTTAGGCATTTAAAAGAACAAATTATAATGCGATGGAGGTAGTACAGTAATTTAAGGGAAGAAATTATTCAGCTGAGGGTTCAAATGACTAATTTGCGGATGCAAATTATAAAACATTTTACCCCCTGACACCTGCCAAGGTCGGTGGCGTACAGCAGTAACTAAACTAATTTGATTAGAGAATACCCCTGCATGCAGAATGGCCAGCTATTTATCCCAAAGCTTAAACATGTTACCAAAGAACATTAAGCAGCATTATGACTCTGCAGGATCCTGTGGCAGTAGTTTCATTCATACATCCTTAATGGCCACATGCCTTGCAGTTCGAGACCAAGATTAACTGTCACCTTTTTCTCGAAGTGCCACCTCGTATGCAGCCGTGGTCTACAGAAGGAACGGGACAGAAGAGGTGAAGAGGGCTGAAGGGTGGCTAAGTAGTGAAAGCTGGGAGTGACAGCGCCATGTCAGATGCGGACATGGGGTCAGAGTTCATTAACTATCTCCCCCTTCTAATGAAGCTTTTTCCACCTGAGGGATTTTAGCAATCGCTGCAGTAAGGCTAGTGAAGCATGAGGAGTCAGGAGCCCAGGAGCACAAAGCCAAAGTCACCCCTCTCAGAAAGCAGACAGATTGGGTCAGTATCGGCGGCATCCTTTAAAAAGCAGGAACGACGCACATCAGATTGAATCTCACTCATTATTTCAAAGCCTAAACGGCAAAGAAAACATGAGCAAATTTAAAAAAAAACGGCTGGGGGTGCTAAAAGGTTCTGAAACATCCCCCATTTCTCTGTTTTAAGGATCATTAAAAGACCAAGAAAACAGACCTACAGATCACAATTAGAGATCATATTCACATGAATGAGGAAAAATATATTCAGAGGATAATAAATAATTGTAGAAAGGTAAAGCTGAACAAAATATTTAAGAGTGACATAAAGTTGTAATCTCAAACTCCAAAGGCCTTGCAAGCCTTGTTTGTAGCCTAACTGCTTGGGATTTTTCCCAAAATGTCACCAAAGACACCAAGGTCACAATACTGCAAATGCTGCAGGTTTTCAACACAGTGCACGATAGAGCCAAGCCACTATTGTGTTACATCATACAGTGACATGAGATTTGAGATCTTTGAGATTATAACAGACCCTGAAGATCTGTGGAAGGGTTTGTTTTTTTTTTTAAAGGGACTTAACTTCTCAGCTTGTTGCAGCGAGGTAAAAGTGTACTCAGCTGGGTGTCAGTACACTGTGACATCATTGTTAGCTTGTTAGAGGAGCAACAGACTTGAAACTTTAAACCAGATGGCAGTGAAACCAATCTTTCCAGACCAATGGTTAATTATTGTTAAAATCTTAATAGTTATCTGTCTTTGTGGCTTTGCCATTAACATCTGGAAATGTCAATTTAGCACCTTCCTTTTTCTTTTCATTTGTGTTCATTTAAAACTTGAAACAATGAAATATTGCCTTGCACTGATGATGAGGTTTCTTCATGTGGACTGTTTCTGCTGCCATCAGAGCTTCTTTTAATGTGTGTGTTTAACTGTGAGCGTGTTAATCTGATAGTTAACACGAGATGGAGACTTGGCGAAGGAGTGGCGATTACTGCAATGAGAGGAATACGGGGATACAAGATAAGATGTGCATCTGTAAACAGACTCTTGTGATGCAAAGAAGTGCTCATTTTTCTTTCTATTAACCAAACGAGGACTCTCATATTCTGATTTTATCACTGCGGCACAGAATGGATGACAACGAGAAAAAAAAAACAGACTTCAAATAGTATTTTTTAGACAGCACAATTCTTCCCATGTGATGCATACTTAGGCTTTTTATGATAAGATGAATCCAGATCTAGTTTCCTATAGTTTTAAGAAATAATTCACAAGGACAAGCATGGACATTATAGCTGCCTGGTCAGGTATGAACTTTTGGTGACTTTGCTCAGCAGCAGGGATTAATGCCACCCCCACCGAGCTGAGTAAGTGCCCATTTACCCAGAGAGGAGAGAGGTTGGCGTGAGAGCAGTAACCTAAATACTGCTTGTTTTGCAATTCTGTGTGAACCTAAAATCCCAGCAAGAGAAAATGGGAGGAAAGGAGCTAAAACAAAATTGAAAGCAACAGAATAATGTCTTCCACCTCTCGTTGCCTACATAGGAGTCCTACCTCCGAGGGGTACCACGTATGGTTGTGTGTGCTGTGATTTACGGAGCAGTGGCAGAGATCCATTAGCAATGAAACAACATACCCTCTATCCAAGAAGTGATTTATGTATTCAATAAGCCTCTCTGGCTTTCATTCCCTCCTTCCCCTCATTTCACTTCCTTATCCTTGACAGCAGCAGTAAGAAAAGCCACAGCATGGGAAGTGGAATCCGCCAAGCACAGTGTCCTAGGTAGATGAGACTACAACTGCAGGGTCATACCTGCTGTCGTGGCACTTTGCTTTGCTAACGGTCTATATCTGTGTAAAAAAAAAAAGAAAAACTCCTGTAAAAAGTTATGCAGCTATGCCATATCTTCATTTTACAATGCCGTGTGGCAGAAATGCTTCAAAGTAAGAGATTTTAGTTCAAAACATGAAACATTAGGAAAAGGAAGCCTCTTCATCGATAGCTGAGTCAGACTGCTGCAGGCTTCACGAAGTGTTGTCAAAAGGTTTTAAACTGTATCCACATTACACATTTTTTATGTTAACACTGACTGTAAAGTGTGAATTCATAAGGAAGGAACCAAACAGGAAACAGTCACTGTTTGGTGATGGTGACATCATCTCACATCAAGGACACACAAAGAAATCAAATTAAGGTGACTGACAGTCGGTTATACAGCACCCTGACACCCGATCGGTTTATCTATCTGTGCCAGTGTCAAAGAGCTCACCAAGTTATAAGCCTCAGCCGCAGTCTAAACGCATCAAACCAAACAGGTAAATGCAACAGAGTTCATACAAACAGGTTAGTGGCCACAAAATGAAGGTTATAAAACAGATGATCTCAATAACAACATGACATTGTGCAGATGATCCAAAAAAAGAGGCTGAAAAAAAATCTTTATAAGATGAGAAAATAAGCATTTTTTTTTATTTGGGCTACCATTTAAAACTGTGTAACTGTTGAGGCTGTGACAGTAATACCAAGGATAAATCAAAAATTGGCCTGCAGGGAAAGCTGCTCTGAAAGGAGGCAGATTAGTGAGAAGAGTAAAGGACAACAAGGGGAGCCTTGAAGGAGAACTGGAAAAGAGAGGAGGGAGTGCACAAGAAGTGGCAAGCGAGGAGCAAGCAGCCAAATCCTGCTGACTACACTACTTTTAAACAGCTCAGTATGGAAACTCACAGCAGTCCTTAACATACGGTATCACTGAGCAATTAATCTACAGAGGGAAAGTATGGGATGGACAACGGAGAGGGGGTAAAGGAGCTGGCAGAAGAGGTCAAGAAAGTAAAAAATCAGCAAAAAAGAAAAGAAAAAAAAGATGGGTTGAGGAAGAGAGAAAGCTGCTTACAGTAACACCCATTAATTTCCCCAAAGACAGGTGTTGGGGATATTAATCCAAATAAGAGAGAGCTAAGCTTTGCCAGCCTCTGTCCTCGCGCTCCAACCAAAGCTCTGCATATCCCAACCAGCCGAAGATGCTTTGAATTAGAACCGAGACAGAGTTGTAATTTAATGGCCAAGTTACAAAGGAGGAGTCCTGCCCACTATTCACCACAAAATAGCTTCCAACCTAGCTCTAAATTTGATCCAAGACTGAACCTCTCTGATCTATAGATCTGTGCCCAATCTTAACTATAAATACAGACACTAATTATGGCCATTGATTTCAAAGATCTTTTATATATATTCTTTGCAGTTTGGCTAAATACTTAAAATCCCAGAGCAGGGACAAGAGAGGAAGTCCATGATGGGGGATAGTATAGGCCAGGGAGGTGAATTAAAGGACCATTACATTATAGCTTCACCAGCAGGAGCTTTATAATGCATCTGAGCCCATACAGTACAGCTGTCTCACTGTCTATTGAGCCAAAGCAGACACTCGAGGCACTCATCCCAGAGATAGCACCAGAGAATGGGCTTAACTGGTTTTACAGGGTTTGCATTCGGGAAGAATTATAAGTTCGGTGGCTTTGCCTCATCAGCTCTTCGACAGAACAAGGGCAGGGTGAAGCAATACTGCTTTAGTTCATTTTTCTGTGAAGCCATACCAAGATAGAAAGCCTTTACATGCGTGTGTATGTGCACACCTGTGCGTATTTATTTTCCTCGAGGTTCTTTGCTTGAGTCGCTGCGAGCTGAAAATGTGTCTTTTTGTTTTTTCTTGAATTGACACGTTTCACAAGTTAATAGGGAGCCTTTTCTTTTAGTAGCACAGATACTGTTAGACAAACACGATTCATACACATGAAGGAGAATAAATGATGCCCTATTGTCTGGAAATACGGCTTTACTGCATTGTATTTACTGGATACACAAGAAAAGAAATGCAAATACAAATATGAAATGTTCCTGAGAGTCAACAACACGCATATAATATACAGCATAAATCTGCATAAACTGATGTGGAGCAAAGTTCATGCTTGTGTTACGTAGGTGAATATGTATGTGGGTTGCTCAGAGACAATCTTATGGGTGTTTGTTCCCTTTATGCTTGTATGCAGGACATTTACATTTGTGTAACTTGCCTCCTGATAGGAGTTTAATCAACCAATAAACTTGTCTGATGCACAGGTATATAAGACACATTGCGCAAATGTGACACAGGTTTTCAGTAAAGTATTTCTTAAAGATCACATAATTATACCAGGTTCCCGTAAACACTCCATCCATGTTAAGGCTCTAAGAACAGAGGCTATCATATGTTATAGAGATTTTAAAGCCCTTTGAGGCAAAATGTGTTGTTATAATGACCTATATGACTAAAAATGACTTGACTCGAGGGATTACTCTTTCCAGTCCTGATCTGGAAACTGTATGTCACTAACTACATGTGTATATTCATGGCTTCAAGGTTACAACTTGCACATAGGATGTTGGGGTGCTCAATTTTTATCATGATCATCAACTATTTTCTAACAGAAGTGAGAAAAAAAATATCAAAACTATTCTAAGCAGCAGAAATGACAAACCTTACTACTCCAGGCTTCAAAGAGTGGGCCCATAAAATAAATCTGCTGAGGAAAATGCTAAGGTGTTAAATGTTGTACTGTCCTGTACTGCAGCCAACACCCAGTGAGTCAGTGGCTTCACTAGGAGGGAGCACCCCTTTGTTACTGAATGCATTTAAATGACATGCTCCAGAGTGTAGTACAATGCTAGTACAGTACAACAAAACACACAGGTGGGTGAAAATGTTTTTAACAATTCTTTATCAAAATATTATACTGAAGATAGAAAGCAGTTGCAGAGAAT
>JAOXYL010000001.1:22116660-22128054 GCA_028564955.1 Terapon puta | reverse complement strand
GTGTGCAGTGATTTGATAACTTTTGGGTTTTATTCAATAGGTCATGGTTGTATTTTGTGTGTTGCCCTGGAATGGTGACTTTAGCCTGATGTTATTTTTTCCCTTTTACTGGGTTAATATTTATTATGCTTTTAAATGACGTGGTGGGTGGAAGCTAATGTTGTTCTGTCATGCTCTCATGTACTGTCTGGCTGATTTAAAATATAAAGACGATTGATGACATGAAGAAGCAGCTATGAAATTACTGATCATGAAATTAGCTTTTTATGGTAAATGCCTACCTCAGCACTTGTGCACATTGCACCTGGTGTGCCCTGATGTTCTTACACTGACGTGTTCACGCTGAACACGGTGCTTCTGATGCAGGTCTTCCAAAGTGCTGTACCATACACTGAATCTGAGTTGACACTCAAGCAGACATTCACAGTGTTATATGTAGACATCAGGGTTTGTGCAATTAAAACTTCTTAGAACAGGAGTATTGATGTAGGACCTTTCATTAGGTCAATAGTTTACATGAATGTTGTAGTTATTCATGAAATGCACCCACTCAGACCATTAAGATGTCTTAAGGCCATTAAACAAACATTAGACTCACCTTCTTTATAGTGTAACTTTACAAGAAACTGTGGCATTACTACCAGCAGCAAAGAGAACTGATTTGTTACAAAGGTTTTGGGCGTTCAATGTGTATTGAATCATCTGTGCATCTTAAAACCACTGGGCTCAGCATAAAACTGCTAATCTGCTATGTCCATCCAGCTGCAAATATGAATGAACTTAAAAGGGTTTTGCATTTTACTGTTTTTAAAAAAAGGTCTATCAGTATCAACCAAGCTGATGTACCGTGTGCACACCCAAACTAAATTTGAGAGGATAAATGCTCCCTCTAATTAAGATACATGAAGGCAAACATTTGCATCTTTATGTTAAATCATCACAGATGCTGCTTAAGATTTAATGTTAATTTGGGTTCAACTAAAAAGGCAGATACACATATACTGTTTTTATTAGTTAATCAATGGGAACTACAGATGTAATCTCTGAAAATTATTAGCAAACGAAGAACAGTCAGTGTTGTTATGTGATATGCAAACAAAATGAAGAATATGGTATGGATGCCTGAATTAACTGATACTGATGCAGCCTGCTTAAGCTAATGGTCTAGAAAAGGAGATAAAATACATGATGTCCTAATACTGTACATGCTCATATACACTGTGGTTTATACTTAACCATCTGACAGGAAGGATTTGGTCCTCTCAGTACAGACAATAATGCTACCTTTTCTCTCTTCTCAGTTGATGCTGATTCACGAAAAATGTCTAATCCCGGGAAAAAAATTACATTTTCCATATTTAGCGTATCCTATTGACATATCTACAAAGAAGAGATGCATGTAGTTACTTGGGACATCATCAATAGAGGATAGCAATTTTTTTTTTCTAAAAAAACATAATCCTTTCAGTTCCTATAAGTCAGGAGCTGCAAAACACCAATGGCTCGTGAAAAGAAATCAATACGTGGGTAATCAGTGGGTAAAGAAGTCCATTTTACAGTACAAACATCAAAAATCAGTCTGAAGGAGTACCACCTTTGCGTGCCTCTGCTGAAGACCAATGTTAACCATCTGCTGCACACAAAGGGACAGAATTAAAACTAGAACTCAAACACGTCATTCTGCTTCTTCGCCAGCTTGGCCACCTCCTGCCGGATAGCCTGCACGAGCGCAGAGGTGGAGAGGCTGCTCAGGGGCATGCTGTCCATGTCCTTCACCACCTGGGGCAGGCTTTGCTGGGATGCTGTGCTGGGGGCAGTTGGGGGCTGCTCCAGTGCCCGGTTATACTGCAGGGGCAGCCTGGTGGGGCTCCCCCCTGGGTAACGAGGATGAGGGAAAGCCTCTACATACCCAGGCAGGGGCAACTGAAAAACAGGGTAAACATGAAATCAGTAATACAGCAACTTCATCGTATTACTTCCCACGAAAAAAATGGCTGCCAAATAGATAATCTGAAGGATACAAGTATATGTGATAGTTTTCTATTTGCTGAGTGAGCAGTTTTTCTTGCACCACTATTTTAGAAAGAATTAAATGGGTGATAAGGGAAAATATAATAATAATTGCATTTGGGAAAATTACTAAAAATGAACCAAAATAACAGTAAAAGTAATGAATGTGAAGATCTACTGTGCAAACATATGATGCTGAAATGGACTGGTTCAAACAGTGTTTGAACTCCAAAATGGACTAATTCTGAATGTTGCTAAAAAAAAGATCTTTATAAGTGTCAATTTTACACCACAAGAAATGGGGAAAAAATCAAAAAAGCAAAATAGGTGTTCATTTAGGAAATGTGCTCAACTACCCCGGTATTTTGTTGTGTCCACTCAACGGCAGCCATAAATTCAGATCAGCAAATGGTTTCTAAATGACACTGGTTCTGCAAAAAGACACTGCGTGAAGTCATCTGGTTGAAACAGGCAAACAGACAGGGAAAAGAAGAGAACAGTCCATACAAACAAGGAGAGTCCTGTGCAGGGGAGGGGAGGGTCACATGGGTTATAACAGATCTGACAGGACGAATGAAAAACAGAAGGGAAGATTGGGGGATGCTTAAAGAGTATTGCCTAATGAGGCCTGGCTCTTTTCAAGAGATAGATCGGGACATGAGCAACAGAAAGAATTTTCACATCAATGTCACTGCCACAGTGAGATGGTCTGCAAAAGACAAGGTTTTAACACAGAGAGGCAATCTCGCCTAAACATAACAGATAGACTGATATGAATATATATGATATGATATTGATAGAAATGAACAACCAGGATGTGAAGTTGTGGTACTTTAACACTTCACTTTTTACTCATCTGTATTCAACTCTTATTCTTATGTATATGTATATGAATAATGCATGTGTATAAAGAGTGGCTTTTTGTGGTCCTTGCAAAAGTCTAAAAAACTTTATACTCAGGGTCTAAACAGACAACTACTATACTAACAAGAGAGAAAAAAAGGAGCTTCCTTTCCGTTTAGAGCACGTTTCTGATCTGTTCACGGTCTGGATATAATTAATAATTAATTCTGCAAGAACGGTCTAATTATTAGGACGAAGAACTGCTGGGGCACTGGGACGAATGCTTAAAAACTGGGTCTGTCCTAGTTTAATCAAGACATCTGATTACTCTCCTGCTCTAAATTTGCTCGTCTTTCGGTTATCTATTTAATTTTCTTTTATTATCCTTATTAGGAGGATTGGGTGCTTCCTAAGCAAGCAAAATGGGCTTCCTTACAGAGTCTGCCCACTGCGGCGGCACATCCTCAGGTTCAGGTGGATAAGACATCCAGGAGGGACTGTGGTAGGAGGTGGGTGGTGTGGAGACAAAGTATTCTGAGTAGCCGGGCCTGGTGGCGGGGATGGCGTAGACGGCTGTTATTGGGTTTCCTACAGAGAAGAGAGGCAGACATTGACTTATGAATGTATTTCAGGGGCTGATTAAATTTGAGATTTGGATTCCAAGTTTTCTTGAAAAATGTACGTTGGCATGGAAGCATAGCATGTCACCTCCTCATATACTCACCTGAGTAGTTGGACACAGGCTGCTCTGCAGTGATAGATGGAAGTGCTGCTCTAGTGGTTGGCCCATATGGGTTGTTGTCATGTTGACTCTGCATTTCAGTGACAGATGTCTCTGAGCTCCTTCCCTTGGGCCCCAAGTCAGAAGTGGAACTAAGTTGGACAGAGATTGGAAAGGAATGAAAAAGACAGAGTTAGTGAAATACTGGGCCAGTACCACTAGATGGCAGACACATCCCATGTTGAAAAGTGAGCACCTTATTAACATTCTTGCCATCTCTCAATGCACTAGTTCAATATTCAAATTTATACAAGGCCTAAAATCACCCTGGCCACAGCACATTACCTAGTGAATATCTACTCCCTGAATATGAATTTGAATGTGAATAAATGTGGAATATCTGATGGACTTCAGGATGCTACAGACAGTGTGTGTATGTATGCGTCTGCCTGCATCTGTGTACGTGTGCATGTGTGTGCGTGCATGCGTTTAAGCCCTTTTCAGCTTTACCGTCTTAAGGAGGTCCCAGGAGGAGGTCCAGTGCGAGGTGGTAAAGGGGGAGGAGAACCCATGGCCATCTCAGGGAGCTGGGTGAAGTGAAAGGCCTTAAAGAGATAGTGAAAGGCATTTAAGGTTACATAAACTCTGACACAGCTCTCAAGAGAGGGCAAATCTCATCCCACTTACCGGTTTGGGCAGGCTGCATTGGTACACGTCTGCGCCATAAGACGGCACCCACTGCAGGCCTCCCCGTCCAGAGCTCATCGTGCCCGGGGCGCTGGTCACCACGTCGGCATAGGGGAGCGGAGGCGGCGCGGGGCTGTAGTGGTCAGGAGGCGGGTGGTGGTGATGGGAGTGCCGTCCGGATGTGGACTGCCCCCCTGAAGCCAGGCTGAATGCCTCCTCCAGCAGCAGGTGCATCTGCTGTCGCACTTCATCGATGGACGGCTGTGAGCTCAGAGTGGATGTCTCCGAGTGGCCTTTCAGGCCCCGGCCGTACATGTATCCCCGCGGCCCCACCAGACGGTCAACATTGGTCTCCTCAATCAGCTCCGGCTCAGTCTGAAACATGCACAAATACAAATCAGAAGAGAGACGCACCTCCAGGAAGTGAAACTCAACAAACATCTTTGAATCTGAGCTTGCTAATGCAGTATGGCCGTTTATCATATGGTCGAATCTGTAACACCGGCCACCTATGAAGGCATGTCCTGATTTACTTCTGGAAATAAACATCTGAAAAAAGTCAACTCTCATCTTGGTGGGACATCAACAGATACACCACCAAGGAAGTCGGAAAGTTACAACTTCCATAATGTCTCCTGTCAGTCTCTCAGTGGGCTGTTGACAAGGTGCTGACTGAGCTAGAAGAGGCTGTTTAATGTTACCGAGCGTCTCCGAGACAAGTCAGCTGGAAGAGTTTGATCCATACTGCTTGGTCACAGTAGGTGCAGCGGCAGAACCAGGCAGCATGTTTCAGTGTGTGCTCAAGCGCACTGTTCTGTACCTCCAAACAATCCCAAAATGCTAATGACGTTTTGTGTCTTCTTTCTCTGTTTCTCTTACCTACATCATAAGCTGTACAGCCACCACCCTGTCTCCTCTGCATGTTCCTTTTAGCACACATTTTTTTTGTAAGCCTCTCCACCTTTTCATACCCTGTGCTCTCTCTCCACCCAGTCCTTAAATTCAGTGATATATGAATACGAGTTGAGGCTGCCCTACTTCCTGTGCGAATAGAGGGTAGCCACAGGAGACCCAGCGTAGTGCACCTCATAAATCAGGCCCCCACTCCCCACACCACCACCGAACAGCAGAGACTCGCATCTGCAGTGACGAGGCCTGCAGCCACACTGGTCCCATTGTAATCAACAGAGCCGGGGAGTTATAAAAAAAAAAGGAACATGTAGCTTGTACCAGCTATTCTGCCATATTTCTAACGGAGCTGAACAGACGGCTACACGGCGAGTACAAGCCGAGGGAGGTCAGGATCAAGGAGCGACTATATATCTGGAAAATCTCAATTTGTAGTGCCCGTCAAGGGTCTTCTGTAATATAATTCTCAAGTTTGTCACGTTAAGACCCGTGACATCTTGCTCATGGCACCACCTTGTCATCACAGGGGCCTGATAAACACCTAAATCAAAGGCACATGAGGCTATTTTCACAGCTAATATTTGACTCAGGATGGAAGAAGAGCACAGGTTTATTATAAAGACGTTCGTTTGTCCCAGTCAGCCATGCCGGCGATCCAGCACCACGGCCAGTTACACCTGTATGTTTCCTGCCCTGACTGGTCAAAATGGGAGGCAGTTCAGTGGCAGTTCAGTGAAATATTTCATATCACTGCTCATATTTTTTACAAAAGGACAGCGCAGAAATAAAAAACGCTTTTTAGGAATGGCCTGCTCAATTACTCTCGGGAGCTCGCATACGAGTATTCATGACTGGAGGAGCCATGCACAGAGCCATAATGGAACAATAAAAGAGTGGAGGCACCAACCAGCCATCCTGAGACGCATTACGTATCAAAACGACAGGACCTCATAAATTCTGACTCTTAATTATGAATGAGCCACTTTTCTTCTTTCAGCCTGCTGTGGTCCACTCGAAAGCACACCTGAGCAGAGTATGTGTGATCTCGAGCTCAGTGACTATGTTTTGAACGGGGCAATGAGGCACAGATTTAGCACTGAAAAGTTCTGATTGATGAGGAGCTTTTAGTATTTTTTTTTCTCACTGCCTACTAAGTTTTTTTTTCTTCTTCAAATCATCTGAGATGAATTTGGTAACAAGGTTATATATAATAAGCATTTGGCTGGTACATTCCTCAGACATCATTCATAATAAGTTCAAAGTAGACACCCAATTCACAAGTTAAAGCTACGATTGCTAGCACTTTGTTAGAGTAGGTGCTACTTTTTCAAAATTGGATGACAGGGTCGGTTGGTGACTCACATCATAGCCGCTGTTGCGAATGCCTCTCCGGGGTCTCTCCCTCATAACAAGCAGGTCCATCTCTGTTCCTCCAGGACTGGGACTGCTTAGACTCTGTCTGCTGCGATAGGCCGTCTGCCCTACCTGTGAGTGCCTGCCAATTAGAGTAAGAAAGTGCAGAGTTCAGTACAAATCAGGCCGTGGGTACAGTTCAATTCAGCTCTCTTACTTTCAGCCATGGAGTGTCTGCAGTGAAAGGCTGGTGGGAAGTGGAAGTGGTGGAGAACAAGTTGTCATACCGACCATATAGACACAGTACTGTTGGGATATCTCAGAAGGGCATCAAGTAAAAGAGCTGAATCAACAGTTTAAGTAAAAAATGTTGTGCTGCATGCTAGGTATAAGGAGATCTTTGAGGTGTCGCACAGCAGAATGCACTACTGATAAAGCATTTAGTAAAACAAAAAAAACACAATGCACAATCAATGACAAAGGACGAGACGCATATCGGCATGCTGCTGCTGCTGTGACTAGTGATCAGCCGCCCAGTCATCTCAAGAGTAAATAGCTGCTAAAATCCTTATCTCGCTCACTGTGGTGGGATATAAATATAGTCCAGCCAACACACAAGCCAGAATTCAGATTCTGCTACCCGCTCTGGAGGCAGCCACATGTTAATCCCATGTAGAAAAGGCTGTTCCTTCTCATTGACCTGAGCTTGCTGTCCATCTTTATGTGCATCTGTCAAGCAGAAGTAGGACGGAACCAGCATAGTGGACCGTCCCGACACCCTGCCAATCCTCTTATCTCCGCTATGGAAGCGGAGGACTTGGATCAAACTAATCAGACAGGCCTGATGGGTCTCTCACTGCCTACTAAGACGGGATAATGACAACATTAAAGGAGACAGTTTTACTTATCTGTAAGCTCATTAGGCACGGCAGAGGTCAGCAGGGATGGCGAACCGGCCATGCTTAGAAGCCAAACCAACCAATATGAAAAGCTCCAATTGTATCCTCACTCACACCCTCACATCATGTGTCTGTTTGCACTCAGCCAAACCCAGGTTCCACTTGCTTCCCCTGCTCTCCCCTCACCTCCTGTGAGACTTGACATAAGTGGAACCTCGCTCATCATCAGGCTCCAGTGGTCTGCCATGCTCACCGGCTGCCCTCTCATGGCCGTGCCGCTGCCTCTGCGCCAGGGCCCGACCGCCGCTGCTGCCGTCGGCGGAGGGGAAGTCATAATAGCCCTTCCTCTTAGCCTTCAGCCGCAGCTTGTTCCTGTAGTGCTCGATGTCGGACTTTTGCTTGAGCGCCAAGTTCACCTGCAGCGGGGGGGCGAAAAAAGGCGCCGGATGCAAAGAAACACGGGGGAATGAGACGGACGACAGACACAAGGTTGTTCTTGCTGCGTGTGGTAGGCTCTGCTTTGTCGTGAGACGCGAGCGTGGATGAAAGATCAGAAGTTTGATGGGAACAAAAGAGGCTGTTATGTTAACTGTTATGCAATAATCACAGTGAGAAGCAGCTTCAAAATAACACACGAAATGAAAGAATTGAAAAGTTTGGTGCATCATGTTGGTGAGCCGATTGTTTCCAGTTGGACTTTGATCTGGTGATAACAGCCTGTTTACTGTGTAGGTTGTCTTATATAATGTTCAGTGGGGGAGCACTTGGATAAGCTTTAATACAGTATATCCCAAAAAAATCTTAAAACAGGCAAAGATGCAGGTGAATACAGCACCGCAAGAAAATGCCCCTTTTGATACAATTAACACCTGATAATATCCTAATGTGGTCATCAGAGCTTCATCAAGTCAAATCACACACAGCCACAAATCATGTAACTAATTTCGAAATTAATTTTTTTCCAGACGAAGAAATTTACTCTATTTGACAAGGTTTGTCCCCCACGGTGATGTCATCCCTGACATACTTGGATTTATTTTTCAAAGTAATCCATTAAATCCATTGTAACATTAAGCATTCAACTTTAGATAGGCAGTGGGAGGGTGGAATCTTAATCAGCTCCAACTCTCATCAGCACTGTGTTGTTGTGGTTTAATCAGATTTGACTGACAGTTCTGTCAGCTTAAGCAACAACTTCACACCTGTCATTACATTTACATAAAGTCAAGTGATGCTCAACTGTGATTGGAGTACAGAAAAATATGTGACTTTTTCCGAGCTTTGCACCGTCTGAGCCAGTGGGGAATTTTAGCAGAAAATAGGTTTTCAGGCCTTTAATATATTTGCACATCCGTGTTCATGTCTGCGTTTGTGCATATGCAGAAGTGTGCGCGTGCATCACCTCTCCGTTGACGATGGCAGAGTCCTGGCTGCGGTCGGACGCAGGGTGTGAGTAGTTGGGCTGAGCCGCCATGGGCTTTATGGAGATGAGCTGCAGGGAGCCAGAGGAGGTGTCATATGGATCTGAAGAACAGAGAGGGAGTTCACTCACAAAGAGACTACAAATACCTCTAATCATTGCATTGTCAGACAAAGGGGAGCAAAGTGTCACACTCTCTCTTTGTCTTTCTGTCTTCCTTTCTGCCCCCTTCTCTCTCTCTCTCTCTCTCTCTCTCTCTCTCTCTCTCTCTCTCTCTCTCTCTCTCATCACCTTGCCTCTCCCTGGCTGACACTGTGGGATTATGTCAAACATCAGTCGTCCGTGTCAGCAAATGAAGTGGTTGGACGGAGACAATAGATCACAAAGATAGCGTTGGCTTCAAAGGTTGTGCCAATGCATCTCTGTGATAGATGAAAGAAACTGACTTTGCACTTTCATTCCTTATCCGACATCAGACAAACTGGATTGAATTCTAGTTTCCCTTAACTCAGCTGATGAATTATTCAAATCCGCCCATTAAGAAAATCATAATCTGGCACGCCCGATCCAATTTACAAGCGGAGTATTGGTATTTGATTAATTTCTCTCACACCCACCACATGTGGAGCATTTAGCATCAGTGAACCAGAATAGAACAGCGAATAGTTCAACGTCTTCAGTGGATTTTAATTCAGCTCTGAATCTGAAGAGAATGTGCAGCTTCATGTCGTCTTCCTGCAGGTTTGCATTAGTTAACGTGTGCGTGTGTATTGCTGCCAGTGTGTCACAGCATCCACTAGTTTGACATACTGTATCATGTCAGCAGAGCGTCTGTCTCATGCATATTCATCAGATCCATCTCCGCTTACTGCTGAGTGGCTACCTTTCTGGCTGTTAAAAAAAAAAAAAGCTGCAGAGAGAGTGCATTTCTCTTAAGGTACTGTGTGCATGGGAAACTAAAAAAAAAGTGTTTCACGCAGGACAGAATGGGAGAAAGGTTTTCCGGGCATTTGTGACACGCCTGACCTTGCCTTCCCTGCAAAGGAGCTGTGGAATAAATTATTTGCATTTGCATCAGTGTGTGACTCTCACCGTCCCTCTTGCGCGTCTCCTCCTTTGTCAGTTTCTGCTGCGCTGTGACTTTCAGCGCTGTCAAGCCCCTGCCGGAATTCAGCTTCTCTGATTCGTTGCTGATGACGGAACCGTCCTCACTCGGCAACTTGCTGCAAGTAACCATAGCAACAGGAAAGGCGGTGAGCTCTCCGGAAGCTGGGCTCGCAGCCAGGTTATGTCATCCCTCCCTTTAACAGCCTCACCTTCCTCTCTTTCTCTCTCAAGCTTGAGTCAAGTAAACAAATTGTATTGTTACTGCATTTGTGTTTTTAGCGTAATCAAGAAAAAAGTGTGAAACCATCCAAACTACCTTTTTTTTTTGAAGAACATCAGTCAAATCGAGTCTATTCAGCCTCTTGGGACTGACTAGTTAGTTAAATGGTAGCAGGTGCATGAAAAGCTGATTGTCCTGAAACTGCAACAAGACAACAAGTGCTGATTGTGTCTGTGTGTGCTTTGTATTTGAGTCTGCATACTTCATTAAGACACTTTATGTATGTCCACGTCTCTCTGCTACATACTCACTGTGCATGTACTCTTTAGTATGTGTCATGTAGCTCTCAGAGCCAGTGTGCGTTACGTGTCCGGAGCAAAGCGGGACTGGTTCTCCCATTAATTGGACAAACAATTGCTTTATCCAATTCTTGTTTCCCTCTCTTCAAACGCCGTACTGTAGTTGGAATTAGAGCTGATCAAGCTGTGGCTCAGAGGAGCACGAGGCTGACAGTGACATCAAAGCGCCATGGTCTATCCCCTAATTGTCTGGTAAAAATGATAACAGCAAAGAGAGACGGAGGAGCAGCAGCTGCCCTCCCTGCTCAGCTCCCTGCAACAGTCACAGGCTCAACAAAGACGTGTGATGTGTAATAATTAATTGAGGTGTACCTTTACTTCTACAACGGCTGTTTGAGAGGGTTGTGTGTTTGATCCTGTGCTGGTATGTGGCGACAGACCGCTGTGTGACCTTGGTGCAAATGAAGGGATGACTTCAGAGGCAGAAGCAGATTAATGGTAATTGTGTACAGCATGCCTGCATGCATGTATGTTTGTATCCAACATGTATACCGGAGTCCTAAGCCTGAATTCAGGAGGTATACTATCAAATGAAGTTGTAAATTGTACCTTCAAAAAATGTGACTCACAGCATGATTTTACACTTTGTCTGGCAGGGCCCTACAGGCATTTTGGGACAGGTGTTGTTTCAAACAGGTTGCACAACAGGTGAATGACAGTTTCACCTCCACTCACACAACAACAACAAGAACAAATGATGAGCTAAATTCACATTGCACTTGCAGGACAGCTGCTGATTTCCAACAGCTACAGCATATGACGAGGAGGAAATAGCTGAAACACACTATTGTCAGGGTTTTTCTCCATATTTATCCATATCTGTTCATTACTGTACTATTTTATCAAACTGGAAAAACATGATGACA
>JAOXYL010000001.1:22076932-22088862 GCA_028564955.1 Terapon puta | reverse complement strand
CTCTCTGTCTCTCTCTCTCTAGCTCCAAAAAAGAGTCGGCCCATCCGCAGACACTCGTCGTCTTTTTCAGCCTGACATGTCGACACACTGACTTCTGTCCTGGTGCAGCTCGGGACGCTGTAGTCATGGCTTATGTTGTTGCAGTCTGTCCACTCCTATTACTGCTCACCGAGCCCCTTCTCCACTAGCCTTTGTCCCTGAGCTTGAGCCAGCCTCATTTAAGACTAAGCAATACGAAGATATATGAGACGATGGAGAGGAGGAATACTGTCGGTCTGGTAGCTAAATCATAACTTGCGCATTGCACTTACTAAATAGCCAGACGCGAGATTCACTCCTTCCTGTACCTGAACGTAACTATACATAGGGATGCATTAGGATAATGTTCCCATCGAGTGGCTCTGTGTTTCCCACTGCAGGCAGCAACTCAGTTAAACGCACCAGAGGGCCATTATTCAGGGCTTTTAGCGAGCATTTTTGGAAGGTGACAAGGGACACATTCCCTCCACTCTCACACGAGGGATCGTATATCTGCTGCCCCAAACCCTTTTGGAGAAAATGTACGAACAGCAGCCAAACTTAATTGATTTTCCGGACCTCATTATGTAAATTGAGAAATTAAGGCACTGCAACAATAAATGATATAGCCCGGACACAGTTTTGCTGGAAAAAAAAAATCTGGAGATTTGATGTGATGAACACTTTTTCAATGTTGTTGTACTACAGTATTTTAATACACTGATAAGGAGATTTGATACGCACAGAGATAGTCAAGTGATTAAGTCCCTAAATGTGCTGACCAAAAAACGAACAGAGCTTTCACATTTGTGTCTCCCCTGGTATGCAGTGGTTCTTGGCCCTTACTGTCTAAAACGTAAGAAAAGAATAACAATCGAGCTGATAAACAGGCGAGCACACATCTCAACCATCACTTGAAAATAAGCTTATCATTAAGCCACGCTTTCGCTGACGATACTTCCAGTTATATCACAAAAAAACACTGTCTTAATGAACTACTTGAGCTCACACTGAGTCGGGCAAATAGTAATTTCAGCATTTCTGGGTGCTGCATTGTTTATTAAGGCGACCGCATTGAGATGTTTCAGAAACATTTCAGTCTGCATCTCTTGTCTGACGCTGAAAAAACTCAACAGCTGCTCTGTCAGCAGAGAGGGGTCAGAATAGTCTATTCTAATAAATATAGATGATGTAGGACGTAGAAGCATGAAGGACCTTTGGATTCAGTCAAATGCCTTTTTTTACATCTGTATTCATCAGTGGGTAGAGACAAGTGCACTAAAAGTCACACCAAAGAAGATTCTGACAAATAAACTAATAAAAGTTCAAATTTAAAGAAAAAAATCTAGTACTGAAGAAGCTAAATAAATCTAGCATGTATTTGTAGCTTTGATGAAAATAAAAGGTTTTTGGGGGAAGTTTAATGACTGAATAGCATTTTTAGTTTTAGTATTAGATAGACAGCATGTTAGCATCAGCAGCAGCACAGAAAAATCAAATATGTTTTTATGCCTCCAGAGGAAGAAGGTGGGTGGCCAGAGGTTACTGTGCAGATAGCTGTGAAGTTCAATATGCTTAACCCTTTGCCTCGTGAAGAGTACACTGAGGTTTAAAAGGATCTCACCTGAGAAAAGTGTCACACCTCATGACTTCTGTGGAAAATATTCAACATTGTGCACAATTCAGTTCAAATGTCAAACTGACTTCTCAGATTTTTCCTTTCTCAGAACTATTGGTTGGCACAAGAAAGTTAATCTATCGGTCTGTAATTAAGGATTATGAAGAGGTAGATCAGATAGCTCAACTAGATGAGCGCACGTCTGTGGATGTGGAGAGTAACCCGGCAGTGGGCTCAATCCCAACCCAGGGTGTGCCTCGTCTTTCGCCCAGTGACAGCTGCGATAGGCTAATGCAGCCCTGGATAAGCGGTACAGAAAATGTACGTACAAAGTAGAACAGCTTCATCAATTTTATTTTCATTGCAGACAATACCTAAAGGTCCCGCCTCTTCTTTACCTAAACGTCTTTCGCTAAACTTAATATCTAGATGCAGGATAACTACAGACCACCAAATAAGACAAATATTGGCTCAGATCTAAGTAAATGATGGTTAAATGCTTTCAGTAATCACAAATGTGACTGTCAGGGTGCAGTAGCCTGTTTCTTTCAAATTTTTTCTTTTCTTTCAAAGTGGAAAGGTAAATGTCCAGTATATGTTTTTACATGCAGATGTTCTGATTTGTCAAACTAATAAAAGCAAAGGTGGAAGGTAAGATATTAACAACCGCTCAGCCTCATTAAGTGTACCAGTAAGCCAGCGTGAAGGATAGCAGGGCCCGAACAGGTTCACCTAAATGGAATGAACTCGTTATTTATGTTATTAATTACAGCCTTGTTCCCTGCAGTGACTTAAAAGGGTCTGTATCGAGATAAAGTTAAATCCTGTGGAAAACTGAGCATTATTCTTTGGACTAGAGCTAGACTGGTTAAGCGAAGGGGAAATTGGCTGAGTTTCATCACAAAATAGCAACGTGCAGACCATTATAGATTCATGGTATATAGAAATGTAAGAATATTTTCAGAGTGAAATATTCTTTTGATGCGTGGAGCGATCAGATGAACCTTGCCGGGGCAGATGGGATGACTGGAAGTCAGACAGCTCGGTAGGATACTGCAGGCAATCACAGTCCCATTAAACCACCAAAAGTAAGTCATCTTTCACTTCAGCAACATGCCCCGAGGCAACACTGGCATGAGAACTGTCACGCTTGAAAGCAGAAAGAGCATGTGCCAGAGGTAGAGATGAAAGCAAAGGTAAACATGTGCTGTCTTGCCACGAAAGCTTCATACAAATGAAACGTAACGACCAAATTCGGGTTTCTTCACAAAAGGCTGTTTTTATGTGAAATGTTTTAAGTAGTAAGTTGTTCAAACACAGCGTCGATGACATCATATTCTGACCTTGTTAGGCAACGCATATTTCACCGTTTAGTTTTGTGCATGTTATATGTATGTATTAACAAAGCCAGAAACCTGATCGGTAATCTTAAGATGTCAAAAATATAAAAAAAATATGGCCTCTTTTTCACATCAGGACTTCTTGTCCTGGTGTAACCTTATACACATATACACTGTACATAAGGGAACTCATGGTTGTCTCCTGTGGCGAAGCATATCAGAGCAGGCAGGGGATGAGTGAAGGAGTTTACACTGCACGCTGGAGACATGATGGGCCTTGGGATTACAATACAAGAGCTGTTTGACATGACAGGCCGTGGGTGTGAAATGACAGGTAAGGGTCAAGGCAGGGCATCAGATAGTGACGCGGCAGCTGATGAGACTGTGATCGGGTTAAGACGAAGGCCTCATCCTGGGTTATGTACATCTGCTCTGCTTCATTTTGAATTATGACTGACCGTCAAACAGCAGCAAAGGGTCCCTCTGGAGTTGCTGACCTCTCGTAGGGCCATGGAGGTGTTTTTGATTCCCACATGCACGTGAATTTACGCAAGTGGTGGTAACAGGCCAAAACACAGATGTAAACAATGCAGGTTGCATATCTATCTATCTATACAGATACATACATTTCATGGGTATTAACACTGAAAAAACTCATTTAAATGACTGACAGAAGAATCATGAAAACATCTTGAGACAGTAAATCTCCTCTAATTTTAGAGGAGGGAAAAATCATCTAAAATCTGTGCAAATCTATAAATCTATGCATTTACTACAATGAAATCAAATATTTGTATGTTGCTATCAGGGATAGACCAACACTATTTTTTCTGCTGCAGCTGTTTTAGTACTGGGTCTTGATGTATAATTACATACTCAACCAAAATTAGAAAAGTATAGAAACAGAAAATCATGGGCCAGTTTTCACAAACTGAGTAGATTAGCAGCCATCTGCTTATCAGGTTTCGATCTACTCAGCAACACTCAGCGTGGGAAATAATTACTTGTGATCAGTTACTCCAGATTTAGCTTGTAAGCCTGCCCTTATACACTACGACAAACCGGCCATCACTAAAATAGATTAATCAAAGTTATCTGATCGCGCAGAGTGACCTCGCTGAAAGGTCGAGGCCTTGTGGTCTGCTATTCGAAAGACCAATACATCACAGGGAGGGTAGGTTCGGTCACCTGTGACAGTCTGAGCTGGAAAAAAAAAGACAGAGAGACTCCAATAGAGTATCCTTGTGTCACTGCTGGGGAGATCACTTGGCTTTGCCTCTGACTTTTTAATTGGGCCCTCAGAGAGACTTCAGAGGAAGTCAAAGCCCATCCTGCCAAGTGACAGACTTCTCGCCCTGTGCTAACCTCCTGCACAAATGTGAGGTATTGCTATTCCCACAGCAATACACCTCAAGTTACAACATGTGGCTTTTCCAAACGTTTGTTCAAGAATAATTGTGGTGTTTCGATGTAATCACTTCCAACGACTGTTTATGAAAATTCAAACCACGTTTTCTGTAGATTTTGTTGCTCTCTGTCAGAAATGTTGCCACCTGTTGCTCCTCTTTTGTATTCCCTCCGTGTGACTGCTCTGCAGAGCATGAAGAAAGATAAGATTTAATGACAACACATATTAAGTAATGGATAAACAGCAACAGCTTATGAGCTTTTGCTCTGCATGTGCTGAATGAACAATAGTTTTTTTTTTTTTTTTCTGCTTTGCTCGCTGGATTTCACACAAGCATCCGGCCCAGAAGTGCAAACAGCCAAAACCTTCCAGTGGTCACATTTCTTTATGATAGCGCTAATTAACTCAAATGATTTTGCTTTTAAGTTACATTTCTATAAATGCCTCTTTGCAAACCTCCCCAACATTTGCTGTGGCTGGAGAATAAAGTGACTCTGATTCTGTCAGAGCAATGCATAATTCATGCCCACTATGTCAAACCAAATAGCCTCTGGAGTGTATTAACATTAGCATGATGCAGAAGAAGACCTTTGTGAATTCGCAAGGCTCTTAAGAGATAACAAAGACACACTGCCGCAGTTGCCCACCTATTTGCCGCACCAGCTATTAAAATGAAACCTCCCAACTCTTGACCTTCATCACGCATGGCGGAGGAGCAGCTCAGCCAAATAATGATTTTACTTTCATGTCGCTTCACGTGATTAATTCTCATGTGTGTAGAAGCTTGAGCGAAAAAAGGACAAATTAGAGAGGAAAATCAGAAAATTAGTCATTACATATAAATTTGTATGGCAGACAACCCTCTGATTATCTAATGAGCTCCTGAGCAGGCCCAAACCCCCAGACTGGAAACTGCCAGCGTACGATACCGAGCAGACGCGCCGACTCTGAGCGTATTTATTGGCTTCGGTGCAGCAGAGGTTAGCCGAGGCATGAGGAGGATGGAGGGAAGAGGACAATGAGGGATAACAAGGTGGGATAAGCCTGTTAAGCTTCCAGGATCCCCTCTGAAATCCACACTCAAGTCAAGCACAAGAATGTCAAAATGTGTGTAATGCAATCACAGTGCTCTGTAATCTGGGGTCACTACAAGAAAGTGGCAGGCCACAAATGAAGTTGCTTCTGTCTTACACTTTGACTGTGTTTTTTTTTTGTTTTGTTTTGTTTTTTTGTTTGTTTTTTGGGGGTTTTGGGTTTTTTTTTTTTGTCTGCAATGTTATTACAACTCCCCTCTATACAGCTAATTAAATACAAAATCAAACTATTTCCAATAATATGGTGTATTGACAGAACACTAAAAATCACTTTAATAACCATTTAACTAATTTTACAAGCACACGGGCTAAAAATACAGTCTTTCAAATTTGAATATTTGCTGTTAGTCATCTACTGTTTGAAACGGAATATCTTTGGGTATTTAACTGCTGTTTGGATAAAACAAACCATTTCAGTGTTTACTCGTGCTCTGTGATGGGTAAATTACCAGACATTTTTGAGATTTTGTACACAATTTGACTGATCGGTTATTCCTGAAAACAACTGGCAGTTCACGAAATCAGCAGCTTGTGCATCTTCGAACTACAATAAATAGTACTCTGCAGATATACAGAGCACGGAGCCCACGCTGGGAGTCACAATTCAATAATGTGACCACTGGTCATGTTTTGCAGGTGTTGGTGAGTCAGTGAGAAATATAAAAAAATTTTAAAAAGAAAAGAAAAGAAATGCCAAATAACTTCCCTTTTTGGGGTCATCAGGAGACACAGTGGAGAAGAACTTACAAATACGGCGTGCAGGAGAGAATGAAAACAAGAGGCAGCTGCACAGTGCAGCTTAACGCAGCCAAAAACTGAGCCAAACAACACATCTGAGCCGCAGCACCGACACCGCGGCTCACGCTTCGCATCACAGCGATCATACATCCAACCTTGACACTCCGCACAGTCAAGGCAAACACAGAGATCGCCACCTCCTCCGGCAGGCGGCATGATGGATGAGCTCTCAAACGACGGCCTCGGCTACATCCTCAACTCACCCCCGACGCCACGGGGCCGGCGGCGACGTCACACTGCGGCTACTGCTGTCATGGCAGCCATATGAGATCCTGACTTTAATGAGCCTGTGTGCTCATTTTTACAGACATTTACACTAAGGCAGGTGGAGTTAAAGCTGGAAATACACAGTTTCTCATTGTCTTCTATTCAAGAGCCATTTTAGTGTTTCTACCAGTGTTTCTACATTACACTGCTGCTAACCGCTTCCAATCATTAAATCCTGCGCTCATCTGCTCTCGGGTCCACAGTCAGTTAGGTTGCTCTACTGTTGCATTATAATGCAGTTTTAATTTCTGACTGAAGCCAAAATCCTCTTTCACTTCATGTTTCCTCCATTTTGAAAAGTACGGAGACATGCAATTAAATGATTTAGGAGTAATTATGTAACGCTCTTTCAGCTGAGTAGAAAAACAAACATCTAATTAAGCGCGTTAATTATAACAGTTGAAAAAACAAAGAGCTCTTGGAGGGCATTTTCAAAGTTAGCAGATACATGGAATTCAAAAACAGCAAACCGGGCTTCTCAAAGGCTGTCTTATCTAAGGGGATAAAGAAATTAGAGGAGAGAGGAGGTTTCTGTTAGAAAGCGGCGTCAGAGGTGAGGCCCGCCAGGGAACGGAGTGCTCGATAGACGGTGAAAAGAGATTTTGCCTCAAACATCCAGGCAGAATACTTTACTGTAATGGCAACTGCAAAATCAATGGATAATTCAAACTTGCTTTGGCAGAGGGAGCTCAAAAAACCGGTGTCAATCTTTTTTACGTTCTTTACAGATCGAGCTTCGGTCACTGAGCACGTCGCGTAAATCTTTGCAATGCGACTGAGACGTTGTAAGGGCGAGAGCCTCAACACCGGCAGCACCTGTTGCACCTGTCGAGGCAGACGGCTCATTAAGATTTGAGACAGGAGCTGGGGCGGCGAAGGAGGACAGAAGTGACGACGCATTGCCTCTTCCAAGATATGAAGTTTTCCTTAGTTAAATACAGCAGTAGAGGGACCTAAATCCCACGGTTTCAAATTTGTTCTCAAAACAAGATTATAAGCGGAACACGAGCTGCAGGTTTTGAACTGATTTTCTGCTGTAAAACTGTTTATCTTAAGTTAAGTTGAGCGCTATCAAGAGATATAGCATATTCTCTCTAAAGCAAAGCACTTTAAGAATTTTGACATGATTTCAGGGGATTATAAAACAATGATGCAAGGCTGTGGGACGAGGTCAGGGGGCTGATTTGCTGGTAAGCACGCCTCATCATGAAAATGTAACTCAGTGGACACCTCAGCCGCTTCAGAAGTGAAAAACAAACAGTGTTTTGAGATGTAATCTAAACTACTGGTGTATCTCCATACCTGGTTAGTATATAACCAGGGGACCAGAGATAAATAAATACTACAGTCAATAAGGACAGTCAAAGCTCCTCTTCTTTGAAGTCTGAAGTATGGGGTTGAAAAGGGAGTCCTCCCTTTTGTATAAGGATTTATGTGGGCTGAAAACATTTGTTGCAAGAGGAAAAGATAAATCTTCTAAGAGATAATTTGTAGTAAAAAAAAAACACTCCACAGCTAAGACTCCTCTGGCTGCACAGGTTGACCTGAACTCCACATCAAAACTCGGACTGAGTCTCAGAGATCACAAGTATAATGGATTTGATATATTATTCAGTGTTTTTTCCCCTCTCTGCATTAGAAAATGTAGCTCCCATTGCTGGAAATGCTTAATGCTTAATGCTAAAGACAACAGCAGACATATTTCCTCTCCTGAAAACATGCCTTCTTCAAAGCGTTTAACTGATTCTGCTGGACACCATTCAAGATGTGGGCGGACGAATAATGCAAACTGTTGGAGGAGTCAGAGTTCAGTCGAGGCCATCTGCTATCAGGACGCCTTCTCATTTTTTTTGTTGGCAGAAAAATTCATAATTCAATACGCTTACCGGCCCTCATTTAGATTTTTGAACAAGATTGTCTATCCACTCGCAGGAGCCCACTGTAGTGCTGCAGATTTACTCCACAGACAAGTTTAATGGTGGGCAGACAGATACTATTAAGAGGATGGACGTCCCCACGGGAGCCATCTTTTCAGGAATGGTTAATCCAGCAAGGCAAGGTAGCCTCCTCTGAGCAGGTTTCTTTCAGAATGAGAAATAGGACAGATCAGTACTTTTATATCAAGATGGGGACATTTTCTTGTCACGTGTATCTGTGGAATCATGGTGAATTAAAGCGGAGGCATCAAAATGTTAAATTCTAAGAATGGATTCTCTTCTTTAGCTTCTTTCACAGTGTTTCTTTGAGTAAATGGAAATAAATATATTTTGTGTTTATCTCTGCCATAATATCTATAGGTGATATACATTTTTCTTGTATCAGCTTAAGAGTCCATGATTCACCAAAGCATCTGTCTCTTCATATCAAACTTAAGTTGCATCTCTTCTGCCAGTCCTCTAATGTGAACTTCCCTGCTTCACTCTAAGATTATGTTTCATATGCACACTTTAATGGGTGCCATCCATGACCAGTAATGAGGACTGTTTCGAGGAGAGGCCTGTTTCCTAGGTGACAATGCCATTACTGAGATGTGTGTATACCATGAGGTACCTTGATCTAATCCTACAGACACACTCTTGACCTTCATAGTCAGCAAAGGAGCACACACACAGTCTGAGTCATATCGTACAGTGCAGTAAAACTGTACCTGACTTGTTTGTTTGTTTGGTAGATGAGAAACTATTTAATTATTGAGCTCGGGGTCTCCAGTGCAATATATCAGGTCACATTATTTACACTTCAAAAATATTGACGTCACACGCTCACCATCAAGAAACAAACTGTACATCCAATAGAGTAGCTGCACAATTTAAAAAACATTAACTATTAAAACAACAGCAAAGTTTCCTTTCTGCAGCAGGTTACGAAGTGCTGAGAGCAGCAAGTGGCGACACGTGTCGCACAAATCACACGCCACGCGAAGACGCACACCCTAGGAGGGCTTAGATGTCCATGAAGGATGAAGGGAAACAAAGTCTGAAGCTCGCAGAGACATTTGCTGCAGATGGGCTCTGAGCTGGAGCGTGTGTACAGGCCTTGGTTTGTGTGTATGTAAAGGGTTAGTTCTCCAGAGGCAGCAGAGCTCCACACTCAGATTATCCCAGTAATGAATTGGCCTGTGGGGGGGCAGCCTGTCTCATTTTAAGACTTAAGGGGTGACTTCAGAGCACTAAAGTAAAGGCATAAATCAAACAAATGCTACGTGGTATAGATTTATGAACGTGCATAACAGTGAGTGCACTTCAATAAATATTGTGTGTGGTGTGTGTGTGTGTGTGTGTGTGTGTGTGTGTGTGTGTGTGTGGCTGCGGGATAATTTCCATCTCAGTGTTAAAAAAAAAAAAAATCGTATGATTGAAGATGATGTTTTACCTTTACATGACCACAGGTGAGTGCATTCAAATTGCTATCACCGTCTCACAGCACACCTCATTTTAGTTCGTGCAAGTCCTTTAAATTTCCTTCAGATGCAATGAGAGTGAGTATAAGCACTGAAACCGCTTCCATATCCTGTCAAGAGAACATTTTTAAAGTCCCGAGACAGCTCGATTACTGATTAATAAGATAGGCTTCTAAAACTGTTGGACATTTCCTTTAATGCTCTCCGAATCTGTGCCCTCCCCTGCATGAGAGAAGCTTCACTGACGCTGTCATCAGTGCCACTCCACTCTCAACCTGCTTCACTAAAGCTGGAAATCAGAGAGCAGAGAGAAGCCCTGAGCCTGTGGTGTCACAGAGATTTAAAATCAAAGGTTTCTCTATAGTCTCTGAGTGGGACGCTGATGTTTCAGAGCGGTAATATACCACAAACGACCTTTCTCCGCCTGGGGCTCGGGGCGTTATATGGGGTCGCCTCATGTGCCGAGTCACTTGTGAGCAAGATGCGTCGATGTCACTGTTCGTCCAAAATGATCAAAATATTGATTATTTCTCAGATAGACATCACTACTTGGAAAATTGTGTGTAAAATAGCATTCATACACTGTAATGATAAAATGGATAGTCAGAACAAAGAACATTAACAAATAACTTTAGTTGGTTTATGAGCATAATTTTTTTATATAATGAAATGAAAACACCCTTTGCTTATAACACCACGATGAGTCAATAGATAATGAATCCCAGCCTAAACCCAAATTCAATACAATACAATTAGGGCACAAATTTGCATGACAATATGAAACTGCTCTAAAAAACAATCATGAGAATTCTCGGGGTGAAAAAAGGGGGTCACATACCAACAAAGTACCATTCATTAGCCATTTTTTTCTGCACCAACTCAAAAGACTCCATGTAGAAGAGGTTACTTGCAGAAACAACCCACAAAGAATTATTAACTAAAGCTGTATGCAGGTGATTTTTAGTTTATTTTACCTAAAGATAATTCTTTACAATTACAGATTTACTACCTATAAATCAATTTCACTTTATGATATGTCAAATTGCATTACAAGTGGCTTGCCGACAAAGGACCCTTCATAAAGACTGAGCGATCTTCTACACAAGCCGCTAAAAACCCAGCGCATCTTTTGCTAGATAGGTGCTGCATTTCCTGACTGAAATTCTACTTTTACAATATTTGCGATTTTAATTAAATGTTGCATTTCTTCACATTTGTGTGTAAGAAGTAGTGGTGTTTGATGATTTAAATCATTAGCTAGCATGTGTTTACTATGGGTTTCATATCCAAACTGTGGAGGTAGCAAAACACCTTACAATGTGAATTATTTTTCCCAAAGCCTGCTGATTGCTCAAACATCATCAGTGTATCTATGTTAGTCAGCATCAAAATACCACTGCATTAAGGCATCGGATACAGAAACCACCAAACATCTGATCCGAATCTGGACTTTTTTAAAGGCTAGTTCTTTCTAAATGACGAGGTTTCCGGTGACTTGTATAAGCCCACTTAACACAACTAGCCCAACTCCAAACGGCAGACAAAATTAGCTGGTGAAGAAAGTTGAACAGCAAACAGGCCTCAGACCAAGATACATTTTTTAAAACTGAGCAAGAGGACTTGTGATTGTGTGACTTACGTTCCTCAGGCACAAGGAAACATGACCGAAATGGGACAATAATGTTGTTTTGTGTCCGCCAGATTTGTAGGTAAGCAGCAAGTAAGCGAGAGTTCATCTGCCCCCTAGTGGCCAAAAAACAATCAAACCAATTTAACTTGCAGGAAAATAGCTGCACGTTGCTTTGTATTGACTGCATTTTGAGTGTATGGTTCTATATCCCAATTTCCTCCTCCAAGGGTTCAAAACAAAGCAAAACAAAAACTACATACAATGCTATGGCAGTGACACCATTAAATTTGACTGATGACCCTCTCTGTGAGGAGGTAAATCTTTTCCCCTCTCTCTCTCTCTCTCTCTCTCTCTCTC